>VZTZ01009017.1:3331-14438 GCA_013400955.1 Drymodes brunneopygia
AAAAAACAAACTTAAAACAACTTTAAAAAAAACTTTAAAAAAACCAACTTAAAAAAAACCAACTTAAAACCAACTTAAAAAAACTTTAAAAAAAACATTTAAAAAACCTACTTAAAAAAAACTACTTACTTAAAAAAATTTACTTAAAAAAAATTTACTTAAAAAATTTACTTAAAAAAATTTACTTAAAAAAAACTTACTTAAAAAAACTTCTAAAAAAACTAAAAAACTTTAAAAAACTTTAAAAAAAACCACTTTAATACATCTTTAAAAAAGCTTCAAATCTGTGATAATTCCATTAATGCATCTTGGCACTCATCAGTGCAAAGAAAAGGCAGCAGAACTACCTAAATACATCTCCTAAATAAATAAAATACATCTCCCAAAGCATTTAAAGCCTCTTCACATTGCAAAGTTTTGGTTTAAAAATGAAGATTCCTTTTCTTCCACTCTGATACATCTTGTTTCCACTCCAAGAGAATGAAAAGCAACACATCCATAGGATATTTTCCTCCCTGAATGCAGTTAAATGTTTTGGTTTTAGTAGGAATAAAAAAAAGATTTCTGCATTTTACCAACCAGGTGAAGTGAAAATATCAACACCCACTTGAAGGATTTTTTCTGGGCTTAAGAGTTCCCCTAAAAGTGTCATAATAACCCATTTATTAACATTTCTTTAATTCAGTGCTTCAGTAAACACCCTGAAATCCTAATTTTTATTATGCACAGGAATCTGCTGAGAGCTGAGATGTTTGTTTTCTGTATTTTGACAACTACAAAATGTGAGAGAGTCCAGCCAAATTCCTGTCCCGTGGAGAACAACATCCTGAGTGGTTCAGTGATGAAACAAACATTTCCCAAATTCCTGTCTCATGGAGAACTGTTGTACTGTCGGACATGAAAGAAATATGTAGACTTTTCAGTAGTAGGTCAGGACTACACTAGGCAGGACCAGAAAAAAGGCTTGCTTTTCTTTATTTTCTCATTTTTGTATCTTTTTCAAGACAATCGTGGATTGGTCAATGAGGTTACTACTTCTACAGTCTCACAGGATAATGACATGGTCAATCATCTTTCTCCACCTTAGGAGAAAGGAATGAAAACAATCCAGAGGTTTAAAACAATTTAGGTCACTTACGAAAACAAGGACTGTGTTTATAGAAAATGTATGAGAAGTTTTACTACAGAAGTAAAAACATAGAACACTGCAAAAAACAGGGTGACAGAGAACAACATCCTAAGAGGCTCAGTGACGAAACAAACCAGCCTGAGCAGGAAAAAATGCAAAATTCCACACCTTTGGCTCCACCCATGGCAGCAGAAAAGCAAATTCAGGTCAAGCAGAGCAGGTGTTGAAAGAAAGAAAAGAGGATTTCCTTCTCCATCCTCCTCAATTCCTTCCTTTCTCGTGTCAGAGAAGGAGAAACTCCCCAACTTTCAGCACTTGGGGAAGTTTCACACGCTGCCAGTTGTCACCACGACATTGACTCTGAAATCAATCCCTGTACACAATTAATTTGCTGCTTCAGATCTCGCAAATGGAACTTGAGAAAAAGAGCAAACGGGAGGCGAACGATTCGCGGGTTTGTTGTTACAAACATCCAAACACTCAGAGATCCCAACAAAGTCAGGGAGTTCCAGAGCAGGGGCTTTAAAAGAGAGCAAATCCCCACGCACAGAGATTACAACAGCTTTGATGTGCCTCAAATAATCTCTGTTTTTCCTCACAAGTTGAAANTTAAAAAAAATTTACTTAAAAAATTTACTTAAAAAAATTTACTTAAAAAAAACTTACTTAAAAAAACTTCTAAAAAAACTAAAAAACTTTAAAAAACTTTAAAAAAAACCACTTTAATACATCTTTAAAAAAAGCTTCAAATCTGTGATAATTCCATTAAGGCATCTTGGCACTCATCAGTGCAAAGAAAAGGCAGCAGAACTACCTAAATACATCTCCTAAATAAATAAAATACATCTCCCAAAGCATTTAAAGCCTCTTCACATCACAAAGTTTTGGTTTAAAAATGAAGATTCCTTTTCTTCCACTCTGATACATCTTGTTTCCACTCCAAGAGAATGAAAAGCAACACATCCATAGGATATTTTCCTCCCTGAATGCAGTTAAATGTTTTGGTTTTAGTAGGAATAAAAAAAAGATTTCTGCATTTTACCAACCAGGTGAAGTGAAAATATCAACACCCACTTGAAGGATTTTTTCTGGGCTTAAGAGTTCCCCTAAAAGTGTCATAATAACCCATTTATTAACATTTCTTTAATTCAGTGCTTCAGTAAACACCCTGAAATCCTAATTTTTATTATGCACAGGAATCTGCTGAGAGCTGAGATGTTTGTTTTCTGTATTTTGACAACTACAAAATGTGAGAGAGTCCAGCCAAATTCCTGTCCCGTGGAGAACAACATCCTGAGTGGTTCAGTGATGAAACAAACATTTCCCAAATTCCTGTCTCATGGAGAACTGTTGTACTGTCGGACATGAAAGAAATATGTAGACTTTTCAGTAGTAGGTCAGGACTACACTAGGCAGGACCAGAAAAAAGGCTTGCTTTTCTTTATTTTCTCATTTTTGTATCTTTTTCAAGACAATCGTGGATTGGTCAATGAGGTTACTACTTCTACAGTCTCACAGGATAATGACATGGTCAATCATCTTTCTCCACCTTAGGAGAAAGGAATGAAAACAATCCAGAGGTTTAAAACAATTTAGGTCACTTACGAAAACAAGGACTGTGTTTATAGAAAATGTATGAGAAGTTTTACTACAGAAGTAAAAACATAGAACACTGCAAAAAACAGGGTGACAGAGAACAACATCCTAAGAGGCTCAGTGACGAAACAAACCAGCCTGAGCAGGAAAAAATGCAAAATTCCACACCTTTGGCTCCACCCATGGCAGCAGAAAAGCAAATTCAGGTCAAGCAGAGCAGGTGTTGAAAGAAAGAAAAGAGGATTTCCTTCTCCATCCTCCTCAATTCCTTCCTTTCTCGTGTCAGAGAAGGAGAAACTCCCCAACTTTCAGCACTTGGGGAAGTTTCACACGCTGCCAGTTGTCACCACGACATTGACTCTGAAATCAATCCCTGCACACAATTAATTTGCTGCTTCAGATCTCGCAAATGGAACTTGAGAAAAAGAGCAAACGGGAGGCGAACGATTCGCGGGTTTGTTGTTACAAACATCCAAACACTCAGAGATCCCAACAAAGTCAGGGAGTTCCAGAGCAGGGGCTTTAAAAGAGAGCAAATCCCCACGCACAGAGATTACAACAGCTTTGATGTGCCTCAAATAATCTCTGTTTTTCCTCACAAGTTGAAAAGAAGCTGCTTTGGAGAACAGGCATCCTTTGACAAACAGCAATCTCCCCGAAATTCAGATTTTGTGTGTCTGTGATGCAAATGAGGCTCATCATTTAACAGCTAAAACATTGCTATTATTGCCAGCGCCAGATAAGTGAAAATAATATTTATAATTGAAGTTCACACAGAGACAGAACTTATAAATATTCCACTTAATTGGCCCGAGTCATCTTTGGTGACCATTAACCTCTGATTTTCAAATTAGCTCCAGATGGGGAGGGCTTGACAGTGATGGGAGGGGAATGCTAATGGAAATGTCCAAATATAAATCAGATTTACAAAATCTGCACAGCCTCATGTGATGGGCTGAGGTTTCCCACCCACCTGGCATTTGAGATGTGAGGGGAAATCAAACATTCCCACCTGCCTGCTCTGAGGTGTTCTTTTTATTTATCACGTCTCAGAGCCACATTAAAGCACCACATTTGTATTAAAATATTGCCTTTCCCCCCATTTTTCAGCTCCCAAACCAGGGCTGAACTCACCCCTTGGAGAGCATCCTGAAGGGAAAATCAGATTTGCAGCTCCCCCTGTCCTGGATGAAGCTCCAGTGGTTCATTGGGGGAATTAAAGGACATTTTTCTGGGACAAAGTGACCTCCCCAGGAGTTCACTGACATTTCCCAGTGACCACCAGACTGTTAAACTGGAGAGAGAGGAAAGCCAGGGATGCACCTTGGAAATGAAAAGGAAGTTTGGAAATACAGAAAGAGCCGCTTGTTGCACTGCTGGACACGAAAGGAACACGCAGACTTTAGAGCAGCTTGGGCCACCAGGCAGGACCAGAAAAAAGGGGCCTGCCCTTCTTTATTCTCTCATTTTATATCTTTTTTAAGACAATCATGGATTGGTCAATGAGGTTACCCCCTCTAGAAGTTCACAGGATAAAGACATGGTCAATCATCTTTCTCCACCCCAGGGGAAAGGAATGAAAAACAATCTAAAAGTTCAAAACAATCTTGGCCAGTTGGGAAAACAAGGACTGTGTTTATAGAAAATGCATGGGAACTTCTACTACAAAAGTAAAAACACAGAACACTGCAAAAAGCAGGGTGACAGTCGCTGACTGCTGCATCACATCAAATGATTTGAAATAAATAGGAAATATCCACAGCAGACACATTATAAAACACCACAATGAGAGGGGGAGGAGGAAGTGACAAGATTAATCCATTTATTTCGAGCTGCTTTCAGGCAGAGCCATTCATCTATTTTTTATGGCACGGAGTCCGACTTAATAACTGCATTTTAAACAAATGAACTTCCTGCAGTGTCTCGCTAATAGAGCATTAAGTTAACAAAACATGAACCAATTTGGGGATTATTTTCTTTTTTTTTACTCCCACTTTTTTCCTTCTGTATACATCACAGGTTTGAATAACTAGTCCAGTAATTCCTAAATATCCATGAAAGTCTCTGGATTTTCTTTAAAAGGATTTTTTTTTTTAATTGCTGTTTGTGTAATTTCTCTATTAATCTGAGAGTTAAAGCGCTCACCCTGGAATACCTGGAGTCAATTCCTCCCCTGGAAAATCTCATCTCTCCATTATTTTTCTCGTTGAGGGAAACTGCTCTAATTTTCCAGCCCAGGAATGCACTGAGCCTCCCTTCAGCTTTGGGAGCCACAGCATTGGACAGAGAGGAATTAATTCAAAATGCAGCAAATTTCACAAAAGCAGCATCAGAGGGACAAAAAATCCCCATATCTAAGGGTCACGTTTTAATTTAATTATTCAGATTAATTTATAGAATTAACTCCTAGAATCATGGAATGGCCTGGGGTGGAAGGGATCTTAAAGATCATTTAATTTCAACTTCCCAGGCTGCTCCAAGCCCAATCCAGCCTGGCCTTGGGCATTGCCAGGGATCCAAGGGCAGCCACAGCTTCTCTGGGAATTCCATTCCAGTCCCTCCCCACCCTCACAGGGAAGATTTTTTTTCCCCCCTAATACCCCTAATTATCTTCTCAATATAATAATTATTCCTCATTAAATTAAACCTTCAAGACAAGGTTATTAAGAGAACCTACCCAATGACACAAGGCCTAGTGGGGATTTCAGGCAATGTAAATATGTGTGCATCTGTCTTTTATTCCCATTATTACGGAGTTAAATCTCTCCTGATTTGCCTGGGCGCTGAATCAGTCGATTCCCCCAGCACTGCTGGCACAACCACATCCTTTTCCCTTGATTTGGCCCAAGAAACTCTGATTTTCCTCCCAATAAACCAAGTCCAGGTCGTGGATTCTCTGCTCCAAACCAGCCCTACAGAAACACCGAATTTCCTCGCACAAGTTCGCGTTCCCTGAACGAAGTTGCAACATCAATTTTCCAATTTTACGGTCTGCTGCCTCCCAAAAATTATATTTTGTGGGACCTCAGCGAGCCAATTCTCATGCACACACAACTCTCCTCATTCCAGTAATACATTGATCCAAACCCCAAACTCAACACTTGCACAGTTCTGGCTGTTTGACTCCTCAGGCCCCTTTTCACTCCCTAAATCCATCAGGGTTTAACCCCCCCAGGTTCTGACCCCTCCCCCAAGAAGTTTTAATTTGCTGTTTCCACGTTCCACAATCCTTCTATCATTTTTAAATCCTGCTTGATGTTTGCAAGATGAAATCCTGCACCTCCTTCACGTTTCATTATCGACCCCCATGTTTTACACCAGGAATTACACCAGGAATTACCCCTGACTGTTTTTACCCCAGCAATTATCCCTGACAAATTTTACACCAGGAATCACACCTGACAGATTTTACCCCAAAAATTACCCCTGACAAATTTTACACCAGGAATCACCTGACAAATCTTACTCCAAGAATGACCCCTGACACTTTTTACAGCAGGAATTACCCCTGACAAATCTTACCCCAGGAATGACCCNCCTGACAAATTTTACATCAGGAATCACACCTGATAGATTTTACCCCAAAAATTAGCCCTGACGATTTTTACACCAGGAATTACCCCTGACAAATTTTACCCTGGGAATTACCCCTAACAATTTTTACCCCAGGAATTATCCCTGACAAATCTTACCCCAGGAATGACCCCTGACGATTTTTACCCCAGGACTCACACCTGACAGATTTTACCCCAAAAAATACCCCTGACAAATTTTACACCAGGAATGATCCCTGACAATTTTTACCCCAGGAATGACCCCTGACAAATTTTACGTCAGGAATCACACCTGAAAGATTTTACCCCAAAAATCACCCCTGACAAATTTTACACCAGGAATCACCTGACAAATCTTAAACCAGAAATGATTTTTACCCCAGGAATGACCCCTGACAATTTTTACCCCAGGACTCACACCTTACAGATTTTACCCCTAAAACTACCCCTGACAATTTTTACACCAGGAATGATCCCTGACAAATCTCACACCAGGAATGATCCCTGACAAATCTTACCCCAAGAATGACCTCTGACATTTTTTACCCCAGGAATGACCCCTGACAAATTTTACATCAGGAATCACACCTGAAAGATTTTACCCCAAAAATTACCCCTGACAAATTTTACACCAGGAATCACCTGACAAATCTTACCCCAGGAATGACTCCTGACAAATCCTACACCAAGAATGATCCCTCACAAATCTTACACCAGGAATGACCCCTGACAATTTTTACCCCAGGAATGACTCCTGACAAATCTTAAACCAGGAATTAAAATCAAATCAGGTTGGTTTCAAGCTTTTTATGGGAAGTAGAGACATTGCCTTGGAAAAAAGAACAATCTTCTTTCTTATCACACCATTTGAACGTGTCAGATCCCAATTCTGATGAGGAAATCACAGCCAGTGTTTTATTCTGCTCTTAACGACCAGTCCAGCATTTGTATTTAACACCAGCATCCCCTGAATTCTACAGGAACACTCCCATTTTAACCAGTTGCTGAGGAATTTCTTTTTTCCATCTGTCAACTGAATGTTTTATTAGGACTGATTTTTCCACACTGGCAGCTTGGACTGGGTTGTTTTTTTTTTTTTGGCAGAGCCATCAGATTCCACCTGGCTGCAAAACCCAAAGAACAAATTCCACCTGCTTGTTTGGTTTGGCTTTGAGAGCAGCAGCTTTTCCCTCTGCTCTCTGGCTCGTTCTCAGCTTAACATTTCCTCATCTCTCCTCTCATGACAAATTCCCAGCTCCGCACAAATCCCTGGGATTTCAGAGGTGAGATTACTCTGGGGTTCTGCAGCTCCTGATTTGATGTTTCTCAACCGCCCCCGGCATGAGCAGAACAAATCCCCAAGGAGCTCCTCCTGCAGCCTCCTCCTCCTCCTCCCCTGCTCCGAGGAATGCGTCAGAAAAATCAGGAACATCAAAAAGATTGCGGTGCCTTTGAGTTAATGAAATCAAATGCTGCTGTGGGGCCAATTCCTCCCTCAGCTTTCCCCAGTTCATCCTCTTCCACCAACAGACAAAACCAAACCCTCCATCCAGTGGCCCATTCCTGGCTCCTTTTCCCAAAAAATCCATTTCCTTTGTCAGGAGTTCAGGACGGGGCTCAGGATCATAAAAGTTCTTCTGCAGAAGGACAAGGCCACCTCCACAAGGAAACTTTTTATCCATTTCGTTTGTCACGGGTTAAGAACGGGGCTCAGCACCACAAAATTCCTTTGCAGAAGGACAAGGCCCCCTCCACAAGGAAACTTCTAAGTAGAAACTTTCCAGAAGTAAAATCCAGAGTGTCTGAAAAGGGCTGATTTCCCCACAGAGACCCTCAGCACCCAGAGATCCAAATTATTTTGATATAACAAAGATGAGATAAACTGAACATTGCAATTTATGGTGAATATCCACAGTAGAAAAGCTCTGCACATGGTTCAAACCCATGGCAATGACAACCTGTAAATACTAATAAATACTAATAAATACCAATAAAAAGCATTTGTGTTTTCCCTCCTCCCTCCTTGCTTCAACAGGATTCCAAAGGACTTATTTTTACCTAAGTCCCCAGAGCTCCAGGTGTCTCTTGAACATTTCATAGCAGTAAAATTAAAGCAGGCAATGAAATTACTGCTCATTCCCTTCCCTTGTTCCCACCTCCCACTCCCTGACATTTGCAATTCAGTCTCCTGTCCACTTTCCTCCTTTTTTCTCAGTCCAACACTGTTTTAGCAGCAAAAAACTTCCTTCCCCAATTCCAGCCTCTATTCTACTTCTATCAGACAATTACTTCCAGAACTACTTCATTTCTTCCATCATGATCCACTTCCACTAAAAAAAACAAACCAAAACACCTGACTTTTACCCTGAACTAATTATTTATCTAAACAGGCATTCCACTCCTTCCCCTAATTATCAGCTACGTAATAATTCCACAATCCTGGGATAATTCAGGTAAAGCAAGTGAAGCACTCAGTACCTGGCACTTGTTGGGGGGTTGTTTTAAAAATGTTTGGCTCCACTGGAAATGCCCAGTTCTGAACAAATCCCTGGCTGTTCAGGGATTCACAGCTTTGGAGGGAATTCTCTTCCTCATCCTTTTGGTGCTGGAGCCTTCTGGGGTCAGACCTTGAGATGGGAAGTTCAGAGTTCCTTGGAACATCCTGAACGTGCTCCTCTCTCACCTGCTGACTGCAGACCCCTCATCGTTCCTTGAACCCACTGCCTCCACCAAAATATTGTTGAATTTCACCAATATTCCCATAATTTTGTGCTGTTTTTATTTCTGATCCCCTTTCCCATCATTATTTCTGTTCCAACTGTTGCTGTTCATTCACCTTCAGAAATACAGATTTATTGATGCTTGCCTTTAAAAAGGCAGAAAATGAGGGTTTTTAAGCAATGTCCACCTTCTCTGAAGGAGCATCACTCTATTTTTAAAGGTCTGTCTCTTCCCTCTGCCAATTTGTTTATGGACATAAGACATAATCTCCTGTAAGCTCTCTCTTTGCTTGCATTCTGTATTTTATGTTTGCTGCCATCTGGCCTCTCAGTTCTTCTCCACCCCTGCCAGATTTCGACTCCTCTCCCGTACCTGGATGATGGCTTTGAATTAAAACCACCACAAAACCTCTCAGCTGCACAAAAACAAACAGAAGCGAGGAGGGGAGAAAAGCCCTGCAAGGATTTTTGAGTTTGTTTGTTTGTTTTTATTCTGAATTATCACCTGCAAATTGACTTTGATCCTAAAAGATCCTCAGATTCCTAAAGCAAAACAAAATATTCCCTCACACACCTCAAACAAAACCCTTTGTGCTGTGGGTTGGGGGTTTCCTTGTGTTTGCTGGGATTTTGGGTTTAAGGGTTTAAGAGCAGCTCTGTCTCATCCTCAAGCATTTTATAATTAAAATAAAGTGATCCATTCCAGAATTCTGTATTTGCCATCCAATATCCAACCCCCTCCTTCTGAAGGAAGGCCTGGAAGAGAATTAATTCACTTTTCTAAAGGGAATTATCTTAAAAGAACCCCTCAGATGACACTGAAGATGTTTCTGCTTCATAATGCTGAGTCAGCCACCTGTCGCCCTGCTTTTTGCAGTGTTCCATGGTTGTCATTTTGTAGTAGAAGTCCCCATGCATTTTCTAAAAACACAGTCCTTGTTTTCCCAACTGGCCAGGATTGTTTTGAACTTTTAGATTGTTTTTCATTCCTTTCCCCTGGGGCAGAAAAAGATGATTGACCATGTCTTTACCCTGTAAATTTATAGAGGTGGTAACCTTATTGACCAATCCATGATTGTTTTAAAAAAGAGATATAAATGAGAGAATAAAGAAGGGCAGCCCCCTTTTGGTGGTCCTGCCTGGTGGTCCAAACTGCTGCTCTGGAGCCTGCGTGTTTCTTTTGTATCCAGTAGTGCAACAGCCACCGACAGATTTTAAGTTTTTTGCTAATTTTAGGATTTTTTTTTTTTTTACAAAAACTAACTCAAAACAAGATGATAAACTTGCCTCGGAGTCACAGGCTAACTGAAGCTTTGTGGGTCAAACCCAAAATTGGAGTTTCTCGTTTATTTCAGTGTTTTCCTTTCCTTAACATCCGTTTGCTGAACGCGAGAATGACGGTAACAGGGAATTCCTAAAAATTCCACAGCTCCTTGTGGAGACCCAAAAAACTCCAATCCAGAGTGGGAGGAGAGCTGCATTTCAGATCTGGATCCTTACACCACTTTCTCTTTCTCAAACAACAAAGAGCTGCTCCTCCTCAAACAGTCTCTGCTTTCTGATCGCCTCAAACAAACAAACAAACAAACAACAGAAGAGAGAAAGGAAAATAAAGCAGCCAGCTTGGAGCTCAGAAGTAACACTGAAATATAAATAATTCAATCTAATATATTATATCTAGCTAAATGTAATTAAATATAATAGCAAAATTTAATAAATATGAATATGAAATGATAAAAGAAATAACTGTTTCATCAGCCCTATTACATATTTATTACCATTTTTTTCTGCCTTTTTTTTTAAACCATTTTTGTTCATGTCTCCACCTCTTTTCTCATGAGATCCTGGTTGATCTGCAGACAGAGAGATTTTTGTGTTCAAGATTTGGCTGGAACAACCCAAACCCACCCTAAACTTCTGCTTTTCCAGCAATTCCTCCTGACTAAAACTTTTCCAAACCACAGCACTCCATTCAAGGCCTTCAGATGTTTTCCCACAGGAATTCCACCCCTTGTTTTAACAGATTTGGTGTATTAATCTCATCTATTAATATCATAATAATGATACTAATACTAACACTAGTAATAATAATAATAATAGTATTACTA
>VZTZ01009024.1:0-13834 GCA_013400955.1 Drymodes brunneopygia
TTGTTGGTTTGGTTTTTTTTGGTGATCTTTGGCATGAAACCTCTTTTACTTCAGTTCTGGTTTTTGCTCCTGACTCTACTCACTGAGAATCCCTTGGAGACCAGGAGCTCATTTTTTCCTCTATGCACAGAACCTTTTAGTAACTGCTAACCCCTGACACCTGTACATGTAAGGCAAGAAAGGATCTTAATGCAGTTTTGTCTAGACTGGTGATGGAGGGAGAGAGGGAAAGCAATTCCTGGGGCAGGCATAGATGACGTTCTGGAAATAGAAAATACAGTCTGCAAATAGTATATCCCCACCAGAGCTGGCAGAAGGGGTCTTATGGGTGTTCTTAATCCACCTCACTGCAAATCCAGCCAGGTTAGCTCAAACCACCTTTGTTTTTGACTTGAATTAGCTGAGTCTGCACTAGCACAGTGACTGTTCCCTCTGTCCCTCTTGCCAGACATGTGGTGGGGGACTACCAGGCAGCTGCTGGTGCTCAGCCAGCTCCTGCTGTAGCCAGGGCCAGGAGACACCGTGTGTGTGTCCCCCAGGCTGCCCCTGATGAGAGCTGGGCTGTTTGGGCAGCAGCAGCCTCAGATGTGCCCCTGTCACTCTGTCGGTGCTGTTCCAAATCAGCTCAGGTTGGTGCCTGTCCCCCAGCTCAGAGCTGGGAAATTCCACAGCTCCCTGGTGCTCAGGGTGGGGCCGGCTGAAATCCATCCTTCAGGGCATCCGTCAGGTTCCATTGAACTGCTCTTTTACCCACAAGGGACAGACCTGTTCTGTTACCTGAGCATTTCTGAACCATTTGGGGTGATCCTGGATGTGCATGGACAGAGGTTTAGGGGATGTCCATGGGATCTGAATTCCCATTTAAATTATGAGTTTGTTGTCTGAGTTTCTGTGACAAATCACATTTGAAGTGTTTCATAGAAACAGCTTCTAGGACTGTTGCTTTTCTGTGCAATGCTCTGGGCTTTGGAGGCAAGGTTAGTTATAAACAAAATTAAGGTGGAAGCTTGAAAAACTCTTGCTGGTGTAATGAATCAGATCAGAATGAGAGAACACATTTAAAACTCTGAGGTGAAGCCTTTTCACAGGAGAGTGCTACTTTAAATATATGTCTGAAATGGGGGGAAAAAACCCACTTCTGCAAATGATTTTTAAAAAATAATTGAACTCCACTGTTGAGAAATGATTAATTACTGTAACATGTGAGCGTTGCAGAGTTTCATCTATTCACAGTAGTATTTCAAATGATTTAAAGTTGTTTGTCCAAGGTTTGCTTTTAGTATGTCATTAAATGTCATGGATTTATTCCAGCTGTCCTCCACAAATGTATCACTTGTGAAGGATTTTGCATGGGAGCAGGCTGCCAGATTTTAGTTTTGATAGCAAAGCCCAGTTGTGTTTTATTTTTAATCTAGTTTTGCTTTGCTAAGTGTATTGCTGGATGGAGATGGCAGCAGCTCTGCTGGGCAGAGTCACTGGAGCTGGTGTTCACCTCCTGACACCCCCTGAGCCCGGGGTCAAGGGTGGGCAGCTTGTGCAGATTTCTGACCCCACTGACCACTGCCCTGCTCTGGCCATGCTGGCCACTGCACCTGCACAGCTCCCACAGATAGTTCCTAATTTGCTTTAGATAAAACCAAGTGGATTATCTCAAGCCACTAATTAGACTATGGAAGATAATCCTGCTGCCTTTTGGGTTTGTCTCTTTCTTTCCTGCAGTGAATCAAAGGGGACTAGGAGGCTGCTCCTCCATCCATAGCTGGAGTAGCTGAGCTGCTGAGCCTGCCCAGAGGCTCTGCCAGGTCTGTGCAGGTTAACCTTTTATTTATTCACTTTTCATGAGCAGAACACTCACATTTGGTAGCATGGCACATTCTGTTGTAATCGCATTTGCCTCATGCGTGGAGCTCTGTCATACAGTCACTACAACATCCAGTCTGATGATCCTGAAAGTAGGATCTGGGGGATGCTTAATGTACAAAACTTGGATGACCACTTGGAAAGGATATAATGTGACACAGAGCAGATTGGTTTGGGGGATTTACTCCTGAGTTCTGAGCTGGTGAAGTCCAGTAAATGGCTCTGCTCAGGGGAACTGCAGAATGCTCCAGAACATTAATTTGCCTTGAGAGCAAACCCAAGAATGCAGTCTGCTTTCTGACATACTGTTTGGCTCCTGGCATGGCTGCCTGCATATCCAGGAGGATGTGTCCTGTGCAAAGTGTGTGTAAGAATCCATGAGCCTTTGTAAGATGCAGATGTTAACAGCAAGAGTGCACAATGAGCAATCTCTCCTCGCCTTTATTGAGATGTTTGCATTCTTCTCAAGGTGTTGACATAGCACACTGTGCCCTGGGGTGCTGCAAGTGTCTGAATATTTAGTATGTGTAAAAGAATAAGAGCATTTAATAATGTCTCTCTCCAGTCTGGGCAAACAGGTTAACTTGAGTGCATCACTTCTATTTCTGCATTTAAATGGACTGAAGTGAAGGAAACTCACTGGGGTTTACTTAAATTTACTAAAATCTCCCTTTCTGTAACAATTTAAAAAATAAATCAGCACTTTATGATGTTTGCCATGAAGATGAAGCATGTGTCTAGAGCAGACAGTTCATGTATTTAATTCCTGGTTGCATTTCTGTAGTTTGGGGTTGCTTGTCTCTGAGGGTATAAATAGCATTGTCTGTGTGTGCAGTTTGTGGCACTCTAACCTGCAGCTAAAATTCCATGTGCTGCCACAGTTTGGGGGTATCTTTGCACTGGGAAAACCCCCTCAAACTGGGAATTGGAACTCAATAATTGTGTTGCAGCTGGATGATGTTTAGGTCCCTTCCAAGCCAAACCATTCTGTGCAAACAGGCAGTGAAGTGTGTCAGGCAAGCATGTGTGTGTTTCAAATAATCTCCTCTGGGTCCAAAATGAAATGTTTCCATTTGATTTTGAGCCTACTTATCCAAAACTCGTTTAAAGAGCCCAAATAACATCTGCCACCAGTAATGTTTGGGCCTTAACAAAGGACATGACTCTGGTGTTGGTGACCAGGGTGGCTGCAGAGCTGCGTGTTTTCAAGAGCAGAGCCCAAGATTTCTGTAATAACATGAGTAATAACTTCTAGCTTTCCCTCACTGCTGTTTTTTCCTGATGGATAAATCAGGCCGGTCTTGTTTCCTCATTAAAAAGACAAGCTGAGTTAAAGAAGAAAAATGCTTTCTACAAAATGCTCTGTTTTCATCTATATTTAATTAACAGGTTTTAAGTTGCAGAGTGGCTGTCATCCCTCTGACCTGCCTCCTGTCCCCTCCCCTCCTCATTGATACTGATATTAGAATTATGGGAAAACTTACACTGTTGGCAAAATGGGTGGAAAATCAAATGTTTAATGTTTTGCTTGAACATTTTGTGGTTTCTCCTGAAATTCTTCGTCTGAAACAAAGGATGTTCTTTGTTCTTTATTGGGAGGCTTGCTTTTTACTTGGAAAAAAAATATGCAATGTCATCGTGGATTGCAGAAGTTTCAACAGAAATGACATAAGTTCTCTACAAAAACATTTTTTAAGACCTGGAAGAAAAGGAGACAGTTACAAACTGCAAAAAATAAAAATTGACTGGTTTGATGGTTTTTTGGCTGATTCTTACAAATACATTCAGAGTCAAAATGTTAGTGATTTGGAAAAATCTCGAAATAGAGTAATTTCACATGACCCCCTCTTGGAAGCTTCTAGGTTTTGCATTCTTTGCTCCAACACAATTCCCACTGAAGAAATACTTCAAGATTATGGATTCTTTAAAAAATGTCATTCCTTGCTTTTCGGGTAACTGTGCTTATGTGTCTTAAACTGTGTTTATGTATCTTCAAGGCCTCCTGATTTGTGTGATCAAAACAAAGCATTTATGGATTTGTTGGGAGTCTGGAAAGGATGCCCAGCTTCTCCAGCTGGATGTGGGGGTGCTGAGGGGTCCCCTGGGCACCCCATCCCCTGTCCCTTGGGCACCCCATCCCCTGTCCCCTGTTCCTGTGGCAGCATGAGGGCTCCCTGGTCCCCTACACCACTGGGCAAGAAGGCCTAGGAGCAAGCAGTGAGGATGATGATGATGGTGGTGGTGATCTGAAGTGGGAACAAAAAGGTGGCTTTGGGATGATGTTGGTGAAAGCACTTGGTGGTCGCACACCCCCTGCCCTGCCAGCACCCCCTGCCCTGCCAGTGCCGTGCCTGTGCTGTTAAATAGCTGGTGGTTGTCACTCTGTGAGTATCCCTTTGTTATTTCAGAGTTACTGAGATAACTGGCTGTTCATTAGCTGCCTTAGAGAATTAGATTTGATTAATCATCATTTCAGCAAATTGCAGCCTGTTCTGCAGGCTGATGGAATTAAGCAGTGAAGAGCTGGTGCCCTGCAGGGAGCTGCGCCCTGCCCTGGCTGTGCAGCCTCACCTGGAGGGCTTGGGGGACACAGAGATTGGGGATCACTGACATGAGTCAGGAGTGGGACACGTGGACTGCCAAAGTGGGGAGGTGGGGACCAGGGAGTGCTGCTGGAGTGCAGGGCCTGGCAGAGATGCAGGTTGTGGGCTCCTTACAGGGTGCCCAGAGAACCCCCTGGATCCCTGGCAGTGTCCAAGGCCAGGCTAGACATTGGGGCTTGGAGCAGCCTGGGATGGTGGAAGATGTCCTAGCCCTTGTCAGGGGTGGAAAAAGTTGAGCTTTAAGGTCTATTCCAGCTCAAACGATTCCTTGATATAAACACAGCCATCAGCAGAGATGACTGTTGGCCTCCATTCCTAAGCTTTGAGGTCACTTCACTTCCTTTTTGTTGCCTTTTTCTTTTTTGCAAACAATTTTCATTATAACCCATCAAGACCAAATTTCTGAGCCAAGATGTTGAATCCATCCTTGAAGAATATATATTTTTCTCTGAAATAGTCCATCACATTATTCCAAGTTTTACCTTACCCACGTGCTAATTTCAAACTTAACTGGGTAAATTATGCAGCAGGGAAGACAGAGCTCTCACCTTTGTTTTAGAATAAAAGTCAAGAGTATGAGGACAGGAAAACTCACAGATGCAGAATGCAGTTGTTACAAATCCCACCCAAGGTATTTGTAGGTGTTAAACACTAGGGCAAGGATTTTAAAAAGCAGGTTCCTTACATGAAATTGCTTTGCTGCCTTCTGGCCAAGAGTTAAAGTTCCTGCAAAGGTTTTCTGTTTTCTGCCATCTTTTTGTCTTAGATCTTTCCTTCTCCAAGATCCTTGACTCTTTCTTCCCTTTAATCTCCTTTAGGGGCCCTCCTGGGGTGTTGACAGGCAGCTCTATCTGCTCCCCCATCTGCCCAGGGCTGGTGGAGAGAGTGAACGAGACATCCTGTCCCTTTGCCAGGTGGGGCTCCCTCAGCCTCCCTCCCTTGATTTAGCAGTGGTAGGGTCACTGGCAAGGTTGACACTGCGATTACGTGGAATTTGCTTGCACAAAAGCTGGGGAATAGCACAGCCCTTGTCAGTTTGCACTTCACCCTTTTTGAGACCACTCAGGAAACGCCTGTCCCAGGCTGGTGCTGGTTGTTAGCTCCTTGGTTTGGGACCTGACTGTGGGGCTGGACCAGCGGGGGTGATGGTATTTGAAGTTTATTGTCCCTCTTCTCTGGTGCATTCGTGCTTGGCAGCTTCACAACAGATTCAGCTCTTCCCTGTGCAGAATTTGGGAAGGAGGTATCTACTTCTTCTCTCAAGCGTGGTGTTCTTGTCAAGCATGGTGATAATTGCCAATTCAAACCAGAACAAGATCAATAACAGTAGAAGAATATTAGCAGAAGAGTTAACTAATAAAGTTTAGGGGCTTGATGTTTGGAGACTGTTAATTGCTTAGCTGATGGCAGCACTGGAGAGGAATGGATGGGACTCTTCCAGCCCAACTTATGGAACATCTTGCTTGCCAGAGATCCCTAACCAGGTGCCCAGGGCCTTGCTGGGTCTCGAGGGGCCTCACCAGAGCTACCTCAGTGAAGAGCCTTGGCTTTGGCCATGGGGACGGTGGTGGCCCCCAGCAAGGAGGGCTGACCTCCTCCCTGTTGGGACTGCAGTCCCTTCTGCCCCAGGCACCCAGGGGAAGGGACACAAGGGCCTCAGCAGCCCCTGAATCCCCTCTGGGGTCTGGGAGGGGGAAATGAGCTGTTTTAGGGCCCCATTGGGGCTGCAGGAGGCAGCCCCAGCGCTGCCCCAGCTGTACCTGGGTCAGGCAGCCCTGGGCTCAGCTTTGAAATGTGAAGCAGCAGCTTCCTCAAGCATTGCAGGGGGTAAAAACGGAATTAACCATATCATAGGCACATGGTACTTCCCTGCTCAGATTACACTACAAAAATCTGGGCAGTTCCTAAGATAGGGCTGGAAAAGGAGATTTGGGAGTGAGAGCAGCGCTCGGAGCAGAGCACAGCTGACATGGCTGGGAACAAAAGGTGACAGCAGAACTTGCCACATCTGCCTTGCTGCTCGTACTCAGGTCAGCACAACTCTTTCCTAACTGGACATTTGTTGCAGGTTTGCTGGGAGAAGTGTAAAATAACTTTGTCTGAGTGCTGGCTTTGCTTCGTGCCTTGCGTTCTGCTAGTTGCAAAGATTGTGTCTGGCTGCGTTTCACTCCGATTTTTGTACTTTGTTTTCCAGATTTGCTTTTTGACTGTTCTTTGGGCTCTAAAGCTGTTCTTAAATGTCTCTGGTTTGATGCAGTTTGAAGACTTAAGTGGAGAGGGCGGGTTTGCTTTGTTAGTTAAGGCTGCTAAAGCTGGGTCTTTGCTGCTCTTGGACAAAGCTTTTTTTGCTTTTTTGCAGAATGCTCCATAAGCAACACATGTGTTTGTGCTATTAAGCAGATCTTCACGGGCTTTTTTGTTGTTGTTGTTCTCTCCTCAAAGTGAGCTTCTAACAAAAACAATTATTTTTATTGCCACTCCTGGCCTTTTGACTGGGAATTCAAAGTTTCACCTCAGAGGCTGGAGCCAAAGTTAGGTTTGTTTTTTGTTAATGCAAGTCAAGGAGCAAGCAATGATTCACAGTGACAGGCTGAATGTGAGCCATATGAACTGAGCTGCACGGGCATAAAGGAGGATTGTGCTGCAAAATATCACCAAGTAATTCAGATTTTGACACATTTACCACTTCTCAAGTTGCATTTCCCCCTCTCCTCACACTCCTGCCCTTCCCCCATCATCCCGGATCAGATGTGATGCAAAAATATAGGCATTGTCTCTGGGATTAGGAATGGCTGGGCTGAAAGTGCTTTGCTTCCGCGGATTTTGTTATAGCAGTGTGGGAGCTTCCCAAAGAGATGTTAATAATTACATACAGTTACTTAAATGACGAGTTTTTGGGCTGAAATAGCTGAGGTTTGAG
Organism: Drymodes brunneopygia; assembly: GCA_013400955.1. Taxonomy (NCBI): domain Eukaryota; kingdom Metazoa; phylum Chordata; class Aves; order Passeriformes; family Petroicidae; genus Drymodes; species Drymodes brunneopygia. The sequence continues at coordinate 7,384 of VZTZ01009024.1, forward strand.
CTGATCATTCCCATCCCTGGGAGCGTGCAAGGGTCCTGTGCTGGTTTGTGTCACTGGGATGATCTGGGTGGGTTCCTGCTGCAGGGAGCAGGAGTTGCATGGATTTGGTGATCCCAGCTGAGGGGGACAGGGGCTGCCTGGCCCCAGGGAACCCCAGGGAATGGGCACAGGGCCACTGTCCCACTCTGGGGGCAGGATTCTGCAGTGCCATTTTTTTTCCAATTAAGCTCTATTGATTTCTTTTGTGTGTGTTTTGGGTTTTTTTGCTGTAGATCTTTTTTTTCCCTCCTCTCTGTTCTGTGGTTTTCTTGTATGAATGGCAAATGAAGGCTGCTTTAGTGTTGACTCACATGATGCATACTCATAGCAGGACTTTATTTAATTTATTAAATGTCTTGGCATTGGGGTGTAGGAAGGAATGGCAAATTGCAGTTCACTTCTGGCTGGGGGTTCTTTACCACTAAGTGAAAGGCAGAGTGTGGAGCTGTGTATGAATGCAGTAAGTGTAACATCTATAAAATAAAACTCATTTTAATGGCTCTTAAACTTGAAGATTGAGTTCTGTCCTCTTAGGAAGCGTGTCCTGCAGATGTAACAGACACGCACCAGGGGAAAGGAACACAGAATTTGGTGTTGCAGTGGATTTGTTATAACCCAGTGGCCCACTCTGAGCCTCTGTCTCTCCCCCTGAATTTATTACAAAGGATCCTGCTGGAGGTGGGGATAAAGCCAGACATTGAGGTCACATCATGACCCACCTTTGCTGTTTAATGTTGAATGTGAAGTTTTTAAAGCAAACCAAAAATAACACACTGAATACTATTTTTAAGGCAAAACCCCAGCAAAATGTCTGTCATCAGGTTCCAAATGATGCCTTGCTTCACCTTAACAATGAGCTATCCATTACATGGGCTTAATTTATGGAATGTTAAACAGTTCCTGGCATTACTGTGGCCCTGCAAGAAGAACAGATAGTACTTTTGAATGAGTTTTGCTATGGGATAAAATGTTCCAGGTCTTCAGCAGATCATATCCCTCTGTAAGAAAGGAAGAGTATTTGTGTAAGTAAACAAGATAAAGTCAAACAACTCAAAATCTTCTGCTGAAGGAAAAACACTGTCTGTGGGCTGAGGTGGTGGTACAGATCAGAAGGAAATGTGGAAAGGCACTGCTTAATATTATTTTAAAGGTGAACATTTACCCTGATGAAACATCCCAAAGGGGAAATCTCATTTATCAGGCCTTGGGAGACAGTGGTCAGTGTGTACTGGCAGCAGCCTGTGTGTAACAAGAGCCATTATTTTTATAACTTGTTTGATTTATAGAGCTTTGGCTCTCTGAGAAGAGCATGGAAGCAGTGAAAGCCCAGATCCTGACAGTCCTTATTGTCCCCATGTATAACGTGGCCACCCCTACATCACTAAGAGGAACATGTCCATACCTGATGCACACCTTGCACCCTTCGGGGGAGTTTATCTGGTAGGTGAAACAGAGGGTTGGCAGAATTGGGGAAGTTGCCCCACTTTCCTTCTCCATTCTTCTGGATGACCAGGAACTGCTAGAATGATAGAATCCATCATTTTTTTTCAGGGCTGTGCTGGGATTCTCCCAGTTGACCTCCAAGGGAATGATTGCTTTCTCCTCCCTGGCCTCTGCACTGTTGTGGTCCACATTTGGGGAATGAATATCCCCTTCAGTTTATTTATGTTCCTTACAATTCTGTATGTTTTGTTCATAGAGTTCTCCTTTGCAAAGCGAAAAATCACAGGCTCTGCTGCTTTATCTACCCCAAAATAAGATAATTAATCATCTAAATCTCTGTACAGTGCACCGCTGTGGACTTCCCATGCCTGAAGTGTCCAAGGCCAGGCTGGACAGGGCTTAGAGCAGCCTGGGATAGTGGAGGGTGGAACTGGATGATCTTTAAGGTCTTTCCCAGCCCAAACCAGTCTGGAATTCTGTGGTAAAGCTCATAGCAAAGGGACAATCCACCCATCCCAAAGAGTTTATCAGGAATAGTAATTGCCCTCTGAAGTCTTACCCACCCCTCCACTGATTGCAGAGAACCTCATCAGCGAGGTCCTACAAAACTGATCCTAAACTGCACCTGTGATCTTCCAAAAATTTAAACTCCCAGAACTCTTCTTGTTCTTCGTACTTTGGGTACCCAAGCTCGTGGTATCAGCCACTTGCTTTCAGAACTGAGCCTGCAAAATTGTTGCATGTTATATTACTGAAATTCAGGGAAAATGTCCCCGTCCAGGCTCCAGCTCAGTTGGCTGGGTGTGCACGTCTGACTGGGCTGCCAGAGCCTTTCCATCATGCCGGGGTGAGGCAGGGTCGTGCCACAGGAAGGCTCTCTGCAGGTGCCTCTTGCTGCCGGGCGGCTGCACCTCAGCCCGGCCTGAGAGAGCCCTGAGAGGAGCCTGGAAAGCTGAAATACCTCCCATTGCACCTCCTCTGCCTCCCTTGGTGGTGTTTTCCCCCTTTTTTTATTGTTTTAAATACCAAATGTTCTGTGCTCTCAGGAGACTTTATTTCATCTCTCGTGTTAGTAACTTTTCCATCTCAATTTTCCTTCTCAGTCATGTGCTGGACTGTGCATAACTAATGTGGGAGGAGGGACTACACCTCATTCTTCTTCTGTTGTACTGATTATTTATTTCCCCTTGTACTAACTATTTATTTTCCCTTGTACTAATTATTATTTCCCCTTGTATTAATTATCTTTACAGTATTAGGGACTACAAACTCATTCTTCTTTTGTTGTACTGGTTATTTATTTCCCCTTGTACTGATTATTTATTTCCCCTTGTATCAATTATCTTTACAGTTACAAGATTTTCTCAGCTGGAAAATAAAATAGTTTCCTTCCCTTCCAGAAGATCATTGACCAAAGCAGAAATATGTGTTTTAATGTGCCAAGACCAAACAAATTGTCCATGCTGGTCAATACCACTTTAGGTGGAGTGTTGCTTGCTGTGATGAAAATCAGATTGAATTTACACTTTGGTCAGGGTGGTCAACAAAACCAAGGTGATGTTAAAGGAAAAGAAATACTCGCATTTAAATTATGTATGTGTCTATAAGGCAACATATGAAATCATTCAATCAGCATTTTTTGTTCATGCAGTATCATCTGCATCGCTGGGATTTCTATTTTGAATGTTCCATCTGTAGTTTCAAGTGATCATGGGTTTACTTGTTTTGGGTGATGATCAGTAACTTAAACCATTCAAGAGTCTGGGTTGCACATTCACCCAGCAGATCACACTAACTTGGTATTGGAAAATGTGATGTACAATTTACAAAATAAACAAGAGTTGCTTTTCTAATCTCATTCTGGTTTGTAGATTGAATATGGTGCAGAACCACAAATTGTTACGAGCACAAGAACTGAGGGCAGAAGCTCTCTCAGTGCATTTGGACACTCACAAACTATCACTGAGTGTGCCAGCTTGGGGTTCTGTACAGAAACAGAAAAAACCAGTGCTCCTATCTCCAGGAAATCATTCTGCAAATTAAGGTTACTCCCTGAACTGCTGGGATCTGGTCCCTATCAAAGGAAGGAAGTCAAGATCCAGGATTCCACATCTGCTGCAGGCAGAAGTGTCATGCACCCTCCTTAGGGAGCAAAAGGAAGTCAGGGATTGTAAGAAATGTGTGCATTTGTGTTTCTTTATCTGTTTATGTCAAAACTATTCAGCAAGAATTAATACTGGATATTTTGCTTGTAGCAATCACTCCTTTCATTTTATGATGGCCTCTAAATGGCTGCAAAACTACTTCAGCTTGTTCTGAATAAATTTACTGCCTCACCTGTCCCATCACCCTGAGGGCTCACAGGGGTGTGTGGGACCCTCACCTGTGCCATCACCTGGAGGAACACCAAGGAGTAAAACTCTCCTGGCCCTGAGAGGCGCAGCACAGCTCAGATTCCAAACCTGTGAGTCACTCAGCAACTCTCCACTCTTGGGCAGTTCCTCACAGCCTCTGGGGGTCTGTAAAGGATAAACCTGAGGTAGAAGGTGGGAGGTAGTGCAGGTGTGCCTTCTGTTAGCCCCACCTGGCATCACCGTTGTCTCTGCACGATGGGCTCTGAGATGGAACAGCAGAGCAGGCTTCTTTCATTTCCTTTCCAGTTTGGTACCCAGCAAACCAAATTAATTCCCTTATCTTTTATGGAAGCTTTGTGCAGGAACACTTTGGATTGATGGATTACATCTGTGGCTGCTGACTGATTAGTAGCATGATAGATGACAGCTTCATTTGCAGGAATTTACTGTCATTCATGAGGAAAAATTGAAGGTTTCTTTCCAGCACTTTTTTTGCATTAAAACTTTTCAAAGTGCTCAACAAATGGCAGGCTTTGATTTCCATTTGTTTAATGCCTGTGGTAATTAACATTTCTATGAGAACATTTTAACCAAGTGTTCTAGTTTTTCCTCCATTAAAATAATAATTTTTTGCTTTAGCTGAAGAATTTAATTGGTGTATATAATAACCTTGATACAGGCTTTCTTTTGTCACCACATGAGAGGAAACTCTTCCCAGGGAATGATCAGTGCTGCTTTTTCTGGATTTTATTAATTTATAATTGGAATTATGCCTCGTGGTACGTCCAGGAGACCAGGAGAGGTGCATTGACAGAGCTGTCGTGGAGAAACTGGGAACCAAGCTCGCAAGATATTGTAAAATGTTCACCACCGTGTGTGTTACTCTCTTCACACCAACAGCAAGACTTTAACCATTGATCATGATAGTGCCAAAGTCAGGATGCAATTACTGGAAAATTACTTGCTGCAAACTTGCTGTATTGACACTTGGTTTTGACACTGATTTGGATTTAATTGGCAGACTGAAGCAAGTGCTTCTGAGTTATCCTGGAGAGTCTCAGATGCAATTCTCCAGTTCTGAGGATGGAGTTTGAGTGATGGAGGCAGCACAGCTCCTCTGGCTGTGAGCAGCTCTGCCTCACAGGTACACTGCAGAACTGCCTGGCACTTCCCTCCAGCCTTCCCTGGATGAAAACCATTGTTAATTATTTCCAAATTGCAGCACACAGGGCAGGAAAGGCCACTTGCTAAGCTGTCAGTTAAATAGCAGGCTTTCTTTTGCCTAATTTGGATTTTAGATGGGGGTGGGGGAATTTTCATTTTGAGCTGTTTAGAAAGAGCTGCCTGAAATAGGTAGGGAGTGCCCAGATGTTCCAACCAACACATTTCCCAACAAAAGGTCTGTATTGCTGTCACTGCTTAGGGCAGCAGGGCTCAAAGTGCAGAAAGAAGACTGGATTAAGAAAAACAAACCAACCCCAAACTTAAATCTGCTTCTTGCAGAGAGTTCTAAGTAGCACCAGAGTTCTTTGATGGAGGAAAGAAGAAGTGGGGAGAGGGGATCCCAGAGGGTATGGCAGTGACATGTCAGGTGTTGCGTGGCACTGTCCCCGAGGCTGCAGCAGGCTCTTCCCTTGGTGAGACGCACAGCAGCCCTGAAAATGGGATTTTTGTAAAGTTGTGGGAAGGGGCAGGAGGCTGGAGCATCCTGCAGGGAGATTAGAGAAAGGAAAAACAGAGAGAGAGAAATCTAATTAGGATATTGAAAGGATGTATTTGAGGGGCACGGTTATGAGATTGCACCAGGGGTGTGTTGTCCTTGAGATGGGAAATGGTAAATATCTAAATAATGGGGAACATCATGGAGAGTAGGGATTAGTTCCTTCCTGAGAGGGAAGAGAGGAGTGCAGCTCTTGAAAAAAAATGAGAAAAAGTTCTTTCATTCACTTAGCAGAGCAGTCTGCAGTACTGACAGTGCTCACCTGAGCCCAGGGTTCGTGCTGGCTCCTGGGAGCTGTGCTGCCCCATCTCCAGGCTGGCTCCATATGTGTGTGGAGCTCAGGGACCTGCCTGCTGCCAAAAGAGCTCTCCCTGTGCAAATTAGTTCATAACGTATGAGCTTTGACAAGTTTTTGTTGGCTGTGCCTTGGGAAACATTTTTGAGTGGCTGTTGCTGAGTTTGCTTTAATCTTTTCCCAGATTTCTTTGCCTGGTGTGGAAATAGCTGGATTATTTAATTGTGTTTTTGAGGAGTGTATGTAGTCACCTGAGACGTGGTGATGTAAAAAGAAGAGGGAAAAAAGGTGTATCAATAGCAAACACGTTTATTTTCACTCCAGTGTAAGGGTTTGGCTCTTTCTGCAGCAGAGCTGTGACCCCAGCCCAGGTGCCAGGACTTGCTGAGCCTCCTGTGCATTGTCCAGAGAGGAATCCGGTTGTGGTCAGTTTGTGAGGGACCTGTGGTCAGTTTGTCATGGATCCCATGGTCAGTTTGTCATGGATCCCATGGTCAGTGTGCCATGGATCCCGTGGTCAGTTTGTCAGGGGCCCCATGGTCACTGTGTCATGGATCCCATGGTCAGTGTGCCATGGATCCCGTGGTCAGTTTGTCAGGG
>VZTZ01009024.1:14039-40252 GCA_013400955.1 Drymodes brunneopygia
TGCTCTGCTCCCTGCACAGCCCCGTGTCCCATGTGAGCCCTTGCTCTGTGTCCCCACTGCTCTGCTCCCTGCACAGCCCCGTGTCCCATGTGAGCCCTTGCTCTGTGTCCCCACTGCTCTGCTCCCTGCACAGCCCCGTGTCCCATGCGAGCCCTTCCTCTCTGGCTCCTCACAGCCGCCGTGCTCCCACTGAGTCACTCTGGATCTGATGCATTGGCGACTCCCAGTGACACAGGATTTCACTCCTCTGGAGTCCCAGTACCTGCCCTGTTGTTTTGGGCTGGGCTGGGCTGAAGCACTGACACAACAGCCCCAAGACATGAGTCTCCCCTCCCTGGCTCTGTCATTGCCTTGGAAAAGGGCTGCCTTCACTCTCTGAGACTTCAAAACCACCTTCAAACACAGCACATTCTGGAAGAATAAATCCCAGAGCTGCTGGTCACTTCTGTTAATGCCGAGCTGAAATACCTCGGGTGCTGCGGTTCCATTTCTGCAGTGTGTCAGGTTCCTGTTTGGATTTGAGCATGGGGAATGTCCCGGAAAGTCTCTGGAGCATCTCTGCCTGGGGGCACTTCAGCTGGACAGGGAGTTCTTATCGGAGCTCTTTTGGGAGGCTGTGTGAGTTTTGATCCCATCCTGTTTTCTTCTTGTTTGTCCCCTCTTGAGCTCACTGTTGAATTAAGTAGAAATCTTTCCGACTCCCAGAAGTCCATTTTTAAAGCTTTTCCATGAAAAGGGGGTTAATGTTAACTGATTTCTTATTGAAAACAAAGCTGGAGGAAGCTGCCTGCAGAAGCTGTAACTCCTGAGCCTGGGCTTGTTTAGCCAAGAGCCAGAGCATTGACAACTCCAGAGTGCTTTACTTCAGTAACAAAAAGCAGCTCGTTGGATTGGAATTTACCCTGGGGTTTATCCTGCCCTTCTGCTCCTTCTGCTCAACACAGGTGCCCCGAGGGGGAAGGCTGGGTTAGCTCAGCTCAGATTCATTAATGAGCAAGCAGAGATGATGGCACTGGATGTTGTGTAAGAGCGGTGAAGGAAACGCTTCTCCCTTTTCATTCATCCTCCTGGTGATTAGCCCTGCAGTTGTCTTTGAGAGGAGAGCTGCAATCCCTTCCTTCCAGCAGCATTCCCTTCCTTCCAGCAGCATTCCCTTCCTTCCAGCAGCATTCCCTTCCTTCCAGCAGCAATCCCTCCCTTCCAGCAGCATTCCCTCCCTTCCAGCAGCATTCCCTCCCTTCCAGCAGCATTCCCTTCCTTCCAGCAGCATTCCCTTCCTTCCAGCAGCAATCCCTCCCTTCCAGCAACAATCCCTTCCTTCCAGCAGGAACCCCTTCCAGCCTGGTGAGATCACAAGTTTCTGGATTGAGAGGGTGTGAAAGGAAGATCTAATCCATGAGCTGGCACAGCCCAGGCAGGAGTTACCAGGCTTAGGGGTGTTTTTCTGGTTTTGTACGAGATTCGAGTGCTCTCACAAATTTCCATTTTCTCTCGCGTTTTAAAGGGATTGTTTTTAAATTGTTATTTCCTTCCATCCCCTCCCTCCTTCCTCCCTCAGTCTAAGCTGTGACTGCAGGCAGAGAGGAGATGCTGGCAGCTGCAGCAGCCCGAGCTCTGGCTGGGAGAGGTGTGAAAATGCTTGGGCTGGGGAGAAAAATGTATTCCTGCTGCTCCTGGGATGGGTGTGCACATGTGCTCCTTTCTGCCTGCTGCCCTGCTTCCTGCAGAGCTCTCACCACTGTGAGAGGGGATTCAGCATCACCTAAAGGTTCACCAGCACAGAGCAGGGCTGTGTTTGGTCCCTGGTCATGTACAGCTTGAACCTGGAGGGCCAATTTCAGCTGGCTGGCACTGGAAACCAGGAGAGTGGTTCATGGCAGTTCTGTGTGCTGATCGCCTTGCTTTGTGCAGGGGTGCTGAGTGCCAGCCCTGCACTGGCTTTGCCACAGCTTTTTCCCTGGTGTGGGTTCAGGGGCAGGCTCAGGGGCTGCTCCCCACTTACTCCTAGCACCTGGCACAGGAGGGACTTCCCAGCTGGCTGCCACCTCCTGCTCTTACACCAGCCTGCCACCTGGCCCTGCTCACTCTTCCAGAGCAGGAGATACAGATCAAACCAGCATTTCTGTTTCTGTCACCCTCGAAAATGGCAATTTAGTGAGGGACTGAGAGGTGGGACAGAGAAGAGAATTGTTCTGTCTAAATCTCTTTACAGGGATCTGCAACTGATGAAACCACAGGTACGTCTTAAAGATGGAAGTCAGTGGGTTCTCCCACAATGCATTGAATTTATTCTCTTTACTGCTTTTTGTTTTAAAAAGGCTGCCTCTTTTTGTTCAGGGAACATTTGATAGAATGCTGTTGCTCCTGTGGTATCTCTTCCACATGTGCACACCTTCTGTACGTCCCTGGGGCACCCTGCAAACAGAGAGGCTGTGTTTGTTTGGAGGGGAGTGCCTCCTGTCACCTCTGCTTACCTAGAGTGAGCTTTGTGCTTCAGCACTGAAATGAAACCATCTGGAAAAAGAATCTCCCAATAAAATGCTCCTCTTAATTTAAAGAAGTTGCACATTTGAAATGTCTGGATCTTCTGTGGGAGCACACTGATTTCATCAACATTTTCAAGGAATACGACTGAACAATTTTAATCAAGTCAACATTCTTCCTTTTGGTTTTATGTTATGGCTTTGATTGAAGTAAATCACTTGGAGTATATTGTTTTGCAAAAATGTCAGAATTTATAACTTTTTGGCCCCAAATGGAATTGAAATGCACATCTTGAAATCTTGTTTTATTCCCCTGCCAGGAGACAGGAATATGATGTTTTTCAGCCAGGACTAGTTATAATTTTGATGGCTGCTGCTGTTAGCCTTGGATGTCCCATCACATAGATAGTGGGTTCATCTGCTTTCCTTCTCCATGAAAACGTGTACCTGCAGTTTGTGGTTATTTGGTTTCTTAAAAGCTGCTTTTCCAGCTTTACTTTGCCTTTCCTGAGAATACTTTTAAAAGAAGGAATCGAGGCGTAAGGAACTGCAGCAGTGTGACCATCTGGTTCACTGCTGGTCTACCTCCCATATTCTCTTGGGTAGAGTTTGAGGTACTCTCTCTCAATCCACAGCACTGTCCCTCTCTTGCATGGGCACTTACTTCTGCTTGCTCAGGAGGTATTGTGAGCACAGGAATGGCAACAACTTCTTTGATAATGGCCCAGTAAAACCCAGTAAAGCCAGCAGGGTCAGCCCTGGAACTAAAGCAGAGCAGGATATACAGGTTAGGAAATCCCAGAATGGACATGAATGGAATTCGCCTGGGACATGAAGCAGGGCTGGCACATGTTTCCCTTGCTGTAGAACTCTGAAAAGCTTTCAACAGAGCCTTTATTTAAAGAAAGACTTCCATTTTAGGTGTGCAGGGCTCAATTTGTCACTCAACGAAACAGCAAAAGTCAGTGATGTTGGTAGGAGTGGGTGAAGGACACTGGTGAGAGTACAAAGAACCAATTCTCATTTCAGTGAAGCCCTTGTGTATTGCCCCAGTTGTGTAGAGGGACATAAAGGAAAGCATTAAAATAGTTAATGGAAACAAATTATTGCAATAACATCTGCTGGTATTAAACTCCCCTATTCTACAGAGAGAGTGTATTTTTTTTTACTCTCTTGGTTCAGACACCTTTATTTACAGCTCCAGCTTGTGATGCTGTTCCCCAGTAATGAGCTGCTGTCTCCAGAGCATCGTTGCAGGGTTGGGAAGGGCAGGGATCCAGAGATGGAGCACATCAGCTGTGGGGGCTGGCAGGAGCACAACTCTGCTTGCAGGGATGGGGCTCCATGGGCTGAGCAGCTTGTGCTCCCCTCAAAGGTGGTTTTCTCTGTGCCTCAAGTAGAGGCTGTTTCTTTGATATGTGAGTTTATGGGCTGGGGGGAGCAATGGGTGTGGGGAACAGATGGAGAAAGCACAGGGAATAAAGGAATAAAAAGCTACTTTTTGTTGGAGCCATTGTACCAGAAACAAGGAGCCTCTGATGAAGGAAAGCGAGCCTGGGGAAAGGGGAGGTGGTGATGTCAGTCATGGAGGAAGGGTTTGTAGGGATTTCAGCATTACCAGTTTAGCTTGGGAGCCCAGATGCTGAGTGGTATGGGGATGGTGGGGAGAGAAGGGCACAGGGGGCTGAGCAGGGCACAGAGCACAAGGTGTGAGAGGCAGGGACAGGGACAGGGCTTGCCAGGAGCTCTCTGGGCTCTTCCATGAGCTCTCCGGGCTCTCCATGGGCGAGAGGCAGGGGAGCAAGGATGGGAACAGAGGAAGGACTGGCAGTGACCCGGCCACGCAAACAAACCCTGGGGTGGAAACGGGTGTGGGAGAGGGGACAGGAGGTGACAGCACAGGGGAGGGCCATGGAGCAGCTCTTCACAAAAGCAGGGCTGTCCTGTGGTAAACCCTCAGCTGGCCTTGAACACCATGTAAGTGATGACTGCTTTCTTGCTTCAGCAGAGGGATCAGTGGGGTTTCTTGTGGGGGGTCTGTGTGCCTGAGGAGTTTTGGGGAACCCTTTAGCTGGAGCTGTGCCCCAGCAGGACAGCACAGGCTGGGCTGTTCACACCTGCTCATCCCTCACCTGTCCCACAGGTGATGCTGGGCTCTACAGAGGCTGCCAGAGCTGTGCCGCTGACACCCAAATGGTCCATGCTGAGTGCTGGGAATCCCTGGGAATCCCTGGCAAAGGGAATATGCCCAGGGCAGAGCTGAGCTCAGCTGCCTCCCCGTGGGGTTTGCCCAGGGGACACACATGCATTAAAGGCAGGAGGTGCCATAGGAGAGGATGTGACAAAATCCTGCTGTGAGCTCCTCACAGGAGTTATCTGAAGTTGTCCTCCCATTCATTATTTCCCAGCTAAAGCAATGTAACAATTACAAATTTGGATTACCTGGGAAAGCTGCTGAAAGCAGGGTGAATTATTAATTCCCAGGCTGCCTTCTGAAGAATTCATTTCAGCACCGCTTATTGAAAATTCTCCTTCATGAGAAATAGCCTGGTTTTGAGAGCAGTTCTGAAAAAGTGAGCTTCTTCCAAGCCATTACTGCATTTTCTGACAATTTCATTTTTCCCTCATTTACCCTCCTTTAGCACACTCAGCCAATATACTCAAATTAGTAGCAGGAAGCCTACATTTGTAAGAATTCTATCTGTGCACAAGGCACTGAAGTAATTGGGATTCCAGGGCAGAGCTGTGGAAATTCTTAGCACAGTTTGTCCGTATCTTATCAGAACAGGCACGCTTCTCCGACAGCCTGGCTGGTGGCCAGAGGGGCTGAGCAGACTTGTTGGAAGCCCCCTTTGAATAGGAGAAATCATCTTTCTGAATGGGTTTTTTGGCACAGCTCCTGTTGCGTGTGTGGTTCATTGTTCTGGGGTTGTGACTGTATTTCACCCCCCAGATAAATGTTTTAGGGTCGTTGTTTTTTTTTGGATGGCAGGAGGGGTCCTGGGAAAATAATCAGATTGCTGGTTCTATAAGATTTTATAGGCAGATTGTTTTCCTGTTGTAAGTGGTTTTCCATGTTAATTGTGTAGTTTTTTGAGCGTAATTTTGATACAATGATTAACCCTTGAACTTTTTGATGCTCAAAGGGCTTAGCAATTAAAAAGCAAACCATTTTCCCTTCTTCAGGGCATTTTGACAAAGTGTTATTAGGCCAGTTCATATATGTATAGATGTATATTGTGTGTTCATGGTATAGTAATTCACAAAAAGGTGCTGCTGAGCTTGTCAAAGCTAAAAGAAGCCATTGCCAGTGGTGGCACATCCCCAGTTGTTGTAAATGTCCTCCAGTGGAGCTGGAGTGGATCACTCTGTGCAGCACAGTCCTGCTGTGGAGCTGTGCCAGCCTCTGTGAGCAGAGGATCCGGCCCTTAATCTGTATTACAGGGTAGTTAATACGATGTGTAACCACAAAGTAACCGCAACACACAAAGAAGTTCTATTTTAGCAGGGCTGGAGCAGAGAAATAACTGTTAATGCTGAAGACTGAAGTGCAGGAGATTGCTCAGTGGGGGAAGGAGGCAGGAAAAAAAATCCAGAGTTTGAGTTAACATGTGTGCAGACAAATTCTCACGTCCCAAGGCTAAGTTTTGTCTATAAAAATTCCTTAAGATTTGGGTCTTTGTAATTAAAACATAAAGAATAATTATCTTAAGCTCATATCTGCAGAGGAAGAACTGTGTATTTACTTATTCTCTGCCAAAAAATCTCTTTAGCTGGAAAGATTAACAAAAAGGCATTGAAGTCTAAAGAAGGGCCTTCTTTTTATTGAAATATATATGTTTTGTCAACAGATTCAAAACAGAACAGTCACAACCATTTTTTCCTTCCTTTCTTTTTCCAAACGGGTGGGGGAAGCATCCAGCTCCAAACTTAGTGCCTATAACGCTTGGAAGACATTATGATTAATTTTTTTGTCCTTAGGTTTCCAGATGTTGGCTCTGGTCCCAACTCTGAAAGACCTCTAATGTTTAACAGGATATGTGCCGAGCGTAGCCTTTAACAGAGTTTTCTTTCATAACTACAGGCTCTATGAGAAAAGGTAACTCAGGAAAGCGCCGCGGATCCGGAGTGGAGCCCCCGTCCTTCCCGGAGAGCAGCCAGGGCTGAACGTGCATGGTTGGAGCGGAGCCGGGGAGAGAGAGGATGGCCAGGGTGTGGAGCTGGCAGCAGAGCCCCTGGCACGCCCTGCTCCTGGTGCTGCTGTGCTGGGGCAGCTGCAGGGCACAGAGGGACTGCACAGGCGCTGAGTGCCAGCCCCTGGAGAACTGCATTGAGGACGTGCTGGAGCCTGGCGAGTGCTGTGCCACGTGCCTGCAGCACGGCTGCACCTGCGAGGGATACCAGTACTACGACTGCGTCAACGTGGGCTTCGTCAACGGCAAGGTGCCTGAGGGACAGTCCTACTTCGTGGACTTCGGCAGCACCGAGTGCTCGTGCCCCAAGGGAGGGGGCAAGATCAGCTGCCAGTTCATGCTGTGCCCCGAGCTGCCCCCGAACTGCATCGACGCCGTGGTGCCAGCTGACGGGTGCCCGCAGTGCGGCCGCATCGGCTGCCTGCATGACGGCCAGAAATATGTGGCTGGGCACACCTTCCACATGCCCCCCTGCAAGGTGTGCCACTGCCCCAACGCCGGCGGAGAGCTGATGTGCTACCAGCTGCCTGACTGCGACACCTTTACACTCAACACGGCCAGCCCCGTGGATGCCGAGGACGGTGAGCCTGACAGGCACTATGATGATCCCTACAGCTACGACCAGGAGGCCTCCGAGGGGGACAGCACCCAGGTGGAGGCTCCGAAAAAGTACAGGAGTTACTCGTCGCACCTGGAGCACGAGAGCCTCAGCCAGGAGCAGGGGGAGGACTATGACTACCTGGCAGCCAGCGTGGCTCCTTCAGCACTGGCTACGGTCGAGCCCCACACCGAGGGCACCACCCTGGTGTCCCCAGGCCCTGCTGAGCCCCGCAGTGCCATGGAGCATGGCGAGCGCCGCAGGCTGCCCCGCACCACTGCACCCTCCCTGCAGCTGGGGACACGCCACCAGGCACCTGCCACCACCAGTGCTCCTCCCCAGCACACCACGGCCACCACCGACACACCTTGGCACCTGGAGGAGCAACTGGAGAGGAGACCTAAAGGCAGCAAAGAGAAGCACGAGCAGGAAAGAGCCCCCCACTCTAAAATGAAAAAGCACACCAGGAAGGAAGAGCCGGAAAACAGCATGTACCAGGGCTTGAAGGAGGTGAACTTTACAGAGCCCAGCTGGGCAGGATCATCCCAGGAAAGCCTCGAGGGCAACGATTTCCCCAAGGTGAAGTTCAGTGCAACAACCTCTCCTCCTGTGGCTCTCAAGGAGGACCGGAGCCAGTCCTCCCCAAAGCAGTCCCAGACTCTGTATCGGTATCATCCCGAGGAGGATGGGGACCCCAACTCCATCCACGCCAACCCCAGGCTGCCAGAAGGTAAGAACTGCTCCGGTGAAGGTGTCTAGGGAACTCTTACTCATAATAACTCATCCTCTGGTGAGTTGTTCTTACTGCTGCACGTGGCCTTGAAACCACCACCAACCTTCTTCCATCCCTTCCCAGGGTAGTTTGTGTTCCATTTCACACAACAGGGACCATTTCACTGTTGCCCACCTTGCTTTGATTTCACAGGCAGTGGATGGGGTTTTCTGGTATTTTAACTTTATTTCAGATGATAATTTATTAAACTCTAGCATTTTTCTTCAATTACTTGCTTTTAACTTCTGTTGTGATGTTAAAGAAACATCTTCCTCTTCATAGACGGATTTAAGTAGTTGTCTCCAGTTACCAGCTCTGCGTAATCACATTAGTAGCTTTTGTCTTCTTCTGGGAAAGAAATGAAACAGTTGTGCTTTCACTTTCCAAACAAAAATATTTGGAGCACTTGTAATATTTATCCCATGGCTGAAAGCCTGTCTAAGCTCATTAGTTCAAGAACTTGAGAGATAAACTCAAATACCCCCGAGGCCTAGTAGGGAGAAATGGGCTCTCTCTTGCTTTGTGCTTTTTGGGGCTGGAAGTTTATGATGTTTATGATCAACTGTGGCAAGTTGAGGTATTTCCTCCCTGCCTCTGGATTGCTCTTGACATCTGCTGGGGATGTTGATTATACGCTCCGTGCAATGCTCATTACTGTAATGAATGCAAACCTCATCGCTGTAAATTAGCACATGTACAGCTCGTATCCCCAGTTCATTTGTCATCAAATCAAGAGCAGTGCCTCCTCTTTCAAGATGTGGCACAAAATGTTCTCACGGGACCCAGCTGCAGGATGCTGGCAGGGAATGCTGATGAGTCCCTGGGCAGTGGCATTTCTCCTGTCTGTGTAGGTGGCCCTTAAACATCTCGAGCTGTCCAGTCCCTCTCCTGGAGAAGTTTAAGGGAGGTGGGAGGAGGAGAGCGGATTTGGAGATGGCAGCTTTTTCCTTTTTCTTTGACTTCCCTTGTATTTGCTCCAGCCTACCTCAAACTCTGAGCTGAGCCATGCACCAAGGCTGTGTGTGATCCATGGGCCTGAGTTAGGGCTGACACAAAATAACCTCATGTAACTTTAAAAAATACATTTTTTTTATATTCAGTTCCTTTTCTTTGTCTTTCAAAAAGCAAAGATGGGTGAAGCACCCTGAAATTTTCAATGAGGGGGTTTAAGAAAGTCTGTTGGTGTGAAAGTGTTCAGCAGCAGAGCTAAGCACTGCATTTTAGAGTCTGCTTGAGTGATTTCCAGTCTGTGATTCCCAGGAACTGCTTGGCTGAGACAGGTCTGGCTAGGGGCTGGATTAGGCTGAGGTGCCTGGAGCAAGATGTGATGGCTGGCATGTCAGGCACGTATTGTTCAGCTGACAGAAGCAGCTTGGGGGTCAGTGGGTGCCACTTCCCCCTTAGCTGAGATACGTGTGGTTTCCTTTAAACATTGCAGAAATAGAAATGAAAGATAAATGTCCCTTGGGAGCACAGGAGTGTCTGGCTGGCTGTAGATGCTGCAGCTCTAAGGCTGCTGCATGTTTGGGGAGCCAGCACCATGTCCAACACCCAAAATCACTGACAGGTGGGACCTGCCCCACCATTCCCATCAGGAATATCTGTACGGAACTACAGAACCCTGTCCAGACATGAGGGGTCTCTCTTGCCACAACCAGCTCATGCCTGGGGACAGCAGTGTTTCCACTCGTTCTGCTGTTTTAATTGACGTGCCTGTGATTCATGGCAGCAGCTCCATATGTTTCAAGTAATAAAACACATACATCTTATGTCTTCGGTGACTCCTGAGCCAGTGGTGGAGGGGGAGTGGAGATATTAGTCAGGCTTGAAAGAAAAATTAATCTCGCCTACAGATACGGAATGAAAACATAAATTTTGGGCACATATCTCCAACTGTAAAATGACAAAATCTACCAGAATTGCCAAAAAACTTATTTTCTCCCTTCAGGAATCATCAATGTGATATAAACTGAATCAATCCCCTGATTTTCAGAGCCTATGGGGCTGTTGTGCTGTTCCCTAATGAGGCTGCAGCCACTCTTGGGGCTGTGCAGCGTTTTGTTCAACCAGCTCTCAGCAGAGTGCTCTGGGTACATTTCTGTCACTCTATGGCCATTCCAGATTTTAATGTTTTGTTTAGTGTTTCTTTTTCCCCAGAGTTTAGAAAAGTTTAGAGAACTCTAGGAGCTTCCACAGAGGCTTTCAGCCCAGGTTAGGTGCCTGTTGCATTTGTTCCTCCTATTCGGCTGTATCCTGGCCGAGAACTCTGCTGTGGTTGGATCCTGCTGCCTTTGGTTAAAAACTTGGCTTTACTGCTTGTATATTATATATCTCGCTTTGGTTTTAGATGTAGCTGAGTTTTCATCTCCCAAATCTCTGCTGGTTCAGATATCTAATGGTGGAAACAGCATGGAACACTTTGATGCTCAGGAAAGGTTAATTTTCATTTTCTTATTTCCTTTTAGCATTGCTTTTCATCTGTAGTATTGCCCTGTGTTCATTTGTGTGGGTACATTTGTGTGAATTTATGGCCATTCTAGATTTATTTTTATGGTTTTTTTTAGTGTTTCTTTTCCCCCAGAGTTTAGAAAAGTTTAGAGAACTATGGTAGCTTCCAGAGAGGCTTTCAGCCCAGCTTAGGTACCTGTTGCATTTGCTCCTCCTGTTTAGCTGTATCCTGGCCCCAGAACTCTGCTGTGGTTGGGTTCTGCTGCCTTTGGTTGAAAACTTGGCTTTATTACCTGTATTTTATATATCTCGCTTTGGTTTTAAATGCGGCTGAGTTTTCATCTCCCAAATCTCTGCTGGTTCTATCTAATGGTGGAAACAGCATGGAACACTTTAGTGCTCAGGAAAGGTTAATTTGTGTTTTGGTTTTATTTCTTGTTTTTAGCATTGCTTTTCATCTGTAGTATTGCTCTGTGTTCCCATCAGCCAGCTGAGGTGATCCCTGTAGCATCTCCTCTCATGAACTCTGGTAATTGCCATTTGTTTGGGGGATTTTTCCCCTCTCCTTTGTTAGCTCTGAGCTTTGCTGCTCCAGCCCTTTTGCAGATTTTCTGGTGCTGTGTAAATGAAGTACTTTCACCATGGGAAGGGATGAGATTAATGGAGACTGTTCTCTTTGTACAGCCTCTCTCCAAACATTGATCTTACCCTGTCACTTCCTGCCAGAGCAGCAAATGGGGGGAGCTTTAATTTCTGTATTGCCTATTTCCTCATCCTAAAAATGCCCTGATCAGGGGAGGGCTGACTAAAACATTATTTCAAGAACTTAGTGTCAAATTCTGTTACGATTTTCCCACTTTGTTCCATTCCCCCATGCTCTGGCAGTAGAGTGCTGTTCCTTGGATAATTCAGGTAGCAAGCAGGCTCATTGTGAATGTTTCATGCTTTGCATTCTGGTTTTGGCAGGCTCAGCAGCAGTTTGAGTCTAGCTGGAGCTGTCAAGTTTCAGAGTGGAGGTGTTTTTCCAGTTAAACTCCTCCACGACTGGTGATTTTCTTTTATCGTGGTGGCTTTTAGAGATAAAGATGATTGTTCTCAAACTGGAGTGAATTGCAGCAATTTGTGAGCTGAGATCAGAGGATGTGAGAGTGGCTTTTATTGCAAGTGAATCCTGACCAGGCAGGAGCTGCTGGGAGGCTCCTGTGAAACTCCTGAGAATGTAGCTGAGATTTCATCCAACCCATCTGCTGCAGATTTGCTGCTTCTGAAACTCCTGCAGAAAGATGAATTTCCAAACTGAGGACAGACAGAGCCACATGCAGGTCCAGGAGTTGGATTTGATGATCCCTGTGGTTATTTCTGATTCTGGATATTCTGCAAAAGCAGACTTGCAATGAGAGTTTGGAAGCATCCCCTGGGCACACTCACCCCTTGTCCCTCTTCCTGCCACCATAAAAAGCACTGGAGTTGGGAGAATGCTTGCATGGTCCTTCAGGAACAAACTCTGTTTCCAGTTACTTTGTATTTTTTGCTATCAGGTGAAGTGTTGTCTCATTTTCACTTGAATTACCTCAGGCTTAATCCTGTGTGCTCTATCCCAGTCCTTTTCGTAGGACGAAGAAATCAGCTTTGAGCCCTCAGAACAGGATGTCTGAGGAATAAAAATAAACCTCAGGAGACTGGTGTGCGAGGAGAAAAAGCCTGTGGGCCAGCAAATGTGAATCAGCATGAATGGCAGTTACAGTGCTTAGTGATTTCTTTGGAAGGTGAAGTTCTGAAGTAGCACGGGTGGGAAAAAGGCAGGCTGAGATACTTGCAGAAAGAGGAAGACTAAAACACTATAAAATTAAAAAGTGTCTATCTGTTCTGCCAGAAAACAGCCTTTGTACTTTATGAGGCAGCCAGATGGTAGTTTAGGAGGAAAAAAGGAAATAATTCAACCATTTCTGTTAATGAAAACATCCCATGTATGATATGAGGGGCTGATTCCTTGATGGCTGGTGGTGCACAGCCTTCCCTGCACCCCTTCCCCCGTCACCTCAGGCATGGATTTGTGAGCAGAGGCTGCAGGAAAACCCAAACCTGCCCGATTGCAGAGCACTCAGAGGAATTGTCTGCAGAGTCTGGAGTAAACAGTAGCCAGAGTGTCTAATCTGCAAGCACAGCTGGGCAGATGTGACTTGGCTCTCTGCTTCCCCAGCTCCTGCTTTCAGGGGATGCAGCTTTAGGGCTGTGTGGAGTGCTTGGAACTGCCCCAGGTGAGGAACTGGAGCAGAGATTGGGGCTGATGGAGCAGGGATTGGGGCTGGTGGAGCAGCCCCACATGAGGGACTGGAGCAGGGATTGGGGCTGATGGAGTCCCCAGCCCAGGCATGGAGACAATTCCCCGTGTCCAGACCTGTCCCAGCCAGGGGCTATTTTTGGGGTCAGTGCTGGGGCTGTGGAGTTGTGTCTGGGGGATGGCTCTGGACATGTTGCTGCATGGCTGCTGCCTGCCTGGCTGTGTTTGGGGAGCTGCTCTGGGTCAGGTCCTGTTGCTGCTTTTCCAGCTGGCTGGGCTTCAGGGCGCCTCTCAGAGCTGCAGGCTCTGCTTTGAGAATGTTGTTCTTTGCAAGAATTCCCCTGTAGAGCCCAAACCCTCCTCACCACAGTCCTGCTTCCCTTCCTCATGTGCATCTTCCTTCTAAAACCCAGCTATTAACCACAGCTCATGAGCTCCTGGCTACCAATGCTTTTGTATCAGGCTTTATGGGGCTGTTTTGATCCTTATCTTAAACAGTATTTTAAGCCATAGCTGTATATTGAACTAGAAGATTGTGGTCTTTAGTTAGAGAATATAGTTTAGATGGTCCTTTTAAAATCTGTGCACAAGCCTGGTGTGCAGAATGCCAACGTTGGGTGCCATGCTTTGCTAAAAGCTGTGTAGCCTGTCACAGCCAGATCTCTGCAGACTTTCAAGAGCCTAAATATTTTACAGAAATGCTCAGGTCTTGAGTTCAAACCCCAGCAGCAGCTAATCTACTAAAGAGATGTGTAAGAAGGTGGCTCTCCATCTTTTGTGTTACTCATAAAATTGAGGTAACAGCTCCTGCCTTCAGTGTGAATCCTTGGGGACCACAACAGGCAGGTACAGCCTGCAGGGTGGGACAAAGGTGAATTCCTGCAGCTCCTGCCAGTCCTGCCTCCATCAAATACCCTCTGGAGAGCACAGTTCTTGTCCCACACACAGCTCTGGGGTGATGGTGAGGTGCAGTCAGACTTTTGTCATAGTGCATTGTACCCCGAGCTGTTGGTGCTGCAGCGCTGGGAATTACTCACACATTGGCTGGAAATGTTCTGTACAACGAAATCCATTGTGCTCAGTGCTGGCACCCAGGGAATGTGCAGAAGATGGCTGAGAGTGAAACAGGATGAAGAATTCACACCTGGCTGGGGTTTAGGGCTGTCCCCTCCTCCCTGGGCACAAACCCAGGGGCAGTGCCAGAGTGGGACAGGCTTTCCACAGGGTTTTCAGATATCCTTGACTTCATGGGGTTTAGTTACTAACATAGTTTAAATCTCATATGTTGCCATAATACAGCTGGAGTTGGGCACCTAACCTAGGATGGCATCAAAATACCTTTGCAAACCCATCTCATGTGCCTGTTCTGTAGAGGTAAAAACCATTATTTATGCAAAGTCAGTTCCACCCATGGTTTGCAACAAGAACACTGAATCTCAGCTCTGAAATTCAAACAAGCTGTAGACAAAGTATGAAAGTAAGATGGGAGTTTTCTTGTACAAATTAATTACCCACTTGAACAGACGAGGCTGTTGGGCTCACCAGGTTTCTCACGGGGACTCCATTTGCTGGTTATTTATAGTAAGTATCCGAGAATATACTTTTTTTTGTATGCATGATTGATACTCCTTCAGAAAACAGAATTTAAATGAGATTTCTCTGCAGTAATGTGTCTGTTATTCTAATCGATCACCAAGGAATTAAGACCGACTCTGAATATAGCTCCTCGTTAGAGAAAGAAAAGCCTAAGTAGTAATTCCTGATCCAGATTTTTTGGGACAATAACCTTTTGAACAGTTTCAAATATGTAGGCCAAAGAAACGTAGCTTTTCTAGCATGTGCTTACTCATGAAAGATATGTAATTTCATTACCCCGGGCCTCACAGCAAGCAATATCTCTTACCTCTCAGGGATTCTTAGGTAACAAGCCAGCAGTAATTGGAATTTTATGAAGATCCCCTTATGTGTGAGCAGGTTTTATGTTTTCTTGACTGTTCCCAGTCTGTCTGTGCTGTGCCTGAGATGACCAAGTCCTTTCCAAAGCCACCAGAAAGTCCTGAATCGCCATCCCAAAGACCAGGGGTGTTTATGGTGAGCCAAAAGCTGGGAGAGGGGTAGGAGAAAGAAGTATTTGTGCTGGGTTTAGGGCTGGCTGGGGCTGCCCTGCCTGCTCCTCTCCAGCCCTGCCTGCCCCTCTCCAGCCTTTCCTGTCCCTCTCCAACCTTTCCTGTCCCTCTCCAGCCCTTCCTGCCCCTCTCCAGTCCTTCCTGCTCCTCTCCAGCCCTTCCTGCTCCTCTCCAGCCCTTCCTGTCCCTCTCCAGCCCTTCCTGTCCCTCTCCAGCCTTTCCTGCTCCTCTCCAGCCCTGCCTGTCCCTCTCCAGCCCTGCCTGTCCCTCTCCAGCCTGGCCACGCTGCTGTTCTCCTGCATCTTGTCCAGCCCTCCCTATACCAGAAATGGAGCCATTCACACAACCCCCAGAGCAGTAATTCCTTCCCCCTGTTGTCTGAGTGCTGCTTGCCTTTGTGGTGCTGTTGTGAGCCACAGGGAGGCTGATTGTGTTCAGAAAGGCTCAGAGTTGTTGGACCATAGTTTTGAATTGCCGAGTAGTAAAGTAAATGTTTATGGCTTCAGCAGCTCTGGGTTTAAAACCTTTTAGCAGCATAAACAGTTGCCTGAAAGGGTAGGATTTGCATCAGTGACTTTTAAAAGGTGTTGTAAAAGTCGATGCTCTTGTGAGCTGTTCCTGTGAGTAAACTACACATCTTAAAAATAATGAAAATCATCAAATGTGGTCTCGTAGCCTTGCTGCTGCCATGCATGGGGCAGGTGGCTGCAGTGACCTGCAGTGACCTCTGCTGCCCCTGGAATTGGTGTGTGTTAATCCTGAGCACCCTCCCACCATGAACTGGGCATGTGAGGATGGCTCAGGGCAAGGAAGGTGAATGCTTAGGATGAGCTTTATTTTGGATGAGGTCACTGTGTAGAAAGTTTTTTTCTAGAAGAAAAGTGTGCATCTTCTCTCCTGTGTTGCTACTTGTGCTGCACGTTTACCTTCCCTGCTTTGCTTTGGTTTTGTTTTTTTGTTTGTTTGGCTGCCACTGACCTCAGAGTGAATTTCCCCCCTGCCTCGTTTGCTGCATGTGCTCCTGCCCTTCCCAAGGCCCTTGAGGAGCCAGTTTGTGTGGGTGGCTTTGCAATTCAGGAAATGTTCCCTTTCCAGGTGAGTCGGGGCTCTGGGGGTGCTGATGGAGGAGCTTGGAGGTGACTTTGGGGGCTGCTGCTCCACATGGGGACTTGGTGGCCCAGTGTGGGGTCCCTGCAGCCTGGTGTTGGCCACCAGACATTGGGGACCAGTACAGGATCTCTTCTGGGAGTGCTGCAGGAAAGAAAAGCAGGCAGATGCGCCTCCAGTGGTGTGAGGATGGTCAGCAGGTTACCAAAATGCAAACCAACTGGAAAAGCAGATGTGTGCTCAGGACAGGATCATCAGTGAGTGCTGGTGAAAAGGGACAGATGGGAAGAAGGGAATTTTCCGTGGATATCTTACATGGTCCAGAAAATTTTCTGCCAATTTTATGCGATATATTCAGGTCTCAGAATGGCACTGAGATGCTTTCTGTGTAACAATCCCCAGAGCACTGTGTGAGGGCTCCAGTCTGGCATTGATCTGTAACAGCACCCACCTTCTCCTCACGTTCTCTGTGAGCAGCAGCAGCAGCTGTGCTTGGAGCAGGCGAAATGGGGTTTCACTGGAGCTGGCTCACAGGCAGGGAGAGAACTGAGAAGAAGATGAATAAGCTCTTGCAACAAGAACATCTGGCTGTACCTCAGTTTCCTTCTCTTCTCACCTCTCCCATTTTTAAGTTCATTTCAGTCTGAGTCTTCAAAGACACCGTATGTGCTGCTTGCTGGAATCATTTTCTGAGCACAAGTTAAATTGATTAATATTAGAGAGTTATATTTGTTGTATGAAGTGAATCTTCTAAAGTGCTTCTTGTATTCGGGTTCTGCTGGAGACAGCCTGCAGGGACTTGGGAACCAATTATGTTTTGTCAGTGGTTTGTAGCACAGAATTTGTTATATTCAATACCAAACCTCCTATGTGCTGATGGCACGGGGAAAAGACACTGCAGACATACAAACCCTGCTTTGGTGGGGAGTAGAATTCCCTGGAAAGCAAACACTGGGGAGCAAAGCTCGCCCTGTGCTCCAAGTCAGCTGGGCTGGGAGAGCAGAGCCTTGTCTGGAGGGGACTCAGGTCCAGACTTGTCCAGTCTGTCATTCCAGAAGTGAACTTCAGGACTGTGAAATGAAAACACGTGAAAAAGTATCTTTGTAGTGAAAATGGAACTTGTATAATGGTCATTTCTCATGGTTCTTTCCATCAGGTTAACGAGCTCTTCAGCAGAACGGGAAACTTTCACTGAGTTTAATGGTGTTTAAGGGTCTTTTTTTTTAAATGACTGAGAAATCACTGGGAGGAAGACTTTTGGCTAAGGGTGTGAAGGCTGTGCCTGGGGCACAGAAAGCTGTACACCCACCCCACATCCCTGCCAACTGCTGTCAGGGTTTGGCTACTAAGCTTCCAGCTGATGGCTTTAAAGCTTCCCTCCACCCGACTGTAATGCTGCAGCTATGGCTATAAAACATCTTGTTTATGGCCCATAAGCAGCTGAAGATTAATCCAGTTTTCCCTCTTATCCAAGAATCCTTCCTCTGCAATGTTCATTAATTTTCCTGGTGTTGGAATTGCCTTGCATGGAATTGCTGGTAGTTTTCATTTCCAGATTGAAACCCATGGTGTTCTGGCCAAATGATTTTGTAAGAGATTTGTTGTGAGGAGCTGTTTTCATTGAAGATAACGTCCACTTGAGTAATGTCTCATGTGAAAATGATAAAATTTGTACTTTTCCTGGTTCTGGATCAAAGTTGATAATTGTTGTCTGAACTCATGGCATTGAAATCAAAAGAAAAGTGCAGTGACCATCAGTGATGGCTGGGCTTTACATTGGAAGGTTCCATAAATGTTTAATTTCAGTCAGTTTCCTTGGACTCTGGTGGTTTTGCTGGTGGAAGATAAATATGGAGACTTTCCAAAATCTTGTGCTGTGGTGTCAGAGGTTTTGGACCATGCCTTAAAGTGATGACTGTGCTTTGCATGTGTTCCTGAAGCACAGACTTTTGCCCTGCTCAGCCTGTGGGAAAGTTTTCCTGATGATGTCTGTGCTCTTTGTCCTTGGTTCTGAGGGACAAGAGGAGCAGGTTTGTGCTGTGGCATGGCCAAGGACCCACTGTGGGCCAGGCAGGGGCTCTCACTGCCTTGGTGCCAGGTGAAACTGAGCAATTTAGAGGAAAAAAAAGAATTATACTGCTGGTTTTCTTATCCTTGAGGAATGCAACCAGCCAGTTGAAATGAACAGGAGCTTTTGGAGTCAGCCAGTTACATTTTGCTTTTCAGTGTGAATAATTTGGTATGTGGGGAAATTGTGGCATGTGGCAGGGAGGGCATTTCAGGCTGAGCCCTGGCACACTCCTGCAGGGAGAATAAATGAGTTTAACACTGCAGGGCTGAGCCTGAGCCTCCTTGAGCCTTCAGTCCCCAGTCCCCATTCCCGCTGTGGGCCATGCAGAGAGCACCATCAGCACTGCTGCTCGTCTGCAGCCCTTCAACCACTGACCTTTATCAGGTAATGCTGGAGCCTCCTCTTGCTGTGGTGAACAGATTGATACAGCTTTGAAATCCGACCATGCTAGTTCAGGGAGAGTGCTTGCTTGTTATTCAGCTTTTAAACGGAGTCAATAATGTTCCTTGAGGAAAGGCTTTGAAGGTCAGGCCCTGTCTTGTCAATGCCATGTTAACCCCATTAGGTTCAGTGAGGAATACACTCATTTTGGCTGTATTGCTCCTCTGATACTACCTACAAATGGTGAAGGGCAACTGTTAAGCATTAGAAATTCTCGAAATGAAATGCTGTCTTTGAGAAAGAGCTCCTTACATCTCACATGGACAAACAGCAGTTGCTGTCTCTTCCCAAGGCTTCCTTTGCAGCAACAAAGCCCTTACTTCTTTGTTGTATTTTTTGGTCAGGCTCAAATTCCTCTCCCAGAACTTACAGTTGATCTACAGTAAACGAATACCCCATAAACCATATGATCATTATATAAATACATTACTGCAGCCATTTGTCTCTTTTGTTTGTGAATTCCCCAAGCTGAATGTCTGGGTAATGGACATTTATGGCCATGCAGTTGATAGCACTGAGCCCCTGGCACCACATGGTGCTGGGGCTCACAAACCAGCTCCTCTTCCCATGACAGGCAGGAAAGGACTCCATGCCTGCTCACCCAGCATCACCAAACACATTCCTTTGGGAAAGAAGAGCTGGTGTTGAGTGATTAATGTGCTTCCCCCACCCTTGCCAGGGTCACGGTGCTGAGATTCTCACTGCTCTGTTTCAGATGTGGCACAGAGAGCTCCAGACTCCCACAGAAAGTTAATCATGCACTTGAACATGAGTAGCTGGGCTGTGGTCAGCTTGGTGCCACATGATCAGCTTGAAACCCAGAGTAACTGCACAGTTTTCTAAGTATTCAGCATGAGAATTGTGTGCTGCATTCATACTGAGTCAGAATGCTCCGTGTCCTGGAGCAAGTCTTGGCTTAGTTTGGTGTAGTCCTTGTACTAGGGAAGAAATCTTCACAGCAGTTTCCTATTTTATGTTTTAATGGCAAGAAACACATATACATATATATATATAATAGAGTCAAAGAATCACTAAGGTTAGAAAATACCTCAAAGATCGTGAAGTCCCAGCTTTCTCTCTCTCTCTGTGTGTCCTGCAAGGTTCAGGAAAGAGCCCATTCATTTCCTGGAGGGCCAGGGGAGCATGTTGCTGATGCTGACGTGGTGATTGATTCTGTTCCCAGAGATGAACCAGGGAGGGTTCCTCACCCTCTCCCATTTGTTTTGACTGGCTGTTTGCTGCCACCTTGCTGAGATTTTTCTTTTGCTGCTTGAATCCACTCCAGACTCAGAACCTGGAAGCTGCCAAGGCTTGTGGCAAGTGAGAGGAAACAAGTGTTGGTGCAGTGCAAGGAGAAGGCAGGTTGGCAGTGGATGTTGAGCAGTGATTTTTTGGTGTAGTAGCCCATGGCACTCTCAGTTTAGGGTATGTGCTGCCTTATCTGTGCATTCTCCCAGGGATGAAAAGCAAATTATCTGCTCTCATAACCCATCCCCTCTCTGCTGCTCCATCAGTTCCAGTGTTCAGCACAGGTTTGTTTGGCCCTGCCTCTCACGGGGATGAGAAGGTGAAGGTTAACCTTTATTAACTCAGTGTCTTGGTCTAATTAAGAGCAGGAGGCTCCATGCAGCCCAGCTCAGGGGCCTGACTGTGGATCTCTGGGCTGTGAGTGCTGCTGCTGGGGAGTCAGGGGAAAGCTGTGCCCTCAGGTGTGGATGTGCAGGCTGGGCTCTAGAACAGGATTAAAGTTGATTTTCAGTACAGACATCACCCACAGCATGCAGGATGGATGTGTAAATACAGCCAACACTGATGGGTGCAATGTGTGTGAGACTCTGTTGGGTATCAAATGCCTTAAAAAAGGTGCAAAGGAACTTCCAGCTGTGTGCTGGGGTGCTGAGGCTAGCAAATGCCTTAATCTTGTTTGCCCTCTTTGCTTATTCCCTGGTAGTAAGACTTGGTTGGTAACTTTCAGATTGCTGAGCAACTTTTAACTACTTATGTGGACTAAAAATGCACCTTCATCAGATGCTAAAATAGCTCCCAAAATGTTCCCTGAGTTAGTCTATCAAACAGGTAAGAGTTCAGTTCTGCAGCAGTAATGGCTGCTGCCACAATTGATGTAATTGAAAATAAAATCTTTGTGAGCAGGAGCTCAGATGGGGCAGAATTGCTTCCCAGGTTTGTGGGAATGCTGACTGGCTCAATGGAAATGCTTGGCACACAGAGGGAAATTCCTGCATGTCCCCAGAAGGTGTGGTGCTGCAGAGCCCCAGGGCTTTGGTCAAGCAGGTCAAGCCATGGGAGGTGTCCCCAGTGGAACAGGGACTGGGCAGCTGAGCCCCAGGGCTCAGAAAATCCTCAAAGGGATGCAAAGTAGAACCTGGCTTGCAAAGCAAACACAGCACAGCATTTGTGGCTGTAGCTTGATAAGGGGGATATATAAACAGGCTGCACCTGCCTTCCTGGTTAGCTGCAGCACTCATTGCCTGGATTCGTCTTCCATAACTTCCATAAGTCATGCAAATTGATTAATGTGACAGATTTCTGCCTTTTGGAGCAAGTCATGTTCAGAAGAAGGAAGAGCATTAATCTAGTATAGGGTTAAAGTTGCTTGTCAGGTGTTGTGCTTGTAAAGAACATGAATAAACTCTTCCCAGTGTGGAAATGCATGCCTTGGACATCACAAAAAATTAAAGGAAAATTAAAATAAAATAAAAAATTAAAGCAAAATTAAAGGAGTGCCAAGTTCTACAACGTGTTTCAAATAATCTGGTAAAGAAGCTGGATAAACTCTTCCCAGCATGGGAATGCATGCCTTGGATATCACCTGCAAAAGTAAAGGAGTGCCAGATTCTACAGCATGTTTCAAATAATCTGGTGTTTGAGGTTATTTGTAAGGCTCCATTCCCTGGAATCCTGTGGCTGCCCAAAGCCATCACCTTTCATTTAAAAGATGTTTTTTAGAAAAACAGGAGACTCAGATTTTGGCTTGCTGGCATTTCCCCCAGGAGGAGGGAGACGAGCAGACAGGAGAGTCCTGCTCTGTTGGAGGAACGTGTGATGGGGTGGGCTGGGTTTTTTTATCTATTTAACTCTCAGCCTGAAGGTGGCTAAACAGGAATGGTTTAAAATAGCCCCACAGTTGCCATAGATACTTGTTCAAATTGAAAATAGAGGTCTGGCCCAAGCTTGGAGCATGTCCTGCAAAGCCAGCCTTGGAGTGGGCTGGAGGAGCCCTCCAAAGCTGTGGTACCACAGGGATCCAGCCCAGGGTGGGGATGTGTTTGACATCACCAGGCAGCTCCAGCAAGGCTTTGCTTGGGCCTGGAGACAGGGAAGGGAAAAATCCTTCATGCTTCAAACTCTTTCCTCCTTTTTTTGTCCCGGGAGGTCTGTAGGGCTGGAAAAAAATGCCATGGAATGCTGCTTTCCTGGCACTGGGTTGGGTTATTATTTGTGAAATGTTACTGTGCCACAAAGCAGCAGCAGCAAATTTAAAGTAGTTCAGCTGGATAAAAGAACCCTATTAATGTAAATTCGGTTTATTTGTCCCAGGAACGTGAGGCAACTAAGCCTTTCATCTTCTTTCGGTGAAAAAAGTTCTGCAAATAATGTGGAAAACGTTTTGGTGAAATGAATGAAGGTCTTTTCAAGGATTTGTTTATCACAGATGAGATCCCCACTTGAGGGAATTGGGAACGTTTCTCCCTGTCCTCCCTCTTCATGGGTGGATATTTGGATGTTTTGGGACAATTGCAGCTGACTGGAAATTCCTCACTTTGAGATAACAATCTGAACCTCTGCGTTTGGGGATCTCTGGGGTCATCTCTGGGTTTGGGACGGGGAGGACGGGCCTGTCCCTCTGCCTTTGGGGATCTCTGGGGTCATGTGTGGAGTTTGGGATGGGGAGGGCAGCTCTGTCCCTCTGCCTTTGGGGATCTCTGGGTTTGGGATGGGGAGGGCAGCTCTGTCCCTCTGCCTTTGGGGATCTCTGGGGTCGTGTGTGGGGTTTGGGATGGGGAGGGCAGGTCTGCAGTGCTCTGGTGAGGATGACGGAGGTGCAGGGGTCTGACTGAAGAGTGCACACTCAGCAATGTTTCCTCTGCAGTTTCTCCCTCTGTAGGTGGCACAGAATTTGTGTTTAATTACTTGCAGGCTGTGGTCAGCAAGAGCCCCCTTAAACTGTTTCCGTTTCTGGGTAGGGCTGGAGCTGGATATTCCTTCTCAAATCTATGGGAGATTTTTATAGTGCTTGTTTATCTGTTATAGCATGTACTGGGATAAATGTTTGTCCCCAAAGAGCTTTTATCTATTAAAAACCCCAAACCCCTGATCAACCACGTCCACATCCCATTATAAATGATAAATCCCCTTCATGCCATTCAGCTTCCCAGTCTGTGAAAAGGCCCAATCAAGAGGCTAGTGCAACTGGGGGAGTTGAGAACTGGGCAGAAAATCAGATCCAAGGTGAAGCTGGAGTTCCAGACTTGCTGGGATACAAGGATTTATATCTAGCAAATGTCACTTGAATAAAACATTAATTTCCCATTATAAAACACAATGTTGCTCTGATTTGAGTAATCAGACCTGTTTTGAGTAATCCTCATTTCCTGCCTCTCTCTGGTGACTCATCGCAGCAGAGCTCTCATCCATCCTGCTCTGCAGATGCTCTCAAGCTGCTATTCCCCATCTGACTCAGCTCCTGTGGATCAGCATCTCCTCCCATTGCTGTGGAGCTGGGGCAATGTTTGCCTGCAGAGGACTTCAGCCTCCCTCCAGCCTCAAAATGCCTGGTGCTCCTGGCTGTGCTTTTAAATTTAGCTCCAATTTTTAATGAGGTTTTGGTTAAAAATTCACATTTCGTATTTTCAGTTTATGTCAAGTCTCGAATCTGGAACTGAGAATCCCAGACTGCAGGAATGTGTGTATCTTTGTCCTTGTGTGTATCTGTGATGGGAACAAATCCTTCTTCCTTCCAGGCTTTCAGTGAGTGGTTGTGTATAAAACATTCCCAGTGTGATTTGTGCCTCCTGCAGCTTTAATTCAACTTCAAGGGGTTCAAACTGATGGGGTGCAAGGCTCTAAATGGAGACTGTGCCTGAGCTGTCACCTCTGTAACAAGGCCTGAGCTTCTGCTACTGAGCTTTACAGGTAAATATGAAGTTTTAAGAAGGCTGGTGGGTGGTGAACTAAGCAACAAAACCACAGGATTTGAAGAAATCCTTGCTGGACATGGAGCTTGGAGTGCTGCAGTGCTCTGAGGTGCCATGAGATTCTTGGAGAACATTCCACCTGGGAATTCAGAGCTGCCAGAGCTGGGGGAGAGCTGTGAGTAGGGCTGATGTGACATTTGGGGTGCCAGGGGAGATATTTGTCACCCCTGGGGGTACCACAGAGCCTTTCCTGACTCTCCTTGTGTGGACAGTGACATTTAGGGTGCCAGGGGAAATGTTTGTCACCCCTGGGGGTACCTTTCCTGACTCCCTTTGCCATTTGGGCTCAAGGAGAGGAGGGTGCAGGTGTTTCCAGGGTGTAACTCACATTAGAATTACCTGGCCATAAACAGACTTTTAAGACTTTCCTCTGCTGCTTGTTTAAGGCTACAATAAACTGTTGGTCCTGAAGAAATACTGAAATTTTCTGCCAGGAGGCCTGTGGGATGTGTGCAAGGAGGAATCCTGCACAGATGAACCTTTATTTCTCCTCCCAGTGTTCCTCTGTGCTGCTCTAGGTGAGGTTTGGGCTGGAGCTTCATTCTCCAACTCCTGGTTTGTGTTGGGGAGCTTTCTTCTCCTTTTTGAAGTCAACCTCACCCTCCTGTGAGCAAAATTGGGAGTTTAATGAAGGGTGCACTGCAGTGGATACATAATGAGTTGTTAATTAGTGACCATAATTTGGTCATTACCCAGGTGATGCCCATGGAACTGGCACTGCACCCTGTCACCTGCACCACAGGATGTACCTGGGGCTCACTGCAGCAGAACTTCTTTACTTTTAATTGACTTCACCACTTATTTCTGGCAGTTATTTGAGCTTCTTAGGTCATATTTGGGTAAAGTTTTCCTTTCCATACTGAAAGCAGTTTCTGGTATTAAAAAGTTGCACATAGATGAGAGTCTTTGCTGAATGAATGATGACAGAGAAGGGAGTTTTGGGACAGTGCCACGCTCCATATAGTTCTGTAGATAGATTGTCATGAGGTGGTTACCTCAGCTGTCAGTCTGCTAGGATTACATAACATTTTTAAATTATCTCCTTTCCTATGGCCAAAAAATGATTCAATCCTCTTGCATATTGTATTACCTTGAGCTCTTGGTATTTATTACATATGCAATCAAGAAAATGAGTGTGAAGCTTGCAGAGATTTATTTAGTGGCATTTAATAGCTCTCTGTTTGCTAGTAATTTGCTTCATCAGAATGAGGAATTTATTTCTCAATTGTCTTTTAATGAGCAGATAAGCAGCTTTCTCTATCACTCCAAAGCTGTAGGTTGTCACTTCAGGGCTTTGTTTTTACAAATGGAAGTTGTTATCTCTTGGATAGGTGTCAGCCTGCTGTGGCAGTTTCCACTGCTTTTAATGGAGCTGGAGTTTAAATACCCCAGCTAAAAGCAGGATAAGAACCTTTCTCTTTAAAGATCTTTCTTTCACTATGCATTTGGTGCTTGATGGAGTTTATGCAGCCATAATGAACCCCTGAAAATGATTTTCAGCTCTATGATTTTCAGCTCTTTTTACTTGGGTAGATCGTGATAGGACAAGGGGGGATGGTTTTAAACTAAAAAAAGAGCAGGTTTAGATTAGATCTTAGGAAGAAATTGATGCCTTGTGACACTGTAATACCTGGATTTGGAAAGGCCAAGGCAAACAGAGGTATTTTTATGTGATAAGGATTTAGGTGACTGAAACAGAGGGTGAGCAACGTGGTGTTTCTGTGTGGGAAATAAAAGTGGTTTCATTAACTCATAAACTAGCTGGGATTTAACTCAGTGCTGCTGAAACACTGCATGTGCGCAGCTGAAGTTCTCTGGAAAGAAGGAAGGGGGCTGAGCAGAACTGCAAGAGGTGAATTCAGCACCTGTGCTCTCTGTCCCTCCCCAAGCAGTCCCTCAGTCCTGGGTATTACAGGTTCCAGAGCATATCAGAGAATGTCAGAGAATATCCAACAGGTCAGAGAGCATCACCTCCATTCTGGAGGAAACAGCCTCACATTGCACCAGGGGAGGTTTAGGTTTGATGTGAGGAAAAATTTCTTCATGGAAAGAGTTGTCAGGCATGGGAACAGCTGCCCAGGCAGTGGAGGAGTCACCATCACTGAACATGTTCCAAAGCTCATGTGGATGTGGCACCTGGGGACTGGTTTTGGGTGGTGCTGGGTCGATGGCTGGACTTTTCCAATCCTAATGATTCTGTAATTCCTTTTGCCAGAGCCTGGAAGCTGCTGTGTGGGATGGGATTTCAAAGCCAGGCCAAGCTGGTTTTCTTCCTGCAGGCTCTGAATTGAACAGTGTATGAAACTGGAGGTAGTTGTAGAGATGTGCAGCTCTGGGGAGCATTTCTCTTTTACACAAGGTATGAAAGGGAAAAAGCCAAAAGAGCAGAGGAGAATCTGTGTGCTGACCCAGTGGGGTCCCCCAACACCTTTTAATTTGGGGCTTTTTTTCTTTTTTAATTTCTTTAATTTAATTTC
>VZTZ01009024.1:40259-109865 GCA_013400955.1 Drymodes brunneopygia
TTTAATTTAATTTCTTTTTTAATTTAAAATTTAAAATGAAAAGCCCCTGCTGCAAAGCCTGTAGATGTCCATAGGCTGAGGCAGCAGTGAGAGCAGGGAGGCATGCACAGGGCTGTGTGAATTGCTTGCACTCCAACATGCTCAAAGGAAAGGTCATTCACCCAGGCTCTCCAGCTAGGAAGGAAAAGGAAAAGCTAATTCTCTCCTCTTCCAGTCTGGGAAAGCCACCAGCATTTCATCACCCAGTATAGAAATAAAAAATAAAAACTGCACCGCCGGNAGTAAACCAACAATACATAGAATACAACAGAACCTTCTAGCACAGGGAGGAGAGCGGAGGGAGAGTGGCAGGTGATAGGACAAATAGGGGAAGGGGAGCCAGCCCCCTAGAAGCTCAGCCCTTCTGGGGCATGCCATCAGAGACTCCACCCCAGGGGTCCCTGCCCTTGGGCTCCTTCCAAGGCTTCCTAAGGGGGTAGGGGTTTTAGGGAAAAGGGTTTTAGGGACACAAACCACCACAACAACCCAGGGCTTAAAGCTGCCATGAGGCTTGTGGAGAAGAGACTGGGGTGCTGGAAGGTGCACTCAGCACACCTCATTCAGCTGTCATTCCATTTTAAGGCTGCTCTTCCTGCAAATAATTAGTGTCCACAAAATGATTTACCTCTGGGTCCTGGGTTACAATGAACAGCATCAATCCCTATAGGTAAAAAACCCACTTCTGTCATTTGCAGTTTGTGACTTCCCATGGAATACAGGAAAAGAAAATGAGTATTGGGTTAAGGAGATAGAAATGGGCGAGTAATTGCAGCTTCCTCTCTGTTTTACACACATGGGCATGTTTGGCAGTGCAAATTCACAGATATTTTTAAGGAAACACAGAACAGATGTAAAGTGTGGGGGATTTTTGGTGAACATCCATGTTTTAAGGAAGTCAGAAAGAATTGTAGCAGTACATGTAGTTCTTCCTGTTTGTTGGCTTCTTGCCAGGGCATTACTTTTTTTTTTTTTACCTGAATCCTTCAGTTTATTCCAATTATAATTTATTTACAAATGGATTCCTGTGGAATGTTGAGCTTGTTTTACCTCTGTGTGGAGGTAAATCCTGAGAGTGCTCACACCTGTGAGGAGGTAAATCCTGACTGAGAGTGCTGGTACCTGTGAGGAGGTCAGTCCTAAGAGTGCTCACACCTGTGAGCTGGAGCTGGCTGAGCCAGGTCTTGGGGAGGTGGGGATCTGATGCACTTTGGTAAATCAGGGAAATGATGCCCCCAGTCTGCAGCAGCTCCTCCTCAGCTGGGATGGCTGGAGAAGGACAGCTCCAGCCTGGAGAGGCTGACCTGGCTCCCTCCCATCTTCTCTGGCCCCTGCAGTGCCCCAGCCCTGCCCTGGGAGCAGCACTGGGTCCTGGCCCACGGGAACCATTCCATTCTATTCCATTCTCAGGGTCATCCCAGGACCTGGGTGTGTCTGGCCATGCAGCTCAGGGAATTTTGGCACTCTGAGCAGAGCCAGGGCTGCAGCCTCCCCTCCCTGTGGCTTGGCACCAGCCAGGCTTTTGGCACAGTGAGGTTTTTGGCACAAGGGCTGGCAGCCAGTGCTCCGGGAGTGACGTGGGGAAGGAACTCCACTGGGATGTTTGGCATTTGGGCTGCAGCAGCCTGGCCCTCTCTGCTCTGTGAAAGCCCGGGGGACATCAGCTCCACTGCATTCTTGTCTTCTGCCATCATTCCTGCACCCCAGATCCCTCAAATCCTGCCAGCTGCAAAGAGAAAATGAGTGTGGTTTTCAGGGTAGTGGTTGGACTTCATGATCTTAAAGGTTTCTTCCAGCCCAAATGATACTGTAAAACATGAAAAATCACCTTTTTCTTATATGGGGGAAGAAGCATTGGAAGGGAGAATTTGTATTGCACACAGTTATCTTCAGTAACTGAAGATTACCACTATTAAGAGATAAAATAGTTAAAAATATATCAAAGCTGCGTGTTGGTTTGGGTCCTAGTTTTAAAAAAAAAAGTATTCTGTAAAGGTGATGTGTGATGGGCCCATTTTGTTTATCTGGGGTGAAAAAGGAAGGGAAAAGTCATCTGAGATGTGTCTGACGTGGAGATGACCTGAGCTGTTCTGTGCATATCTGTAGAGATGGGAATGATAATTCTTGCTAGCAGCCAAAACAGTCCTTAAGGCACTGAGGAGATTTTCCAGATATGCATAGAGAGAGATTATTGTGAGTTAGACTGCTGGGATTTAAATTATGGCCATGTTGAAGGGAAAGCATCCTCAGCTTGAAGCCATTCTGATTGGTGTCAGGTCAGTTTGTCCTCAGAATTTAAAGCTATAAAATTGTTGCTAAAAAAGTGCAATTTCCCATTGCAGTGGGGAGGAATTGGGACAAGCTGGGTGTTTGTGGAGGTGTGACTGGAGTTATACCTGCAATCAGCAATTAAAAAAATTATTATTGATTATAGCTCAGTAAAATGTCAGATCCCTTGCATTCTTCCAGCAGTGTGCTGGGTACACAGTTCCTAAATTCAGCTTTTAACTTGTTTCTCTACACCAAACTGGATTGGGAAAATACTGCATCAAGGGTTAAAAATGCTGAGTGTTTCTTTTTAGCAAATATCACTGGATGTCAAGCAAGCATATCAAATTTAATTGACTTTTTAACCAAATGAAGTGTTTTGAAGCTTGGAAATAGCATTTAGAGAGCCTTACCTGCCCATGGTGTTTCTGTTTGAGTTGGATCCACATGGTGCTGGCAGAGAACTGGGCAGTTTGGGCTTTTGGGGTGATTTTGTTTGAAGGCAGTTGCTGACTTCTGTGTTTAAATGCCAGTGTGTTTTCCTCATTTGCAGTTGGTTTTTATGTTCCAACTCTACAGAGATTTGCAAAAAAAAACCCCTTTTTTTATCACCAGTTCTCAGTGACAGTTGATGTCATTGAACCTGTTTGTGTCCTTGTAAATGGACATAACTTGTGTCATTGTAAATGGACATAACTTGTGTCACTGTACATTGACATAAAGCCTTGGAAAGCTGGAGGTGGCTGAGCAGTTTTCCCACTCACAGGTAATTTAACAATGATAACATGGGAACATTTGTAGGGGTAAGAGGATGTGGAAAGCAGAATTGTATTTAGGAGGCTTCTTTTGCCTCCCTTCA
Organism: Drymodes brunneopygia; assembly: GCA_013400955.1. Classification (NCBI taxonomy): domain Eukaryota; kingdom Metazoa; phylum Chordata; class Aves; order Passeriformes; family Petroicidae; genus Drymodes; species Drymodes brunneopygia. The sequence continues at coordinate 43,423 of VZTZ01009024.1, forward strand.
GTGTTAAACATTGCTTCCTAAGGAAATAACTTCATGAATCAAGTGCATGGAGTTCTGCTAATCATGACTTTCACAGATGATGGTGAGGAAAAGTAATTAGCCTTCAGTCAGAAATGGTTACACTGTGCCAGGCAGTGGTGATTTACACTGGAAATGTAACTCAATATTGCTGGGAATTCATGGAGCTCTGAGCTCAGGTTCCTATGTTCTCCCAGGTTGCTGAGATGTCCTTCCCTGGACTCCGGTACCAGTCAGCCTTGGGCTGACACTGGGGATTAGAAATCATTGAGGAGTCAGTGAGCCACTGCACAGGAATGAGATCTGTTCCAGTGCTGTGGATTCAGTGCAAGTGTCCTGGTACTGATTTCATCCCTGGCTCTGGGTGGCTGCACACAGGAACTGGGCACTGGGGTGGTGCAGCTCAGTCACAGCATGGGCTGGGGCTGCCAGCAGGGTCAGGGATCTGCTCTCCAGCAGGGTCAGGGATCTGCTCTCCAGCAGGATAAAGGATCTGTTCTGCTCTAGTGCCTGTGGAACATGAGCTCAGGGTTTATGGCACTTGGGAGAGCACTCTGATCACACTGATCACTGGTTCTGAGTGAAATCAGAACCTCTGCCGAGTCAGAGTGGATGTGCACAGAGGTTTGGGGCTGAAAAAGGCAGACTGGGTGAGAAATGTAGCATCAGGAGTGGTGGCCTTGCTGGATGGTTGTGTTATGTCCTGACTTGGAGGAAAATGGATTGGTTTGGGTTTTTTTTGACTGAGATTTTCTGAAGAGATGCAGGAAAAGAGGTGGCGTGGGGGGGTGAGATAAGGAAAAAGAGTCAAGAAAAACAGGGGTAATGTGTGCAGGTATTAGAGGGAGAAGGCAAAGGGACTCTGGAGAGGAAAAGCAGTAGTGGAACAGGGAAACCTTCCAGGGTAAGAGCTGCAGGGCTCCAGCTGGACCCAGATGCCACTGTGAGTGTTGTGAGGCTGCTGTGGTCACTCCTGTCTGTCCCAGCAGCTGGGTCACTGCTGCTTTTGTCACTGTGGGGCTGTGCCATGGCCCCTGGTCACAGCTGTATGACAGCCCTGCCTCTGCCCCTGAAATCAGACAAGAAGACTGAAGAGAGGGGTCCTAACCTGGAACATGTGGATGGCACTTTTCTGTTATTGAAAACGGAATATTCGTATTTTTTATGAGAGTTTTTGTAACAAATTGCCTAGAAAGCTTGTGATCCCCAGAGGGTTTGTACTGGCTTCTGCCAGAGAGCCAGTCTTTCATTATAATGTGGTTGCAGCACATTTTACTGGAGTTTATAAACAAACAACTCCTCCCTAAAAGCAGCCTTGCCAATGCACTCTCTTGGTGGTCCTGACCCTTGCTGAAGGGAGCACAGCTCAGAGCTCTTGTCCCACAGCTTTGGAGCTGCCCCTGGCCTGGCAAATTCAGCCTTGAGCTGTGCTGCTGCTACAGAAAACCGTTCTCCCATGACCTTGTGCTGAACATCAGAGCCACAGGGACAGCTGGACCTCAGAAAGCTTTACCTCATCTGTGGGAAAGACAGGAAAACCCTTCAAATCAAAATGCATCTTACATACCTGCAGCTTGTGCTGCTTGGGTCAGTGGCCTTCCAGAACAACAACATGTTGAAAATGTTGAGATTTTGCTTCAGATTTTTATAAGGATTCACCTATCTGATGTGAGAAGTGTTTCAGGCTTTCATTTTGGTTTGCAGACACTGCAGAGGGATGTGTTGATTTGCTGTTATCATCATCAGTACCCCACCTTCCCTCCAGCCCTCTTCTTTCTCATTGCAGATTTACAGAGAGTGGCAAAGAAGTCATGTATTTCCAAATCTGAAGTGGAGGTGAACAGTCCCTCACCCCTCCTCGCTGTGTGGTCCTTGTCCCATGTGAAAGCTGATGTCCTGCAGTGATTGGGAAAGAGCTGACAGTTAACCAAGAGTGTTTGTGGGCTGGGAGAGGCAGTGAGTTCAAAGCTGCCCCTCTCCCCTGCTTAGGAAAGATGCATTCCTCATGGGTGAGGGATTGGCCAGTGCCCAGTGGCATTCTTCCCTGTCCCCTTCCGTGGCACCCCACACCATGCTCCCTGTCCTTCCCACTGAGGGCTGCCCAGTTCTGGGAAGTGGTGTGGGTGCCATGGGACAGCCCCAGATGTCTGCAGCACAGCAGGTTTCATCCCCGATGTCTCAAAGGCTTTGAGTTTTTCTGCTGTAAAAGAGGATTTTCCTCTCGCAGGGAGTGGGTATTGAGGTGAGGGTTAGTGGGTTTAAATGTGACCTGGAACATTGCCTTTGCCTCAGGAACTTGCTCCCTTTCCTGCCCCCAAGGTGCCATTTGGGATGTGCAGGAGGTGCTTGGTTTGTCAGAGCCCCTTCCCAGGACAAGAGGACTTTGTGAAGGTTAATAGGAAGAAATTGCATCTGCTGAGGAAAATGAGGGGATGCCACTGGTGCTTTACTGAGATCTATGGGTCTGCTTGTCAGTGCTGCCTAGCGTTGTGTCTCGCTTTTAAAGATCCATCTCACGTCCATTTGTGGCTGCAGACGAAGCACAGAAAGGTGTAACAGCTGAACACAAATAAAAACAAAATAGAGCTCGGCAGCAAGAAGTCAAAACTGTAAAATTGCTGGAGAGACCAAACAGTAGGCAGGGGCCTGCTTCTATGGAGTATTTCATAAAAGACTTGTTTCTATGGAGTAGCTTATTAAAGACCTATTTTGTGTTACTGAACAAAATTCTGAGAAAAAATGTGACATATTGTGGCTTGCCTGGGTGTTGTGCTTGTGTGTATGGGTCTGCACAGCTTGGTGGTGCTCCAAACCCTCCCAGGCACCCCAAGCCCAGTGTTCCAACCACTTCCATCCCTTCTCCTGGCTCATGACTCAACACATTATTGTCTTTTTCCAGCAATGTCCAGACTTGTCTGCCTTTAAGTGTCCAGACACTGTGTTCCTTTCTCATTGCTGCATCACCACAAAGGGCCTCATATGGATCTTATTTTCAGTTGCCTCTGGACACTGCTATGGCTTTTGTCTCATCACCCTGAACTAGAAACCTGGGTAAAAAATTTCAGAATTCAACCATACTGATACTTTGATAGTTCAGTTATAATTTGCACAAGTGCTATTTGGGAATGGATGTTGTTTTCCTGGTGTGTGGCTGAATGTTGAAGAAGAAAGAAACTGAGAACTGCACTCTACTTATTTACACACAAATAATGAAGACTGGGTTTTTTTAAAAAAAGTACTGATGAAGTGGTGTGTGAAGTTTTGCCTCTTTTAATATTTCCATTTGCTCTGTTTTAGGTGTCTCCTGCAGAAAGTAACTGTAATGAGTCTGTGTGGGAGAGATGAAGAGACTCCCCCACCCTTCATCAGAATTTGCTGCCTTATCCCAAATGCTCCAAAACACATTTAAATCACGTAGTTGGAGCTTTTCAGAAGTCAGTCTCTTTTCTCCCTCTCCGTCTCTGATTCCAAGCTGAAATGTGATTGGGGATGTAAATTCCTTCAGAAGAGGCTGCAGCCTGTGTTTTCTGAGTGGGAAGTGTGAGCCAGAGTGCACGGCAGGAGAGGGAGCTGCAGCTGGGATTCAGCTTGTACCTCATTCAGGTTGTGCATGTGGGATGTGGAACCTGCCCCAGCACAAAGTGGCTTCCTCTGGCTGCTCAGGACCTGCAGGACAAAGCTGAGCTGAGCCTCATCCCTACTGGGTCCTTGCAGCTGTGGTTGTGCTTTCTGCAGTGGTGTAAGAGGGACTGGGACTGGGACTGTCCCTGCAGCTCCCAAAACCCATGCAATAGTCACGTGGCTGAGGAAAGAGGGGTCAGCAGTGACCTTCAGCACATGTCTGAGCTCCATCAGTGCTGTTGCACTTAGGACTGGCCTAAATATTAATAAATTCATATTTATTCTATGTATAAACAACCCCAGGCTGAACTGCCTGGAGAAAAGGAGGCTCAGGGGGGACCTTCTGGCTCTCCACAGCTCCCTGACAGGAGGGGTCCAACTCTGCTCCCAGGGGACAGGACAAGGAGAAATGGCCTCAAGCTGTGCCAGGGAGGTTTAGATCGGATATTAGGGGAAAATTCCTTAATGGAAAGGGTTGTCAAGCATTGGAAAAGGCTCCCCAGGGCAATGGTGGAGTCACCATCCCTGGAATATTCCAAAACAGGTGTGGATACAGCACTTAGGATGTGGTTTAGTGGTGGTGGTGCTGATGGGTTGATGGTTGGCTTGATCTCAGGTCTTTTCCAGCCTTAGGGATTCTGTGATTCTGTATTCATGGGCTCTGTGCTTTGATTTTTGGTAAAGGAGCTGGCAGGGCCTGTAGGCTTCCATGGGCACAGGGTCAAAACCCAGCTTTGGGTGAAAACAACCACTTCTGCTGTGGTTTACAATACTTTTCAGATGTTGCCTGGTTTGAAGGTTACTCAGTGACAGTTCTGGCAGGTGTCACAGGAGTGTCATTTATCCTGATTAACACACATGTGAGTGACTCGCTGCTTGTAATTAGGAACGTAGAATTGACACAGAACATGGGCATGTTGTGTGTGATCTGCGATTCTTGATGGGGCGGAGGGACTCAGGAATGAAACAGTTCATGTGCATTTGTTTCTCTTGGTGTGTTGGTTACGCTGAGCTGCACCATGGTCAGTTTGAGCTGGAGGCAAAGTCTGCACTGGGAATGAGCAAAACGAGTCCCCCAGTCCCTGCTGTGTGAAACCACAGTGACAGCATTGAACAAGGTGCTCCATTTAGAGGTTAAAACCCCCATTTTCCTAATTTCTACCCCAAACCATTACTTTCTTAGGGAACTAAACCCCCTTGTTTCCAAACATCTGTGGTTCTGCATGGTAAAGGAGAGATTTCCTGCTGTGCTTCCTGCTAGGGCTGCTAAATTCCCCTGGAACAGTCTAAACATCATTATCAGCCCATTCAAATTAGTGTTTCTTCCTACTTTTGTGAGGGATAAAAGGAGGTTTGTTTCGTTGCTGTTGACTTAAGTGTCCCAATGAAATTCCTTCCCAATAACTGCTCTGACACTGGGTGCATCCTGGAGAGTTTCAACTTCCTTGGGGTTACTGGATCAAGGCAGAACTGGGGCCATCAGCTCTTCCAGCCTGTTATTAATCCAGGAAATGCCCCAGGCCACAATCAATACTGCTGAAATTCTTGCCCAAGCCCTGATTACGAAACTTCATCAAGAAAAGCCTGAGGAAATGAGAGATCTCTTCAGAATATCATCATAAAATAGAGGAACAATGTAATTTATGATTATAAACCTGACAAGGACTAGAGAGGAATCCTGGAAGGTTCCCAAATAAGGAGATCGAGCTCTACAACAAATCTTCTGTTCTGTTTAATCATCCCTGTGCACTAATTAGAAACTCAATGAAACTCAGAGGTTTCCTTCCTCTGCTGTTCAGAATTTTTTGTCAACAATCCTCAGTGAAGCAGAGCTGGAGGGCATGTCCTTGGTCAGGAGCACTCCTGGGGCTGTTCAGGCCACTGACTGCTGCTATCATGTCATTTTCTATCTGTTTTTACCTTCTCAAGGAGTGCACAGCTCCTGTTGTGTCATTTCCTCTCTGTTCTTACCTTCTCCAGGTGTGCATGGCTCCTGCTGTGTCATTATCTCTGTTCTTACCTCCTCAAGGACTGCATGGCTGATGCTGAGCCATTCCCTGTGAAAGCTGAGCAATGTGGCAGACAGAACAAGCTGACACCAGCAGCTGGGCCTGAGTCAGGGGCTGAACCTGCCCAGTGTTTTCAGTGATGGCTCTGAATGGAGATCAACACACAGTTCACTCCTCTGATGGATTTTACAGTTTTTCTACTTTGGATGAATTGGTCGTGAGGAAAATGAGAATCTGGGCGGTTTTTTTCCCTGAACTGATTCAAGACTTTTTCTGTGAGCAGTTTCTGGGTGGGTTCTCCTGGAGGGCAGCTCAGGCTGTGTGTTTTTAACCTGTGCTGCATGTGTTGAACTGGTGGAAGCAGACTGAGCACTGGGCAGGGACTGGGGATTTTCTTTTCAGTTGCCAGAGTTATGAAACTCAAACCCCTAAAGGCTCACAACAGCAACCTGAAGGATGTTTGACCTTTGGGGTCAGATTCACAGGAGCATCCCTGAGCAGTTCCCTATCCCATGTGAGCTCTGCAGGGTGTGCACGGTGCAGTCTGTGCCCCAGGAAATCAGATAGAAATGTACAGTCCTCCCTCAGGAGGACTTTAAACAAAAATACAATTTCTATGTGATCAGTATGAGAATGGATAATGTATTTATATGGATTGCATGAATAGAGTATGTGTAGTGGTTTTAGGTAATTGGGCTCTAAAATGGCACAACAGCTTGGCTTGTCCTTGATCAACCCAGTCCAAAACAAAGACCTTTTGCACTGCTACACTTTTAAAATGTAAAGCAGAAACACATCTTAATGGATGGCTGTCCCCAACACTGCAGTGTGTGGGTCTGAATGGGTAATGGTGAAATCAATGCATTTTTTTCTGTAAACACTCAGAAGTAAGGAGAGCATGTGAGCTAAATGAAGGCCTTACACATCTCTCTGCTTTTTTATGTTTGCTTGCCTTTGTGTTTTTTAAGAAGAGGGAATATTGTTTTTGTAATTTAGTTACCATTACGCGCTCAGTTAAGTTTGTAAGTGATTAGGAACACATTGGAAGTGCTTGGCTTAGTCAGTGTTTGAGCTGCAGCAGATTCAGTGATCCTGCCTGATTTTCCCAAGTGCTCTGATAAACACTCTGAATTTTAACTTTAAAATTAAACAGGGCTGGTGGAAATGCTTTGAAGCAGGGAGGCACAAAACAGAGCATGCAAGGAACTTGCTCTGCCTAAGATAAAATCCTTCAGACAGGAATTACAAGGATAATCGGAACCAGGCTTTCCAAAGCCTCAGCCCTTTTGAAAGTTAATAGCCAGCATAAATATACTCTGTGCAATATCTGGGGAAGGAGGGTCGAGGAGGGAAAATGCAGCCAAGACTGTGCTGAAGGGCAAGAAATATTCTACCTGCCCTGAGTTATTATTGTAACTGATGGAAGGGTGATTGTGTATGAACTGTTCTGCTTCAAACTCCATGGCACGAGGATACAGCAAAATGAGACACGTTTTGGAATGGCAGGAAGAGGGAATTGCTTGGGTTTGTAGCTGGTGAAAGAGGTTAAAGAATTTATTTAGTTTTTGCCCCCCTCCTTCTTTCAACCTGGACCTAATAAAGGATGCTGTCATGGAAACATTAAAGACCAAACATCGTCTAAATTATCTGGCCTCTGCCACAGGTAATGCAAGTTTTGCCTTACAAGGATTATCCAGAACTAAAGCCAGAGGGAGGATAAGGTTGCTATTCATTCACACTTTGAACAGAATCTGCCAAACAAGGCTGGCTGGGGCTGTGTTGATGTATGTCTGCATTGTAGGGTGCACAGGAAAATGAATGTTCAGCTCGGGTTATCCAGTTTTTCATTGTGCCTTGGGGCAGACATGGCTCTCTGTGTTTTGCTAAGCAAGCCAGCATAAGAAATTTATGAAAAAAGAATAATGTAGGAAACAGAATGTTTTCAGGTTGAAATTAAAAGCAGATGCTTCCCAAGGAGGGAAGGCAATATAACAGGAAATCGTCCTGGATGAGTGGTGGGGTGGATTCCCAAAGAGATGTGGGTTCCTTCAGAGAGCACAGAAAAACGCTTGGCTGCACGAGGTTTAAAATAAAGGCAGGCTGCTCCAGGTGTGATGGAGCTCCCTGACATTGCTGTGCTGATGGCATGGCAGGCATTGAAGGGGGTGGTGGGAAAGAAGGATCAGGCTCTGGATTGGATCTGTGAGATGTATGCTGAGTGCCCAGCTCAGCCTGTGTTTCTCCTGCAATCTGCTTTTCCATCATTCCCAGGGAGAGGAGTCTCAGAGGCTGAGGAGGGCAGGTGGGTGACAGCCCCATCCCCAGCAGTGAGCTCACTGGGCTTTGCTCATGGAAACACTCCAGCCCTGCCCTCATTTCAGGAGATTTAGAGTCAGACACATCCGGAGCACTGAGGAGGAGCCTGCAGGAACCTGCACAGGGCAAACCCTCGGCTCATTTATCTGAAATCAAGTCCTGGGGAGAGCTTAAGCAGCCCCAATGACGTAAGTGATAGCTCAGTTTGGAGTGAAAGCAGCTGCCTTTGGGGCTGTGCTGTCCTTCTCCCCTCCCCTGTCTCTGCCAAGATAAATGTTCCTCTCCTCTTTACCTTGCTCATTAAAACCTCTTCCCAGCCACCCCAGATAAATCACGTTGAGAACATGTTACAGTGCACAGCTAAATGCTGAAATTCAATAAGGGAATTTAATAAAATCTGTCAGGCTGCTGATAAGATAGAAAATGACAACCTGTTAAGGGGTAAAGCTACAGTACTTTGTTATTTATTTATTAGAGCTTTAAATGCTGAAGAGATTGGAACAGAAATAAGACCCACAGGAAACAGTTATTTTCCAGTATTTGAAGAGCTCCACCAAGTTGCTCTGTGAGGTTTTTGTCATTATTTTTCATAACATATGGTTTTGTGTTCTCAGGCAAATATTTGATAAGGAAACACAACTTATTTTTCTCCAGTGTGAGCAAACAGTTCCTGTTAAGTGTAACGCTGGGTGCATTGCAGGTGTGGATAGCCTTCCTTTAAAAGGAAGCACAGACACGTGTAAATGTACAAACAAACTTTCAAGCTGCATTTGTTGCTTGGGTTTTTTTAATAAGAAAGTGGGAAACAAGTCATGAACACTGACTTTGGTTTGATCCCTTCCTTGACTGTGTGTGCTGGTGATGGAAACTGCTCCCAGTCTGCTCCATTTCTGTTCCTTCTCCACTCATTGCTGGTGGGTGAGGATGGATGCAGCAGGCTGGATCCTTCTACACCCCTGTATGAGAAAAGAGCTTTGCTCCAGGCTGTGAGGAGGGGCTGGTGCAGCCCAGCAGCCAGCCCTGTGCTGTGCTCCTAGGAAGGCACAGTTCCCCAGGTGGGCATTACCTGTGCTCAGAGCTTATCCCTCACCTGGGCTTCTGGAACCTTCCCCAGCCCTGCTGGGCCTGTGAGGCTACCCCAGCACCCCAGGGTGGGTGATTTATGCTAGCTCAGGGCTTGGGCAGTTATTTCGGTTGCTTTTTCCAGAGTTTTGTTTCAGCTCCAGAGTTGTGGCTATCAGCTTCCCTTGGATGAGCAGCGAGATCCTCCAGAGGGAGATGGGTCCTGATGGAGTCTCATTCCTGAGTTCCCACATCTAAACTGATCTTAGCGCTCAAACCCATTTCCTTGCAAGGTCCTGTGTTGTTTGTTGGTGTTTAATCCCCTCTTCCCCCAACCAAGTGTAAATACAATGGTTTTGGGGAGTATAAACTTTTCCTGAGGTGTAGGAATGGAAGTTCCATCACAACAGCAAGAGCCCAGCTCAGTTTTGGGGACATGACCTTTGCCTCTGTCACATGGGAGAGCTGATCCAGCAGTTACCAGCTGGAATTAAAGCCAGCAGTGAAAGATGTGTGTGCCTGGGACTGACAGTGCCCTGCCCTGACACCCTGATCCTCCTGGTGGTCCATGCCATGCTCTGCCTTTTCCTGGCTTAGAGATAATTGTGTTTGGGGTTAATACCAGTTCTGAACTTCACCTCTGCCTGGAGTCAAGTGATTCTATCCAGGCCCCTGCACTGTGTCTGCCTTCCTTGGGTCTCTCTGTAGTTAAAGTTACTGTCTAAGGCTCCTCAATGTTGTGGCTCCTGGGGTAATTTTAGTAGAAAGGAAAATAATTGTCCACTCGTGGGTGGATTGATGTGATGGGTCCTCGCTGCTCCCATCAGGTGAAGAATTGCAGACTCACAGAAGAGTTTGTGTACAAAGGGATTTAAAACCCACCCAGTGCCATGTGCAGGGACACCTCCCACTGTCCTCGGCTGCTCCAAGCCCCAATGTCCAGCCTGGCCTTGGGTACTGCCAGGGATCCAGGGGCTGCCACAGCTTCTCTGGGCACCCTGTGCCAGGGTTTTACCAGGCTCGGTGAGGAAGTGCTGATGTCTCAAGGTTTGTCTGTCTTTCTGCTCAGACAAAAGCAGAACAAAAGTGGAACAGAATGATGGATAAAGCTGCTGCCAGCTCAGTCAGTGCTGGCTCCCAGAATGGGCATCTGCATCACAGGCGTTTTCAATCGATGCAAATGCTCTGCAGAGCCGCAAACCCGAGGTGAGAATGGGAGAAAGCAGCGAAATTGGAGGTGTTAAAGGTGTGAAATGGTCTGAGTGGAAACTCAGGTGAAGCTGAAATCAGGGAACCTTCAGTGTCAAAAAAGCTCTGCCAAGAAACTGAACTGTTCTATCTCTTCTTGACCTTTTCGAGCTGGCTGATGGTTTGTCACTCTGGAAACAAAATTTGTGAACACTGGGAGGGAAAAAGGGGAGGAAAGTTTATGAAAATCCCCTTTGTCTCCTTCGCTGCTCTAACAAACCCATGGTTCACTGTGTCAGTGAGAGGAAATCATTTAGTAGCCTTCAGCTGTGTGTTTTCCTCAGTTTGAGCTTCCACTAAACTTCTTAAAATGCACACAGCCATCCAGAGCAGAGTTTTGTGGCTGAAAGCTGAAATTCTGAACATGTAAAAGCTGTGTGGATATCATGGACCTGTGGAAAACCTGGATGTATCCCTGGGTCAGCTTGGGGCCACCCCACTGCTGCTCAGGGCTGGGTCAGGCACCGGGACAACTCTAAAGCACAGGCAGGGAGGGCATAAAATTCTCTGAGGGAAAAAACGTTTTTCAAAATATTTGAATTAACTTTTAAGTGTCTTTAAAAGATAATGCACAAATTTTTGAGATTAGGCCAAAATATCCTGTAGTTTGTATCTCCAGACTGATGGATAATAGTGATAATTGCAGGAGGTGAGGTTCTGAATTGCAAACAAGTGAGGAGATTGCTGATATTTTGTAGTGCAGCCTGACATAAATTACCTTTTTTTCCCCTTAGTGAAGAAATCTATAAATAGCAAATTATCTATTAGCAGGTGGGTGTTGAAATGACTTTATGAAGTATCAAAGATTCACACAGTTCATAAAAACCCCCCTCAGGATTACAGAGTTCTCAAACAAAATCACTTTGTTTTCCATGAGCAGATGCAAATCTGCTTCTAAATCTGCTAATATCATGGAAGCCCCAAATAAACAAAGCTCTGCTTGAATGTTTTAGTATTTCAAAGTCTGTTACACGTGGAGCTGAAAAATCTCTATCCAGCATAGAGGCTCTGTGATCCTCAGTCCTGTGCATGTGTTTAGTTGCATATATTTGTTCTTGTTAATGGAGAATTTAAATATCATAAATCCATGCTAATGTCTGTGAGTCCTATTAGGAGTTATCCCAGGTTTTTTTTAAATTCCTGATGAAGATAAAAGGCAGGAGTTTGTTTATTTTATGATAACTTCATTCTGGGTTTAATTATTCATAAGATCACAACAAAAGGCAATATATTTTGCAAATTTGACTGTTTAATAGTATGGCACTTCAGCAGAGCAATCTGATATTGGATGTTTAGTGAGGAGTGAGTAACTCACTTTTATTTGAATTATAAATCATCTAGATTACTGCAATATAGGTAGTTAAATTCTGCTCTATTCTCATGTTCCAGCAAGAGCAACAAATGTATTTCAGCACTTGGGTAAAATGAATGGAGTTTCCACCGAAGGAGTGAATTCAAACTGTGTTGAAATGTAACTGTTTTATAGCAATGTGTTGTAATTATCTGGTCCTGGATGTATTTCCTGCCAGCTCAGCTGCAGAGATCAGCCCTCCAATGTCGCAGAGCATCTCTTATTCCTAACACAGCTCTCAGGACTCAAGAATATTTTAAGATTGTCTATGTGCTGGATGAAATGAAAGCATTGCATGGCCTTAGGGCCATGTGCAGATCATGGTGCCACTGCCCTGGTGTGTGAGCAGGAGCTGGGCAGGGTGGGGGACACAAAAGGCTTTGGTCGTTGACCCCCTGCCCCTGCACAGTGGCCCCAGCTCTGGTTTGGGTTATTTCTTCCCAAAGGCTTGAAGAGAACAAAGTGCCCTAAATCTGTACAGTAGGAATAGAGGATACAGCAAAATCCTGTTTCAACCTGGAAATTCACATCTTTGCTGGAAATGCACAAAGGAAAATGTGGGAACCTGAGCAGCACTCCCCGTGTCCATCTCTCTTACTGCATCTTAGTGCCAATGTTCCACAGTCAGAGTCACATCTCCCAAACCCTTTTCATGTATTTTTAAGGCAGCTGAACCCTCCAGGGCTGGGGCACTCTATGCTAACCCAGCCTGTGTAGTGAGGGCTTTGTTACAATAGTTTAATGACTTACTAAATCAACTTGCATCAAGTGGCCAAGCCTGATTTTTCAGGGATTTTGTTCAGAGTTGTCAAATACGGAGTTTTCTTCAAACCATTTATGTCATTTATAGCATTTAAAACTCTTTAATTTCTTTCTGCTGTTCCCCCCTGAAAGACATCACCAGGTGATTGATTATGTCAAGAAGTTTCAGGTTTCAGTTGTCTCTTTCATTTTTCCTTATAACCAAGCAAAATGTGGAAAGAAGGGGGAAAGCCTCACTCTGAATTATCATTATTTTAAAGATCTGAATTAAGAAGCAGAGTTAAACCCAATCCATTCTGTACAAAATAATCTAAAATAATCTGTGTGTGTTCCATCCAGGTTCCACGAAGGAGCTGATTGAGAGCTGCTGTGGAGCTGGCCAGCAGTGGGCTGTAGACAACGGGGAGTGCACAGAAATCCCTGTGAGTGGAATGGATGGTGATATTTGCAGGTACGTAAGGCAAAACTGAGCAATTTCAGATAACACAAAGTGTAGCCCTTGAGAAAAAAATCAGATGTGCTCCGTGGGATGTCCAGGAGACTGGGAACTGTCATTTATTGTCTAAATTATTGGTAGACTGGCAATATGTCATGGTGAATTAGCAGCCAGGATTTCCCCCCTCCCTTTGCCCAAAATCTGATCTAAACAAAAGCTTTTTAAGATTTCTTTTTGTCTCTCCCATGAGCAGAGCAGAGATTTTTGTTTCCCATTTTGTGCCCATGTGTGGAGCTGCAGTTGAACAGGAGGGCAGAGCTGGCTTTAGTGCTGAATGCTGTGAGTTACTGTTGTGCCATTAAGGGATGTGGTTATTGCCCTCTGGGAGTGGCTCCAGTTCTGCTCAGGGGGGACCACTCTGATCCTGCTCTCACCTGCCCTGAGAGGGAGCCAGGTTCACTCTGCACTGCAGGAAGACTGGGATGGGTGCAGGGTAACCTGGACCCAGCACTCCACGAACTGCAGCTCATCCCATTCCCTCCCCACCAACCTGGAGCAGCCCTTGGGGAGGGATGGAGACAAACTCACTCCAGACTCACACTCTCAAAGAGTGATCCCATCATTCAGAGCATTGGAAAACTTCAGCATAATCCCTTTTATCAAATTTAGTATCATTGCATCTTTCTGGAGTTACTGGGAGATTGAAATGCTCCCCACTGGGATCTGGTGTGACATCCCTGACACATGCCAGCTGTCTGTGGAGTAAAGGCAGATTAAAAAATTCCAGCCCTGGCCTAAGTAGGTGCAAATCCAGGACATTAATGAGTTGCACCTGCACATCTGCGGCTGGTTTGAGATGAAAAAGCCAGATCCTAAATGTTTCAGTCCCTGTGAATCTGTTGGGATTTAAAGGAATAGGAGATCAGGGGTTCAATTGTCTTACTTCTAAAATTTTACTTGTGTCCCTGTTTTAAAGATTTGAACCTGCCTATAAACATTATGTCTAAAGAAAACCTTTGATGTAAAAAATATTCAAATATGTGGCCTCAGAGCCTGGAAAGCAAGGACAGAAGCTTGGTGCTGCCCCTGAGAGATGTGCCAGTGAGCAGAGCTGGTGGCCCTGCCCCTCCCCAGCCCTGGGGCACTGTCTGAGGTGGAACCCTGCAATCCCTGCAGCTCCCCAGAGTCTGCTCCAGCTCTGCCTAAACATTGCAAGAAGCAGAATCATGGAATGGTTGAAAGGACTTAAAGCCCATCCCATTCCACCCCTGCCATGGGCAGGGACACCTCCCACTATCCCCGGGTGCTCCAAGCCCCTATGTCCAGCCTGGCCTTGGACACTGCCAGGGATCCAGGGAATAGATAGAAAGTAAATACTAATTTCAAAAATTAGTTCCTGATGTGCCAGAAGAGTTTTCTGTCCATGTTTGGGTGTTACAAGTGACCCTCACCATGATGAAGGATTCATTTTCTGAGTTCACGCAGATGAGGGAAGCCTCCCTTGTTCTGCTTTATGCTTTTTATATAGAGGTTGCAGGCTGAGGTGTCTGTTGTTTCCAAAGGCTGTTTTGGGGTGTTCAAGTGATAAAATTTTAATGTTAGAGCTACTTTTTGGTGTGTCTTGATGTCTCTGGGCATTGAAGGAGCAGTCTGGCCTGCTTCTGTGCAGTGCCCAGCCACACCAAGTGCAGGATGGACACTGGGCTACAGGAGATCAGGAGCAATAACTCCTGACTGAACTTAAAGCAAATTACAGGAAATCTTTAGATAATCAGTGGATAGTCTGCTATAAAAATACTCCCTGAGCTTGTGCCCCTGGCTGTGTCAGAAATAGGATTTTAGGCTAGATGAAATCTCATCTGACCCAGTATAGTAGTTTTTATCTTATGATTGGTGAGTTTTATCATAGCAGAGCAGTGTTTATCTGGTGGCATTTGCATGAGCTGCCCCAGCACTGGTCCTGCTCTTTGTGTCCCAGTTAGAGACTGTTGTATTTGAAAGCAAATCAGTGAGGCACTCAAAGTCAGAACTACAATTTAATAGAAAAATTAAAATACATGCAATGGTACAAAAACACTGACAGAGTCAGGATACAACCTGACACCCTGTTGGTCAGGGTTTTGGTAGCAGTCCAGTGATAGATGTGGCTCTGTTGAAGCAGTTCTCCTTTGAAGGTCCAGTGGTGGTGTTGAAGGGTTTGGTCTTCCTCTGGGAATCCAGTGGAAAAGCTGCCCTGTGCTGTTTCAGGTTCTGGATTATATTCAGATGGGGATGCTTGGTTTCCCACTCCCCCCACCCCAGGCGAGACATCTCACAATGGGAATGGTGCAATCCATCAGTGGAGCTTAATGGCCCATTAACAGAGAGGACTCGTGAAATCCTCCCTGCTCATGGCCCATCAACAGCAAAGATTCCCAGGCACTTCACCTGGCCCTGCTCCACCAGCTGGCCCATTAGAAGTCCTGCCCTGGGGCCATCAAGGATGGCCAGGAACATTGCCCCACCCGGCCCCGAACAGCCCATGGAGATGTTGATAGAATACACACTATTGTAACCTAAGACAGAGACTCACTCCAGTTTAATGCACTGGCATCATTTCACTGGTCCTGACTCATTAACTCTCTCCCTGAAGCAGAAGTCTTCTGAATCTTCTTCAAAACTCATTTATCTGCCAAGAGTGGGTTTGTGAAACAGAATAAAACAAGAGAATGTGGTTGACACTGTTGGTTCCCAATTCCTTTTCTAGTGGTGGAGGAGCTGAAACTGAGCTCTGCTGAAAAGTAAAAAATACTAGAATAAAGAATGGCCAGTGGTATTCCAGTACCCCATGAACTTCTCCTGCCTGAATGTCTCATCTCAGAAGAACATAAAGCTATAGAGATTTCAGTGTTTACATGCAGAAAACACTTTGTCCACACAAAAATACATCTAAGAGCATTTTTTCATTTCTACGAACAATAATAACTTTCAGTTGTTTGGGGTTTTTTTCCAACTTAATCCCCTGCTTCCCAGTTTCACCTCTCTTGTGCTATCCAGCATAGAAACATTAATAGAAAGGGGACACTTGGCCATTGGTATTGGCAACGCAGCCAAGTGTCTGTCACTGCTTGGTTTCTGCTGGGACAGGAACATCCCTTTCCATTTTTTTTCCTGAGTTGCCCCATTTACAGGTCCTCCCTGAGCCTCCCTTTCTCCAGGCTGAGACCCCTCAGCTGCTCCTGGTGCTCCCTGGACACTCTCCAGCCCCTCCATGTCCTTCTTGTCATGAGGGGCCCAAAAGTGACCCAAGGTGCCAACAGAGGGGATGGGCACAGCCCGGGTGGCACTGGGACATTACCAGAGCGTGCCAGGTGGCATTGGGCTATCTCTGGGATGTGTCAGGGAGCCCAGGCCCTGTGTGGCTGTGTGACAGGGGGTGGCTGTGCCCTGCAGGATTGCCCAGAAGCAGTGCTGCCTGTCTGCAGTGAGGGAGAACAGCTGCCTGGCTGGGATGATCGCCGCCAAGGAGGGGGACACGTGTGGCCCCGAGGACAGCGACCCCTGCTCCGCCTCCTCCTACAAGGTGAGCTCCTCTGCAGGTGTGTGGGGCGTCCTCACTGCCTGCCTTACACGGGAAAGATGAAGCTGCAGGAACATGGCAGTGTAATGGTGCTGCCTGCATTTAAATTTGCTCCTTTTAAAACTTCACAGCAATGTTGTTTTGAATTAATTTCCATCTCTGTTTTGTAGACCTAACAGACTGTATTGCCTCTGCTTCCTTGCTTTAGAAGTAGCTGGAAAGTCAATTTTAGTTTTTATATCTGTAGGTTAGAAGAGTTTAGGAAGTGATGGGGCAAAACTTAATTGAGGATATAATCTGAAAGCCATTACTGGGCAGCTTGCTTGGCTGCAGTGTTGGATTGTGGCCCCCTTTGCCAGCTCTACACAATGCTGGACTAGAGGAACAAGCATTTAAATGATGATGGAAGCTTTTGTTCATAAATAAAGGCAAACCATTAATGGACAGCACAAATCATAAATCCTGAGCTGCAGCCTCTGCTCAGATAAATGAGATTTGCTTTGTGAGAACCAGTGGAGCCAAACCAATTTAAACCAGTTTGGAGATTCAGCAGCTCTCTTGTCTTGTTTTCACCAGAGCACTGCCATTCAGAATTCATTTCCTTCTGAGCAGAATTTACATGGCTATAGCCCAACTTCAATGCAGCTTCAGCAGGAACCTCATCAGTTCTGTCTGCTCTTGTGCCTCGCAGATTCTCACAGGAACAGCAGAGAATGTGGACATCCGTGGAGGGTTTAGGGTTTAATTAGCTGTGCTGATTTGTCATCTTCAGAGCTGTTATTAATTTGGGTCTGAAGTCTAGAATTAAAGAGAGAATTTGTGCATTTGGGAGAGAACATTAATATGTCTGAGATGTGACAGAATTGTTACTCTTGGGTTCTCACCAGGGTTGGTTTGCATGGCAGGCAGGGCCAGGCTGAACATTGCACATGCCATTCCTCAGGCAGAGCTGGCCAGGGACAGCTCCATCACTGCTGGCTCAGCTGAAACCAGTGACAAAACACCCTCGTGGAGTGGTTCCTCATGCCAATTCCAAAGGGATTTGTCCTTTGAGATAAACCAGTTGAGACAGGAAAATTACTGAGCAGCTTTGCTCACCTCTTCAGCTCGTTTAGCTCTTGAGTCATTGCAGCTAGTGCTTGGGAAAAAAATCAATAAATATTGAGAGTGTGGAGACTTTGGGTTACTTTAGCATTACACTGTGTACTGCTGTAATACAAAATAATCCAACTTGGTAATGCTTTGTATTACAAGAAAGCTTTTCTAATTTTATTGTGGTTAAACATTGTTTCAGAGGTGATCTGGCAGAGGATGCTGATGGTCCTTAGTGGTGTTTCCCCTGTTCTGTCTGCTCTCAGTAACTGCTGTGGCATAAATCAGTAAAAAATAAAAAAGAAATAAAAAAAGAAAAGTTGGTCTGGAATGTGGAAAGATTCATTAATTGCCGCAAAATCCAGCAAGATATTCACACTGTCCTGCCAAAAGCCAGGCTTTTACCTCCAGGCTTACAAACATTTGTAGGTCTTCAGGCATTTTGGATGTTTCCTCCTCTTGCTTCAAGGTGAATGTGGCAGTGCTGGTTTTTCAGATCCAGGAGTTCAATCAACCCAGTCTTAGGGTGCTTTAATTGTTATTTACTCTCACACAAAAAGCACAGGCTTAGGGATTTTTCCTGGTGGATGGAGACTCCACCATGGTGAATCCAATCATGCTGGATTCCAGCAAAAACGGTTTTGAGGGGAATGCAGAAAGCTGTGAACCAAAGAATGGTTCTCAAGGTGGGTTTCTCAATCGCAAGGTAAAAATGGTCATATTTGCTATTAAATCAGTTGTAGAATTCCTGGGAGGTTCAAAAAGCAGCTCACAGAAGGTCCAGGCATTCCAATTTTTGCATTTTAGTAGTAAAATTTTCAGTGAACAAGTTTTTCCACTGGAAAATGAGACAGTTTTGTTCACCTGGAAAATATGTGAGGCCAAAGATGTGTGACTGATTTAATACTGTCTGTCATGCCTGCACATGGAATAAATTGTGAACCAGATCATGACTGAAAGAAGCCAGGGTCTTCAAGGCAAATATTGCATATTTTACAGTACTTCAGTGAAACGTGTATTATCTTGAACTTCTATTTTGTGCATTGAAGGTGACAAAACTGAGCTAAAACTAAAAGTATGCAGAAAATAGGAATTTTTTTTCATAAAATTTTGAATTTGAGGGTTCTGGAATTGGTGAGGATGACAAGAGGAATTTTCCTTTTTCTAGCATGACCACAACTCATTATTGCTAGATCTTTATTTTTTTTAAATACTTCTTTTGAAAAGCCATTTTAGCCTATTTAGTGTGCAAAACAATTCATTCTCTTCAAGGCCCATACTGTAAATTATTCACAAACTTATTTGGGTACGTGAAGGCAGCTTTTTATGTTTGTGAATATTTGCAAATGTGAGTAATGTCTGCTGTTGGTGATGTTTGGGGATTTCTCAGAGGGCCATAAAACGTGAGCTGCAGCCTCAGTGCTGGCTGGGTGTGCACTGAGTGTGAAATGCTCACAAAACCCCACTGCTGTCCTGAAAAAGGGATTCAGCAGAGGAATTTCTGAGCATTGAGCTGGCAGGGGATGCATTTCCCTGCTGATTTGGTGGGAATGCCCACCTAGGGTTTCTGATGATGGAAAGTGTTCCCTCCCCATTTCCATCTTCCTCACAACCCTGCCTCTGTTACCTGCCCTGCCCAAATCAGGGATCTCCCTGCTGGGAGCTCCTCCATCCTTGGAGTTTCTGCTGACAGAGCTCCTGCTGCCAGCTTGAGCCCTGCTCTTATTTCCTGTGTCACACCCCAGTGCTGTCCTGAAAAGGGATTCAGCAGAGGAATTGCTGAGCTTTGAACTGGCAAGGATTGCATTTCCCTGCTGCAGACAGGCTCTGGTTTGGTGGCAATGCCCACCTAGGATTTCTGATGATTGAAAGTGTTCCCTCCCCATTTCCATCCTCCTCACAGCACTGCCTCTCTGACCTGCCCTGCCCAGGTCAGGGATCTCCCTGCTGGGAGCTGCTCCATCCTTGGGGTTTCTGTTAACAGAGTTCCTGCTGCCAGCTTGAGCCCTGCCCTTCCTGTGTCTGACACCTGTGCACAGGGTGAATGTTTGAACCGGCTGGAGTCTCCTCTCTGGGGTCAGAGGGGCTGTTCCAGTGTGGCTGCAAACTCTCAGTGAGTGGACGACTCAAAGGAGTCACAGAGGGAAAGAGACTCTGTGCTTTTCTGTCAGTGAAACAGATGTTTAGAGCTAAAATACATCTATAAATTAGGACTGAGAGGACACTGAAATTCAAACCCTCAGAGGCATCTCCAGCTCAGGTGTGAGCCCTGTTGTCTCTGCAGCAGAGGCTCTCAGCTCCTCAGCCTCCCTGCTTGCTCAGGAATCCACTGTGCATTCACAGCATGGGCTTTTTTTGAATTTGGTGTCTTTTATCTGATGCACTTCTGTGGCCTGGCTGTGCAGCAGATTCGTCTGTAGCTGAATAAAGCAGCACACAGAGTTTTGTGTGCCACCTGCAGCAGGGCAAGAGGTGGGAGATGAATGTATCAGCAAAGATGCTGTTCAGATGCTCTCAGGAAGGAAAAAGGAGGCAAATAACTCCTCAAATACACCCTGGCCTCCCTCCAGTCAGTCCCAGCAGATGCTGTCCAGCACAGCAGGTAATGAAAGGTCAGAGCAGGTTTGCAGGGCAGCGGTGCAGAGAGCAGAGCCTTCACTGACACCTGGCAGGGCTCAGGTGCTGCTGACCCTGTGTCTGTGCAAGGCATTTCCAGTTCCTGCCTCATTGCTTCAAACCGGCCGTGTTTTGATCTCCAATGCAAAGAGGTGCAGATCTGTGTTACTTTGTTTATCATTTTTGTTTGTCTGGGAGAGGCTGATGTGCAGCACCACTCCCTCCTGGCGTGTGGAGCTGCGGAAATCCCTGGCACAGCCAAGTTTTCTGTTTGTTGTGGCTGCAGTTGACCTGTGGGTGCAGAATGTCAAAAACAAGCACAAGCAAAGCTTTGATATTTACAACTCTCCACACTCTGAATGTTTTTCCAGATGCTCCACTGCTTAGGAGAGTGCAGATCAGTTCCAGGTGTGTGTGGGCTCGTTCCTGAAGCTGTGTTAAATCACAGAATGGAATTGTTAAGGTGGGAAAAGACCCCTAAGATCATCAAGTGCAAATGTAAAAGCAGTGCCACCATCCTGTTCACCACCGAAGCGTGTCCTCAAGTGTCACATCCACACATATTTCGAACCCTTCCAGGGATGGGGAGTCCACCCTTGCCCTGGCAGTTCGTTCAGTGCTCCCAAATGCTCTTTGTTGACGTTCCCCTTGCTTTTCAGCAATGCTGTGACTGCTGCAGCCTGGGCCTGAGGCTGAGGAGTGAGGGGAAAACCTGCAAGTCCAACATCAACCTGGGCTACCCCTGCAGCCACGTGATGCTGTCCTGCTGTGAAGGGGGGGATCACTTCATCCACCCCGAGATCAGGCGGCACCCTGAGCCTCTGCCAACAGTGATCCCTGAGAAGGGTGAGTGTCCCTCTGTGCCTCCAGCACAACAGTGTTATCTCCAGGACGGGTTCCTTTGGTCTTACCTTTGGGATGACTGTTTTGGGCAGATCAGACTTTTCTGGGCATGTGTGTGCCCACACACCCTGTTCTGCCCAGTCCTAAGGCCAAAAGAGCTGTCAGAGATGTTGTGTTGCAGTTTCAGAGAGGGAGGATCACCACGAGGCTCTGTCCATCAGCAATGAGGCTGAGCTGTCCAACAGCCTGCCTGGGGATGACCTGGATGAGTGCCTGCTCTATGGGGGGGAGCTCTGCCAGCACCTCTGCATCAACACCGTGGGCTCCTACAAATGCTCATGTTTCCCTGAGTTCACTCTGCAGGAGGATGGCACCAGCTGCTCTCCAGGTGAGAAAAGGTTTTCTAAATCAAAGCTTTTCTTTAGTTTCTCTGCAGGTTATCTGAGTTTTTTTTATGCGTGGATGTGCTCTGTAGAAACTGTAAAATGTAAAGAAAAACAGTAATTTAGGAAACGTAGTTATGCCTTGTTTTTGTGTTTGGTGGTGTGGGATAAGGGTGGGGTTTCGTACCTTCAAATCAAGAGTGTTTGTACTTTTCAGAAGAGGATTTGTAAAGGTTTTTAAAGAAATCCCTGTTCTTCTCTGAGTAATGTTGTATTTCACAGTTAGGTTTTCTTTAGATAAACTTAACTCGGTTCAGACAGACAGCATTGCTTCCTGAGCTTTGATTTTTATCTAAAATCATTAACATCCTTCAGTGATAACAAACTCTACATTTATCCAGTGTGGTGGAAGTCTGGAAAAGAAATTCTATTGTGTTGTAATTGTTTTGATGTGTGGAGTTCTCCAGTGGCACCATTTCAAATCAGATAAGCCAGAAAGTTGAAGCCTCCTATTAGTTACAAGAGCTTTGTGTTATTTAACGAGCAAAACCAGTGTTCCCATCCAGTGACCGAACTCCTGAGGCTTCCAATCCTCTGCCCAAGCCAAACAAAGAGCATTCTGTGGGTCACCCTTCTCACTGTGGTGTTACAGCCTTTACCTCCAGAATGCATTGGACTGTTCCTGTGGCAGCTGTCTGCTCTGTTTGCATTAAAATTCTGGAAGAGGAACCTAATCCAAAAGAGAGAAAGAAAAGTTCTGTAGGGTTACACTCTGGGTGTTACAGAAAAGCAGGCCTGGCAGGCCCAGCATGAGCCTCGGTCCTGGGCCTGGAGAGGACCCTGGAAGCACATCCAGGTTACCAGAGATGGGCTGGGAAAGAGAATTATGGGTTTGTGGCCTTCTGCACCTATGGTGTGTGAGTATTGTACTTTGTGACCTTTTAGGGTATTGTTTGCCTGTTACCATAACAGGTAACAGCTGTGAAATAACCCAGGTGACTGGGGGACACTGTGGTGAACATCTTTCCTGTTTATATGATGACACATCCTGTCTATGGGATGGTATAAAAGGGAATTTTCACTGCATGGTAGGATGCAGTAGCCACAGTAAGAATCATAGGAGTAGTCTTAGCAAGTGGTCTGTAGTAGTCATAGTCTCTGTCTGTATAATAAAGGACTTTGCACATCTCCATCTCCTCAGAGAAGTCCTTGGCCCTGCGTTGAATACTGCAAAGTTCTTATTTTAGCACTGCAAAATTTGGCCTGACTGCTCACCTGGAGCATATTTGGGATTTTGCTTTGCTTTGCTTTGCTTCTCCCAGCACTGCCTCAGCTGAAGCTCTGGGTGAAGCATCCTGTGATCAGGGCAGTCATGTTCCTGTCATGTTCCTGTCATGTTCTGCAGATGTGCAGGGCTGTGCTGCTCAGGGCTGTGCCCAGGGGTGCAGAGGGGTTTGCAGAGCTCAGCTGGGGAATGGGATTGTGACAGGGGAAGGGGACACAGGTGGGACATCCAAGATGGCACAGCAGGCTCCAGGGCTGGTGCTGCCATTGCTGTGCCAGGCTGAGGGAGGGCCAGGAGGTGGTTGGGAATCTCAATGGCTTTGCTGGGCTGAACCAGACATGGCACAGTGGCCTTTCATCCTTTATCCTCTGTGTCAGTGCACATCTCTGGCATTCCTGAGGAAATAATTCAGGCTGTGCCCCAAACAGGTGGCTTTGGTTTGTGCCACAGCCCCTTGTGTGTCCGTGTAAGGACACATTTGTGTAAGAAAATCACTCTCCCCATATCCCAAACTTCTCTGCCGTCACCCTTGGTCATTTCAAGTTGTCACTGTCTGGGTGACCTCATTTGTATAAGGAAATCACTCTCTCCATACCCCAGACCTGCTCTGCTGTCACCCTTGGTCATTGCAGGTTGTCACTGTTTGGGAACTCACACTTTGCTCCCACTTGAACTCAGTGGGAACAGGACACGTCCCTCTTAAGGGAGAATTCAGCCCTATGGATTTGGGCTCCTGTTTTGATGATAAACTGGGTTATTCTTATTGATGTAACAGAGCTCTTTTATCCTGATACCTTTAACATCACTGTCTATTGAAAATATTAGTGGCAGACAGCAGCTGTCATGTTTTCCACTTGGCTGTATGAAACTCATTCCAAAGTATCCTGTGCTTGTAGAGGTGTTTGTTTTTTGTCTGTGTTGGAATAGGATAGACAGAATAAGGTCAAAGGCTTGTTTTGGGTTTAGGTTTTTTTCCCATCAAATACCAAATGAGAGACAGGCACTGTATTTAAAACACAGCAAATGTTTTAAAAATAAAATGAGAACTTGGTGGTTTATTCAGTTATTGCAGCACTCTACAGAAGTTATTGTCAGCCGGGCTCTCTGATCTGGATCCACGCTGTTTGTTTTCTTCTCCATAATGGAGTGGGATGAATGGGTCACCCCTTGCTGTGGGGGGGATGGAGCTACCCCTGATCCTCCCTTGCCTTGCAGACCCTGAAAGAGTACAGGTGACCAGGCTGGAAGCTGAAGCCACCGTCCCTCCAGTGGCCTCTCCCTCACAGCCCATCCTCGTGGTGTCCCTGCAGGAGGAGCAGGACAAGTGCAAAGGTACGTGTGGAGTCAGGGGCACAGGCAGGAGAGTCAGCAGTGCTTAGAGACAGAATAAAACTCCTCTCATCCTTTCTCCAGCCTGACTTCAGTGATTTGTTACTGCGGGCACAAGGCTGAGGAGGTGTCAGGGGAAGCCTGAGGGAGAAATTTGAGGCTGCTCTGCCTTCAGGGTTATTCAGGATTTCAGTGTGAGGTGGGCAGTGCAGCCGTGCAGGTGATGGGAGCAGTGCAGGTAGGAGTGGCCAGGTGTGTGTGTGCAGCAGGAGGGTTGGAGCAGTGCTTAGGGCTGCCTGGACAGGTGGTTACAGACAGACTCCCCTTGCCTGGGCTGGGATTGTGCCTGGCTGGCCGGGTAGGGTGAAACTGCAGCTGCTCTGTGCTGGGGGCTCTGATTTATTGTACCATTCTGTGTTGTGCAGACAACGGCCCCTGCAAGCACCTGTGCAACATCGTGGAGGGAGAGGCTGTATGCTCCTGCATGGCTGGCTACACACTCATGGCTGATGGGGTTTCCTGTGAAGGTGAGTGCCTTGGGCTCCCCACAGAGCCGTGGGGAAATGTCTGTGCACCTCACACCCCCGGGTGCTCCTCATTTCCAGAGCTGGGAGTTGCAGTGTCAGCACAGAGACCTTTGGTAGGAGGAATCCCAGCTCTGCCTCTCTGACATCTCCTGAAGCACAGCCTGGCTGTCACCTGGCCAGGTGGAGCCAAGCCTGAGCTGCTGCTCTTCTCCTCTGACACTGCAGGATTTTTCCCAGCCCTTCTGGTTTCTCTCCCCACTCAGGTTCCCCCCCCCAGGTCTGTGTGGACACTCAGAGTTCTCTCTGGGAACAGGAGCAGCCAGCAGGACTTGGGCACTTTGCTGTGCTGGGCACCCTCAGGGCACGGCTCTGCCCTGGCACCTGCTCTGTTTGCTTTTAGCTCCTCTGGCCTTGGAAAGCTGAGCTCAGGGAGCTGGGCCAGCTCCAGGCGTTCACTTGCTGCTGGAGCTCGGGCCTGCACAGGGATGAGCAGGAAATTCCAAAGCTGCATCATCACCATTCACATGAAATAAACTTTCAATGGACATTCTCTGGTAGTGCCAAAGGATGTGTCTGCCCAGGGAGGGTTTGGGGTCAGAAGCAATGCCCTGTGGCACACCTTAATTATAAATCTCTGAGTGTGGGAGCAGTAACAGTGAAATGCAGGCAGGAGCTGCTAATGCTCAGCATTGCTCACAAATGATCCACGTCACCCTTAATCTCAGGTGTTATTGAATAACAAATCATTTTCGTGAAATTCCAGATAGTCTGTGAAGAAAATGGGATTTTAATACCACCAGATGAAATATTCACAGTACACTGCTTACTCAAGTGTGGTGGAAGCTAATTTGATTAATTAATGTCAGAATCAAAAGGGGCATTTGAAGGCAATAGTTTTCCTATGGGAAATGAAAAAATCTGTATTTGTCAGTGGAAGCAGTGAGTTTAAACATCAGCAAGGGACATATATAATCTCTATTACAGTCAGGATCTGGTGGTGAGGGTGGTGGTGCACTGGAACAGGTTTCCTTCAGGAGTGTGCACTGCCTGCCTGTTTTCAAGGAGGTTCCTTTCTGGAATGGCAGAAGTCCAGGAGTGTGAGCAAGCCCTGGGTGATCTGGGGGTTTATTCCAGCCCTGTTTTCAGTGTAGCACTGCCTGTGTTCCAGCCTGGAGCTGCTGTGGGCTCCATGTGCCTGTATTCCAGCCTGGAGCTGCTGTGGGAGCTCCAGCACACTCCATGTGCCTGTATTCCAGCCTGGAGCTGCTGTGGGAACTCCAGCACACTCCATGTGCCTGTATTCCAGCCTGGAGCTGCTGTGGGAGCTCCAGCACACTCCATGTGCCTGTATTCCAGCCTGGAGCTGCTGTGGGAGCTCCAGCACACTCCATCCATCTCGACCTCCCCAGTGTGACAGAAATGCCGTTTGATTTCAGGAGCTGTTCATTCTAATGAAGTTCTGTTTTTCCCTCCTGGCTGCCCTGTGCTGCTATAGATGTGGATGAGTGCCTGGCAGGTGCTCAGGCCTGCTCCAGTGGACAGCTGTGTGTGAACACTCTGGGATCATTCTCCTGTGCCAGCCACAGTGGGATGTGTGCAGAGGGATTTATTCTCAACAGGCATAGGAAATGTGTTGGTAAGAGAGGGGCACATGCCCTCCCTCCACCTCAGCATCACAGCTCCCCATGCTCTGCAACACCTCCCATCCGTGCTCCAGGCTCTGGCCATCCCTGCATTTCTGACATCTCAGAGCCAGCCAGCGAGACATATGTGCACCATTTGCTCAGCCCCTCCAGCTCATGAGTTGTGCTGTCTGGCTTCTCCCTGGCCATCCATCCTCAGGGTGCAGATAGCCCTGTGCAGGAGCCCTGAGCCCTGGGTGTGGTGACCACAGCAGCTCTGGTGGCTGCAGGCTGAGCTGGGGGAGCAGAGCTGCTGATCTCCCTGTGCAGCTCAATACTGCCAAGTTCCACACACCACAGCACAACAAAACCTCAGAAATACAGCTCAAGAATCCGCCTGAGTCTGGGCACTGGGAAGGATCCATTCCAAAGGGAGGGCATTTTAAAATTCACATGAGTCCTTTGTTGATTCTTGCACAAATTTCTTTGTGTAAAAGTCAAGGGTGCATCATAATTCTGCTGGATCATCCCTGCTGTTTGAGTTCATGATCAGTTTTTACAAGTGTATTTATGAGGATTATTTGCTTCCAGCAGCCAGGGCCTCAGTTTATGAGACAGTTTATTTTTGGGGTACCTTTCTAGAGGCTGGGTTAGGAGGCAGCAGCAGTGTTGCCTGGAAAAACGGAGAACCTGGAGAGCTCCAGTCATCCATGAAAGCATCAGTGACTGTAATGTCCTGTGGGAATGCAGTGCTCTCTTCCACCCCTGTCCTCCTCCCTACATTTATAGCACCATTTTTCTGACCACCACAACTTTGGTTTTGTTCCTGTCTTTAAAGCTCTGTGATCTCACCTAATTAACAAGCACTGTGTGACATTGGGGCACGAGCAGGAAAATTTCTGCAGTGTCAGGATCCAGAGAAAGAACTGGGATTTACCTCCTTTTGGGTGTTCCTTCAATTGTCAACATTGGATTTTTATTTTTTAGTTGTTATTATTAATTTTTATTTTGAAATCAGAGAATGGTAAGAATGGAAAACTGATTAAATTATTTGGTTTAAGCAAAATGGCTGAGAGAACAGCACTGGGAGGAAGGAGGCCTTTATGAGGCAATTCAGGCTGAGCTGAGGCTGTTGCTGGACGTGCCCAGGGTGTGCCCAGAGCCTCCTGCATGGGAGCCTGGCAGCTCCAGGAACAGCTCCCCCTCGAGCTCTGCTCCTGGCTCTTGCCACTGAACCCCCTGGTGTTTCGCTGGGCTGTGCAGGAGGGATGGCTCTGTCCTTTTTCAACTCTACCAGGAATGCTCTGAAGCCAAACCAGTGCCTGTGTGTGCAGCTTTGGCAGGACTGTGTGTGCTGCTGGGGCAGGTGCCAGGTGCTTCCTCTGATTCACGTTCTCCCTCTGCCCCACGACATTGGAACAGGTTTATTATGACTGAGACCAGATAAACCTCAGGCACTGCTCATGAAAGCAAAGACCTTCTCCCTCACTAAACACCAAACCTCTCTGTTCCCCTAATGCAGGGCAGTTTTCACAGGTATCCTTTTAAATCATCTAAAAAAACCTTGAAAGTTCTCTTACTTTTTTTTTTTCATGTGCTCCCCACTGCCATCCAGCTCTGCCAGGAGAACATTTGCCGTGTTTAACATTTTTTCCTGCTTTTGTAGTGCAAGGGGAAAGCCACAGGCACACTGTGGTTTGTGTTTTGCTCACTGCCTCCTTCTCCTGGGTATCCTTTTCCAGCCTGACAGCTTTTGTGCTCCACCTTGAGCTGTCCCAAACAGCAGCAGAAAGCCTCTGGTAATTAGTTTGCAAATTCTTGTTGGTTTAATGATGTTACTCCTTGCATATTTTAGGGAGGGGAGGAGCAATCTTTGCACAGCCACAAAGCAGCTGATAATCTTGGAGCTGTGGAATTTCCTTTAGGATTATAATTCCAGGTGCATTCAGGAGCAGACACCCAGGATTCCCCAAAGCCAGCCATGCACAGAGAGGAGCCACCAGCTGTTCAAACAGCTCTCACTCAGCCCCTCTGTGTCCCTTTGTGAGCAGAAAATGAAATGTCTTTGGGCTGAGAGCTCCAGGTTCTCCAGAGATAAGAGCCAGGCTGGGTGCTGGTGATGGGGATTGCTTTTCTTGGAACTTTCAGGTAAAATCATTCCCACCACCCACAGCTCACTGACTGCTCTGCTCCTGTCCTTGCTGCACCCACCTCAGTTTCCCTCCTGACGTGGTCATTTCATTCCTGAACCCACAAGGTGGGTGGCTACAAAATAACAAAGTGCCAGCATTGCACAGATGGGTCCCATAAAACAAACAGAGCTGAGGAGATTGCAAGAGAGAAAAACAGTGAGAAACTGCAGATGCAGGACAAGAAAAGTCTACATTGCACTTAAAAAAGTGCAATGGTACATTCCATTTATATTCCATTTATAGAAGGTGCATGAAAATGAGTTTTTGATGTCAGAGTGCATATTGAAATAAATAGTATTAGGTAAATGTTGATATCCCTCTGCAAAAATGCCAGATCTTGGATGCAACAGATGTGCTCAGGGATCCTGGGTGTGTTGCTGTTTGCAGCAACAGTTCTGGGGGGAAAAAAAGAGCTGTTACATGATTACATTTCATTCTGGGTTTTGCTGACCCAAAGTGAGGAATGTTGCTGCCACACACACAGACTGAGCAGATCCCTCAAAAATTAACTGTATTACTTGTTTGCAGTATAGCACTGAATTACTTGCCCTCTTTTTCCTGTTTTTTAAAGTAAGTATCATCTTACCCAACCTCACAGCCTTAATTGGCTTGGATGAATAGGACAGCTGGTCCAGTGTTGGAATGAACTGTTTGAGACTGAAAACACAACTCTTGTTATTCCCAGTTCTCTGCCCAGCATTTACTGACTTGTGGAGTTGCCTTCCAGGGCTGGAGGGAGACAGGTCATGGGTGCTCTGGATTTTATGGCAAATTGAGGAATTTGTTTAGAAAAATGAACAGAAAAGGGTATGTTTGGATGATAAACTGAGCAGGGGACTGTGCTGGGCTGGCCTGAGGGCACAGACAGAGGTTCATGCCCTGGCACTGGGCAGGCAGAGCCTGGCCTTGGCTCAGGGTTTCAGCCCTGCAGCTCAGCCCAGGCTTTAGTGCTTGGCAGTGCCTCATGTGCACAGAACTCCCACTGAAAGCAAGAATTCTGCATTGTAATCTGCCAATTTCCATCCTTTTCATTTCCTCAAGCGTTCCAGCCAGTTCTGCATATTTTTTCAAGTACTCTGAGTTTTGAAAATTGAATAAAAAATACAGACAAAACATGAAATCATAGTAGATTTTTATTCTCTGTGAAATCACAACCTTATTTTTTGGCCTGTTACTTAATATTCCACCTGCTGATCACATGGAATGCCTCCTACCCTCTTTGGTTCCTATTTCAGGCAAACATACTTTCTCTTTTTACATGGGGCTGGAGTGACTCAAGCTCATGAGCTGCAGTGTGATGCTGTCAGTTTGTCCTTGTGAGAGTCCTTTTTGTGGTTTGCAAGAACAGATCATCTCAGGTCTGTGCTACAGCCAGAAGAAAGTCTTGCACTGCTTTGGACCCACAGGTGTTTTGGGTGCTTTGGGTGCTGGTAGGTGGCCATCCATGACTGGTTTTCTCTAAAATAAAATCTTTTAAAAATCAAAATTATTAAAGAACTAAGTCTAAGTAGGTGAGAGGGATCCACCACAGCACCTTGTGTTCATCTCCCAGCACATGAGGGGGTTTTGCTACCCCCACAGGATCACTTGTGAAAATACTCCTCACTCTGATGAACAGAAACTGAGAAACTGCACCAGCATTAGGGGACAGAACCCTGTGGGAATTTTGGGGCAGCCAAGGACCTGCCCCTCAGTGGAGGAGCTCAAATTTCATGTGGGACAGGTAGAAACAGACCCAGGTGATGGCCAGGCCCTTGCTGTGGATTAATCAGCTGCTTTGGAAAGCAAGTCTACCACACATGAAGAGTAGCAATGACAAACCAAGAGAAAACAGAAGGAAAACAGAAATAAGTGAGAAGTGAAATAGAACCAAGCTAATGCAGGTCTTGCAAAAATCAGTGAACATCACCAGTTGTCCAAGCCCATTAGAAACTGAAATTTTTTGGTGCTCCTCTTCACTTCTTTGCTAGAAAACCAGCTGACACATTTTTTAAGGCAAAAATATTTTCAAATAGCTTTTCCTGTTTTGGTGCTCCACGGGGGAAGTCTGATGTACTTATCCGAGAATGAGGTTCTCCAGCCAAAATGGAAATCTGATTTAAACAATACTTGCTTTATTGTGTAGTATGAAAACAGCTCCATGCACAGAGCAGCCAGAGGCCTGGTAATGGTTCTGGTCACATTTGGCTTTTGTTAGCTCCAGCAATTCTCAGCTTTATATAGAACTGGGAACGTGTGAGGCTTTGTGGGGATTGGCAAGAAAGTTTCTCTTCCCAGTCTCTGCCCCTTTTTGTTGCTTCTCAGTATTTGCTCATCATGCTGTTCTAGCATTCATTATTAACATAAGCAGAAATTGTATTTGAGATGATTTCATCCAGGCCTATCAAAAGGTATCATTTTAAAGGTGTTTCATATTCTTCCCTAATTGTCCCACGCTCTGCAATCTTGTGTTTGAGTGATCTTTTAATAAGAACTTTTCCACTACTCCGCCTGCTGAAATCAAATCTCTTTAAAGCCCTAAATACAAATTTCCAAACTTGACTGAGCCGTCAGGGTGCCTCTCTCCACGAGTTCCTGCATATCCAGTCCCAGTGATGGATTCTTTAGGGAATAGGTACGAGCATGATCCAGCCCAGCAGGGCAGCCCCAGCTGCTATCCCTGGGGCACTGCCCCCCTCAGCAGCCCCTGCCAGCCTGGCCTGGGGCAGCAGGGCTGCTCAGGGGCCTGGACTGTGGAGATTTGGGGAGGAGCAATGAGCATTAATCACCTTCGCATTCACCTGTCGAAGAGTTCCCATCCCTTCACCAGCAGCAGTTCATCAATCCTCTGCCCACTCTGCCTGTCCTCAGTCCTGTCCATCCCTGTCCCCAGTGCCTGCAGCATGCCCATGGCGTTTGGGAAGGGGGAGAAGAAGGAAATCCCCCTGTGGTTTGTGTCTCTTCAGTTACTCCGTGCTAACTGTAGACCCTGGAACAGAAACATCTTCCATCAGAGCTCTGTAACAAAGCCTGTGTTGGGTGTCTTCCATTTGAGCTTCTGAGCCATTCCAAGGGAGCAGCAAGAGGGAGATGCCTTGGTGGCACTGATCTGTTCCCTCTTGCCCACAGACATCAACGAGTGTGTGACAGAGAGACACACCTGCCAGAGGAGAGAGCACTGTGTCAACACCATGGGCTCCTTCCGCTGCCTGCAGGAGCTCAGCTGCCAGCCCGGCCACGAGATGAAGGATGGGGAGTGTGTGGGTGAGGAAACTGCTCTGCAGCTCCTGCTCAAAGGGAAGGGAAGGATTGCAAAGCATTTTGTTGCTGCTGCTCTGTGATACCAGCGCTGCAGCCAAAAACACTGCTCATCATGGAGGTGTTGGGCTTTGCAGGCTCCTGCACATTCACTCACTTCAAATGGTTTCCAGTGATAATTATAAATCACTTAGAAAATGAATGAAGCCTTCTGAATTAGGATTTTTCCTGCTTTGAAGGCATTAGAGAGAGATCTCCCTGGTGGAGGAATTCCCCTGAGCTCCTGATGCTGTTTGCTGGTGATTCCAGCAGGAATTCCCAGCCTGAATGGATCACGGGGCTGACAGCCCCATCCTTCCTGTGTTCAGGATCTCTGTCCTGAATTTATTTACATTTCACATTTACATTTAACTATTTGGAATGGTCATGGGGTTACGAAGTTATTCTTCATNTGTGTAGGTGTGACAGAGAAGGGAACATCAGTGCTCACAGCAGCACAGGAGTGTGCAAGGGGCACACGTGCCCTACCTTCAGGGCAAAACCCACTATTATTTACACTCTTTAAAGTTTCCTTACAGCTGGAGTAAGAGATGCCTAAGGGAAGAGCTTAGCTTTTGACGTAGAACATAAAGTTATAAAATAGAAATTATCAGAAATCTCCCTTTATAAACAGCTGTCATAAATAAAGCTTGGTTTACTTGAAGAGGCTCTTTTGAGAATGTCTTGTTCTGTTGTCTGATTCTAGAGCATTCCTAACATTTATTACCAATATAATTTACTTTCTAGTTTAAAATTAGATTATAGAGGATTATAAAATTTACAAATTGTTTTAGAGTAGCCTGTAAAAAACTGCAGATATCTTGGTATTTGTGGGTCGCAAGAGATGCTGTGAATGGGGCAGCAGGGACCTGAATCAAATTTGCTGCAGGACCTGACAAAGTCTGAAGTGAATGTCTGAGAGCAAACACATTTAACCCTCAGATTTCCCATTGGTAATGGGTGTCTGTTTGAATGATGCCTCCTGATTTCCTTCCTGGAGGTCAGCTGGCCATGAGGGCTCCTGAAAGCTGAACTGAGCCCAGTTTGGTGTTTTCTGTGACTCACAGATATCGACGAATGCGAGAGAGGAACCCACAACTGCAAAGTGAACTTTGTTTGCCAGAACACAGAGGGCTCCTTCTACTGTGAGTCCAAGCAGCGCTGCATGGATGGCTTCCTGCAGGACCCCGAGGGCAACTGTGTGGGTGAGTGTGAGCAGCAGGCTGTGTCCCTGTGCTGCAGCTCCTGGGCCTCTCAGCAGCTGGGAATTCACCCCTTGCATGGGGAGCTTTCCTCAGTTTAATGCCAGCACTGCTGTCCATTTGAAGATGTGAATAATTGCATGTTGAATTTGGAACTATCCCCACAGCAGACCCTTTGTAGCACAAGAAATTCAAGTGAAGAAAAAGAAGTGACAGCTGGAAGAAAACAGGCCAGGAGGGTTAAACAGCATCTCTCACTGCTCTGTTCATTTCCTTCACCAGATATCAACGAGTGCACGTCACTGCCTGAGCCCTGCAAGCCAGGATTCAACTGCATCAACACGGTGGGGTCCTACACGTGCCAGAGGAACATGCTGAGCTGCACCAGGGGCTACCACTCCAACGAGGAGGGCACGCGCTGCGTCGGTGAGGGCAGACTGGGGCTGGCCAGGGGATCTCTCAGGGGAAAAAGTGCATTTCACTGCTAAAGAGATGTTTGGAGTTACCTCCAGATTCCTGAATGTGTGTGGGGAATGGGAATTTGCTGTCCCTGCAGCTCTGGGATTTGTTTGTGCTGCAGGATCCTGCACTGGGTCTGATCACTCCATGGAGTTCCTCTTGGTTTTGGCTGCAGATGGGACTCACTGGCTTCCACTCTGGAGAGAAAGTGTTTTATTTCCTTTTTAAAGTCATCCTATCAGCCAAGACCACGATCCCTTGATGGTTTTTGTAGTAGCTCCCTGGAAGGGAAGTGATCTGCAGCAAATGAGGAGTGCTGGTTTGGGGGCTCACAGGAGCAGCACCAAGTGGAGGTTCTTTGTAGGGATGTTCTGTGTGTGGTGTTCCCCATCACATCCACTTGTGAGGGTGTTCAGGATAAATTCCCACTGTGTGAAAAGAATTCTGAGGAGAATATGAAATATTTACGTAAGCTGGCATGCAGTTTGGGCCTGATTTGTGTTTGTTCCAGTGTATTTGGGGAGTTACTGGCTCAGAACAGCAGAATTCAGCTGTTGTTAGCATTTGTTTGTAAATGAGCACACAAGGCACCAAGGGCTGGGAAGCTCAGTCCCTGTGCCCAAGGCAAGGCTGGCTGTGTGTTCTCCAGTTCCTCTGGGAAATCCTGAAATGACAGCAGGAGAAATAAACAAAGCAATGACAAAGCAGCAGTTTGCTTAGTGGTGATAGTGATTTCTATTTACCTTCTCCTGGAATAAAGGAAGGATGACAGGTGAACAAAATGTAGGTTTTGGTGCTGCAGGTGGGTGGGAACCATGCTGAGAGCCGTTGACTTGGTCATGGTTAGCAACTTGTAGTGCAAATCAGGGTACAGCTAGACCCCATTGCCACAGATAATTCTGCATTTACCTTTCTGCTCTTCATTATCCTCTACCTCCCCTCATGGTTTTACCCCCAGGACTGTCCAGACCATGCTTGGCCAGTGGAAAGGTGGAGAGGATTTGGGAGTAGCAGGTTTGGAAGGAACAGTTCATGTGTGCAACTGAGGAACCTGAGAAAGCTTCCACATAGTGTGTTTGTTAGTTCAGGGCAGAGCAGTGCAGTGTTCTCTGCTGTCCTGCCACAGCCTGGAATATTCCAGTTCTTACAAAAAGAAGCTCCTAAAGTCCTGTCTGTCTCAGTTCTGTGCGGATGCAGTTCTGCAGCTGCTTTCCTTTCTCAGCCAAGTCACCTGGGCTGGGTATGGTCACCACCTGCAGTGTGGTGACCCTGAGGTTGTTTTTGGGGTGACCACCATACCAGAGTCTCCCTGAGTGCCATTTTTCCCTGAGCAGCACAGATGTCCTGGCTGCACAGCCAGCAGCCTTTGCATGCCCTGCTAACCAGGGCAGGGGTGCAGTCCCCAACCCTGGACATGGTCAAAAAATGTGTGGATGTGGCACTTGGGGACATGGCTTAGTGGGAAACGTGGTGCTGCTGGATCAACAGTTGGATTTGGTGACTTTGGAGGCCTTTTCCAGCCTTAATGATTCTGTAATGGCTGGGGCAAGTTATGTTCCTAAATTTCAAACTGATGGCACAGGAGGAATCCAGCTTTTCTCCCCAGTTGTTCCTGAAAAGGAGTGACTGTGTGGAAATCCATGGCAGAGGAGGAAATTGCCATTAATCCTCTAAAGCCCAGTGGGATAACACGGTGCTCTGTGATTCCTGGTGGCCCCATCTCTGCCTTACACCACTGACAAGGCTATTCAGGAGCAGGCAGAAGGAGGCTTCTCCAGCTTGATTTTGGGAGAACATAATTGATGCTAATTGGTGATTTCTCTGCCTTTGCTGTGTGCACTCTGTCCCTGTTGCTGGTCTGTGTTGTTTGGTATATTTTTGAATGGCTTTTTTTATGTAGGCAGAGAGCACAGAGAAGAAAGAAGAAAAGCATATGATCCTAATTTCCTCTCTCTGTGATAAAGACTGGTGTCTTTGAGGCATTACAATAGCTAATTAGATTCCCGAATCACATTTATTCACAGTAGTGAAAACATCATCTGCACGTGTTTCTTCAGCAGAACAACACTTGTAGGGTCATCTCCTCTGCTTAGAGGATTCATCTGTCTTCAAAATGTTCAGCTTTTCTGATTGAGCAAATGAGTTATTAAGAAGTGCCTCTGCGGTTTAGCTGCAGACTGCTGTAAGTGTGAAATATGGCACACTTCTGATGGTGTAATGCCTTAGAACTAATTAAAGTCTGGATGCAATGGAATGCAGAACTTTGGACAAACCAACAAAGTGGTTGCACACACAGATCCATTACAAATGAAGCTTCTGCTTTACAAATTGTTATTGCATTAGAGATTTCCTTGCTTTGGGGCTACCTCTGATTAAAAGAAAAGGAGGACTCAGTGTTCCAGCAGGAATCTCAGCTCCTGTCAGGAGTTCCCTGCGTGGTGAGGGGCATTCCCTGGCACTCCTGACCCTGGTGCCAGCAGGGGCAGTGTGGGTGCAGCCTCTCCAGGGCTGTTGTTTGATGGAGAGCTGCCCAGGAACCCTCTGAAATTATTTAGTGCTCAAATTTATGACTTCAAATAGGGCAGCATGAGAACCCAGCCTTAGAGATCCGTCCTAATGATTGTTACAAGAACAGGGATTTGGGTTGTAAAAGTAGTTGAGAATGTGAACAATGGGAAAAAAGCAGGATCTGTTGGCTTAGGAAGTGGCAGAGCTTGGAATAATTGAAGAAATACACAATTGTGAGGGTTAATCAGACTTTCTGATTCTTCTTGTCACAGATGTAAGAAGGATTTGTTAGATGCTAATGAGGTATTTAGTCATGTTGCAAGTCTTGTAAATCAGCCTGTATTGAAAACTCTCTCATCTTCCTCTGAGGATGTTTAAGTGAGATTGGAAATGATGTGTGTGAGTGGAGAAGCAACTAATTTGTTGGTATTGGATTTTGGAGGAGAGGCCGTGGGGAATATCAGAATGGGGGCTGATTGAGAAAAGAAAAAAGATCAACATTGGGAAAGAGCAAAAGGTAGACAGCAGGAGCAAGACTGAGAGGGCAAGTGGAGATGAAAATAGCAGTTGCTTTCATGGAAGGGATGAGCATAATTTCTGGCTGGCTCTTGTTTTGCTTTAAATGCTTGGTGTGACTCATGGAATGGCAGAACATCAGAATGGGGAGGTTTAAATATCATGGTTTGATCAGAATCGGTGTGTGTTTACTCTGAAATGCAGAATATACTGGGAGAGCCCCATTGCAGGTCCAGTTACCATTTTCCCTTTGAAGGTGATGCTCTGCTTTCCCCAAGCTTGACTGAAAGAGCCAGGCAGCTGCCTCTGAGGAGAGCACCGTGGCAGAAGCTGGTGGCATTTCTCCTGTCCAGTTTCCAACCCTGCTATCAATGGACCATTTTGTTTCTCTTTATAAACACTGCTTTTGAGCAAACTGTACTGAAGCAGCTTGCCCTGTCTGGCCCTGCAGATGTGGATGAGTGTCAGACCGGGGTGCACCGGTGTGGAGAGGGGCAGCTGTGCCACAACCTGCCCGGGGGCTACCGCTGTGACTGCAAGATGGGCTATCAGTACGACGCCTTCAGCCGCAGCTGCATCGGTATGTGGGGCTGGGAGGGGCTGGGAGGGGCTGGCAGCTCGCTCTAGCTGAGCCCTGGGCCCCCAGGCAGTGCTCAGCACCACTGCAGTGTGAGTTCTGCACTGCTCAGCACCACTGCAGTGTGAGTTCTGCACTGCTCACCACCACTGCAGTGTGAGTTCTGCAGTGCTCACCACCACTGCAGTGTGAGTTCTGCAGTGCTCACCACCACTGCAGTGTGAGTTCTGCAGTGCTCAGCACCATTGCAGTGTGAGTTCTGCAGTGCTCAGCACCATTGCAGTGTGAGTTCTGCAGCACTCAGCACCATTGCAGTGTGAGTTCTGCAGTGCTCACCACCACTGCAGTGTGAGTTCTGCAGTGCTCAGCACCACTGCAGTGAGTTCTGCAGTGCTCAGCACCATTGCAGTGTGAGTTCTGCACTGGTCAGCACCACTGCAGTGTGAGTTCTTCGGCGCTCAGCACCACTGTAGTGTGAGTTCTGCAGTGCTCAGCACCACTGCAGTGTGAGTTCTGCAGCGCTCAGCACCATTGCAGTGTGAGTTCTGCAGCACTCAGCACCACTACAGTGTGAGTTCTGCAGCGCACCACTGCAGTGTGAGTTCTGCACTGCTCAGCACCATTGTAGTGTGAGTTCTGCAGCACTCAGCACCACTGCAGTGTGAGTTCTGCAGCGCTCAGCACCATTGCAGTGTGAGTTCTGCAGCGCTCAGCACCATTGCAGCGTGAGTTCTGCAGTGCTCACCACCACTGCAGTGTGAGTTCTGCAGCGCTCAGCACCATTGCAGTGTGAGTTCTGCAGCACTCAGCACCATTGCAGTGTGAGTTCTGCAGCGCTCAGCACCATTGCAGTGTGAGTTCTGCAGTTCAGAGCCTCAGGAGAGGATGGGATCTCCTCGAGTGCTGGGGCTGTGCAGCACATCCAGAGCTCTGTCACTCCCAGCTGGGATTTTGGTCCTGGCCTTGGTTTGACTGCAAGTTTGACTCAAGGCCATCTGCAAAGCCCTTCCCTATGGGTCATGCTGCTGCTGCTGTGGGAATTTGTCTGTCTGAAGGTTTCACCTCTCCCTTCCCAGAGCCATGCCCAGCACTTTGTCTTTGTCCATCCTGTGCACCAATTAGAGCACGGAGCCAGGCAGCATCAAACCCAAGGTCACAGCACTTCACACTCTGCAAATCAATCTCTGACACTTTAACAAACCTCCTCCTGCACCTCGTGTCCCTCAGCTGATGTGATTTGCTTGTTGTGCTGGCAGACATCAACGAGTGCTGGAACTACCCCGGGCGGCTGTGCCAGCACACGTGTGAGAACACGCCCGGCTCCTACCACTGCTCCTGCTCCTCGGGCTTCCGCCTCTCCCTCGATGGCAAGCACTGCGAAGGTACCAGCCTGCTTTTCCATAGAGGAGATATCTCAGGGGGAATTGGGGGACTTCAGAGAAGGCAAAATATAAATCCAGTAAACTTTGTGTGCTCAGATTTGCAGATAAATACTAGAATTGTCAGATGAGTGCCAACAGGTTTTTCCTCTTCCTTCCTTTCCCCAAGTACCTTTTCCTTTCCTTTCAGATGACAAAAAAGGAGAACAGAATAAAATTAGGACAGGAAACCATACAAATTTTGATAAAGATGAAACTTGGTAGTGACAAAACTTAAAAAAATTATTTTGAATTGGATGGAAAATTTTTGAATTCTCCATAATTTTTGTAAGGCAACAATTTCATATTTTAGTGAACTGAAGCCTATAAAGTCTGAAACAAATGTCTGCACGTGTTTGTGTTTCCATTGGCATACGGAGAAATGAAATTCAAGTGCAGCAGACCATCCTCAGGCTTCTTGACATTCTGCCTAGGGAGCAGAAAAAATAGGGACACATTAGTCCTTCCTTGGTCACTCTGACTGGAAGGTGAAGGTTTTCAGGGGCAGGAAAAGGTGGAAGACCCTGTTCTGAAGCACTGTGGCCATAGCTGTGGTTGTTTTTTGGATGCAGATGTGAATGAATGTGATGACAGCCCCTGCAGCCAGGAGTGTGCCAACGTTTATGGTTCCTACCAGTGTTACTGCAGGCAAGGCTTCCAGCTGGCAGAAGATGGGCACTCCTGTAAAGGTAAGGAGCTGCCTCTCCATGTCAGGGTGAGGGTGTTTGTTTTCTGCAGCAGGAGGAGCTCTCTGATGCTCACCTGATGCTGCAGGTGATGCCTGAGGATGGTGGCGAGTTACAGCTGCCACAGAGGCTGCAGAAGGTAACTCCAGCTCCTGGGCTGGGCAGTTCAGTGGGTAGAACATTCCTGTGGGACTGCACAGCCAGGGAGGTTGTGCTAATGCTTCCATGGGGCCATGGTTCAAAAAATCAGGTGGGAAGATCTTCCTGTATTGCATTAATGAACTCCTGCACTGCTGAGTGATGGTTTGCTCTGAGTGCTGCTTGTGGTGAATGAGGAGATGGGTGACCACTATGGAGAAAGAAAGGGTTTTACCTCTTTACCTGAAGTTACCAGCACTGACACATTGGAGAGTCTCTGAGAAACAGTGAAGAAGCCAACATCCTTCCTAGCACAGGGAAGCCCAGCAAGAAATCCTAGAAAAATTCTTCGCTTAAAGGGTAATGAGGCCCTGGCACAAGTTGCCCAGAGAGATCCCACATCCCTGGAGTGTTCAAGGCCAGGTTCAACCTGGTCTAGTGCAAGCTGTTCCTGCCCATGGCAGCGGGTGGAATGAGCTTTAAGCTCCCTTCCAACCCAAACCAGTCTGTGATTCTATGAGTCTCTCAGAGAAGGCACCAGAGAGAGTGTTTCAAGCTCAGACATGCCCTACCCTCTTTATTCCTTTCCTATGAGTATGTACTGCTTGCAGCCAGTATTTCTGGGAGCAGGCTTGTGTTCAGAATTTGAGAAAGCACCAGAGCAGAGTCAAAGATGCATGGCTGCAGTGTCAAACCTGCATGGCTGCAGTGTCAAACCTCCATGGTTGCAGTGTCAAACCTGCATGGTTGCAGTGTCAAACCTGCATGGTTGCAGTGTCAAACCTTCATTGCTGCAATGTCAAACCCGCATGGTTGCAGTGTCAAACCTGCATGGTTGCAGTGTCAAACCTGCATGGTTGCAGTGTCAAACCTTCATTGCTGCAATGTCAAACCCGCATGGTTGCAGTGTCAAACCTGCATGGTTGCAATGTCAAATCTCCATGGTTGCAATTGCAAGCCTCCATGGTTGCAGTGTCAAACTTGCATGGTTGCAATGTCAAACCTCCATGGTTGCATTGTCAAACCTACCTGGTTGCAGTGTTAAACCTCCATGGTTGCAGTGTCAAACCTCCATGGCTGCAATGTCAAACCTCCATGGCTGCAATGTCAAACCTCCATGGCTGCGCTCACGTTTAGCAATATATAATAAATGTGTCAGGTGAGAGTTTCCTGGTGTCCTGCAGCCTCCCTTTGCAGACCTGTGCCCTGTTTTGTTTTGTTCTGTTTTGTTCTGTTTGCTGGGTGTGGCTGTGTTCTCCCTGCAGACATTGACGAGTGCACGCAGAGCGCCGGCATCCTCTGCACCTTCCGCTGCATCAACGTCCCTGGCAGCTACCAGTGTGCCTGTCCTGAGCAGGGCTACACCATGGCAGCCAATGGCAGGACCTGCAGAGGTAACAGCAGCTCAGCATTGTGCCATTAATACCCCTGGAACGAGCTCAGCCATTACTGTTGCTCAGCCAAGTCTCCATGTTTGGCTCCGTGTTTGGTATCAGTCACTGTTCAAAAGTCAGTCTTGGACAAAGTTGCCAAATATTGGTGTCTGCCAAGTCAGTTTTCTCCTTTGCTAGAAGTGGCAACTCAGCTGTCAGCGTGAGCTAATGGCTTAAATGAGTTCCTAAGGAGCCCAGTTCATCCTTCAGACTGAGACACTGATTGCTTACATGAGGTGTGTGTGCACCTTGGCACTGCACTAAGTGATGGGGGTTTTAGAGGTGCCAGATGTAGAAATCTGTGGCTATGGTTTTCTGCTCCAGAAAACTGGGAGATTAAATGTTGGAGCTGTAATTGGAACTGGGCCATCCAGCAGTGTCACCTCAGCTTAATCCTGCTGGCATTAATAAATGTTAGTGAAATGACAAGTGCCCTCCCCTCACACACCCCTTTTCCTCAGAATCGTGGAAGTGTCTTCTGGGAGTCTGGTGGTTTTCATCTGGTGTGCAGCTGTGTGAGCTGAACCCCCCATTTCTAGAGGATGCACTGCCTGTGTAACCTGATGGAGGATCTGATTACCTTCAGCACTCTGCACATTCCTGGAGTCCTTACACCAACTGCCAGGCATTTCCTGCCCTTGCTCTTGCAGGAACCCTTCGTGTAACTTTGGTTATGTGTCTCCTGTGCTTGAACTCTGAGTGGCAATGGCAGTGAATTTGCACTGTGTAAATCATGAGCAGCATGAGCAAACTTAATCCTGACCTTGGAGCAGTGAAGCAGATTAAATGACAACTAAAATCCTTTTAAAACACTTTAAAATATTTTTAGATGTGTTTTTAAGTATGGTTGCAGTAATACCCACATGCGCTTAAATTCTTAGGTACAATTCACCTTTACAAAACTGCAGCTGTAACTCCCCTGGATACATCCTCTGGTTTGGGGCTCTGCAGGTCTGTAGTTATAAGTTTGGGCAGATATTGAGGTGTGTCTAAAAACGTGGTCAGAGAAAGGCTGGGTTGATGTTGGCTCTGTTGAGCGCAGGAAGATGATCTTGGTTTCCCCCAGCTAAAGATCTGGCTCCAGTTGCTCATCATCTGACCAGTTCTGAGGAGTTGCTGGTGGAATGTTCCTTGTAGCCTTTTTTCAAGAGATGAGCTGTATCTCATGGAGCAGAGTCTCAACATATGGATCTTTTTTGCACAAACTGCCTGTGGTATTTTGCAGTGCAGCCAAAGCGGTGCAGGGAGTGCTTTCATGACAATGATTGCAATATGGAAGAAATTTTCTTTTCACCTATGGGCACTGCTGAGAACCAGCAAGGGATTTACTTGACTTTGATTCTCTCCTACTTCCTATTGTATACTTTTCTTTGCAAGACTCTTAAACCAGCCGTTTCAGTGTGTGAGATCAGTTCTCATCCCGGGGGAGTGGAGGGAGTGGAAGGTTATGGTTTCCCTCTGAGAGTCTCTCTGCTCTGTGACAACTGGCAGATCTGCAGGGCCCTACACAGTCCACATGCCTTGTCTGTTAGAATTTATTTCATTTTAAAGCCTCCGTGCATTGTCTAGACATTTGGGAGTACACAGTGTGACTGTGAGGGCTCTGCCAATGCTTTCTGCTCAGGCTGGATCCTTGTCACTTTATCTGGTTTTCAGCATTGTCAGGCTTGGGCTGGTGGATGTGTGTTATTTAGGTAACCATGTTTATGCTCTGGGCCATAAAGTGTCTTTGAGCTTTAAGTGCTCTTTATTACATCTTCTGTAATTACATCTCATTATGGAGAGATGTATTTATGTTTTATTTAGATTTGTATTTACATTTTCAAACTGTGTGCCCTGTTCTGGTGTGTTGTTCTGAGTTCCTGCATTTCACATCTCCTGGATCCTGCAGGACAGCAGTGACCACTTTGCTTTGTATTTGCATGCTTTAAATCCAGATTTCATTTGGTTGCTCTGCTTTAATCCAGAGCTACCCTCATGCACAGATGCATTCTTCTGGCACAGCCCAGCTTTCTCCAGTCTCAAAAAGTCAGTCAGAAGATCCTGCTGGCTTTTAGTGTGGGTTAATTATATCCTGGTGGGGTTTGTTTATTCCTAAAAATACTAGGAATTAATTCTTACTTTTGAACTTAGAACATCTTTTTCTTACGTTTCTTCTCAGATATTGATGAGTGTGCAATAGGAACCCACAACTGTTCAGCTGCAGAGAGTTGCTACAACATCCAGGGCAGCTTCCGCTGCCTGTCCTTCGAGTGCCCTTCCAACTACAGGAAGGTGTCAGACATGTGAGTATGGCCCTGGAGCAGCCCCAGAGCCAGCCCAGTGCCTCTGCTGTTATGTGGGGCTTAGTTTGTGGATAGGTGTGGGTGCTCAGAGCTCCGAGAAGCTCCTGTGGCACCTGGAGCTCATAGACCTCCCCCATGCAGAGTTTGTGTCTGGTTATCCTTCCTTCTCCCAGGCCCTGGAGCCCCTTTTTGC
The DNA here is from genome assembly GCA_013400955.1 of Drymodes brunneopygia. Taxonomy (NCBI): domain Eukaryota; kingdom Metazoa; phylum Chordata; class Aves; order Passeriformes; family Petroicidae; genus Drymodes; species Drymodes brunneopygia. Next base: position 86,385 of record VZTZ01009024.1, read on the forward strand.
CCTCCAACTGCTGCTGGAACAGCAGAGATCAGAGCCTGCAGCTCTCCTTGCAGCTCTAAAACAGCTCTGTTTATAATTAAGTTTTAAAGTAAGATCTGTGCAGTTTGTGTCAGAGCAGGAGCAGCCAGGCTGCTCAGGGCTCCACTTTTACAGTGGGTTTGGGGCTCCCTGGTTAATATTCAGATTGCAGCTCCTCAAGGAGTGTTGAAGGGGAGCAGGATACTGAGCTTGCCAGGGTTCTGGGGATGGCACACGCCCAGCTCCTCAGCAGCTGGGGCTCAGGAGCCCCAAAAATCTCCCTACCCATTTCCTGCCTCGGTGGCTGCCAGAGCTTTGGGAACCCATATTTATGGCTTATGGCTTAAGACATACTTTTCCTGCCTCACAGAACTGAGCAGCTTTGCCAGCTGAGCAGTTTGTTTCCCACTCCTTTGTTTTAGGTACCTTTTCAAGGGCTTTCATTCTTATTTCCTTGGAGCAGTGCCCCAGCCCTGTCAGGGATGAGCCCCTGGCTCCCCTTCCCAGCTCTGTGCTGTTTGCAGCAGGACTCTGGCTGTTCCTTGTGGAGCTTCCCCACACAGCTCCCCACCTCCAGATCTCTGCCTTATTCTGACAGTTAAACACTCACAATTTTTCCCGGGCACAGGGAGGGCAGAACAAGCAGCTGCTGATCACACACTGTTTGGGACTGTGGTTTGTCCTGATGCCTTCTTGGGACTACCTAAAAACAGAGGCCAGGCAAAACAAAGAGAATAAAAAGCGGTTTATTTATATTTATGGAAGGGCCTTCAGGTACATTTAGGGCAGACCAAGCCCACCCCAGGGGCTACACCCAAAAATGGACAACCAGTCATAGATTTTCACACTTTTAAAAGTTTGATCCATTTGCATATTGGGGGTTAATCTTCCAATTACAGCTTCAGGTAATGAAGTAATTTACCCCAAGTTTGCTCCCCCCATCTCACTTTTGTTTCCATCTCTCAGGGCCTGGGACACTCAGGTGTCCTTGATTGCCAGGCCTGGAGAGGAATTGTTGTCTGACCCAAATGGGAAAGCAGCAGCTCACACTGCATATGGAGTTTAGAGTTCTACCCTAAAGAACAGCAGGATTCCAGATATATGAAAAATATAAAAGCTCAAATCCTAAGGCATCAGTTGGATCCTTTGCCATGCTCCGAGGTTTTTGTGTTTTCCCTGCTGTTCCCTGGCCATTGAACAAGAGGACACAGTCTTAAACTGCGCCAGGGGAAATACAGGTTGGATATTAGGAAGAATTTTTTTATGGAAAGAGCGGTTAAATCCTGGAATTGTCTGCCCAGGGAAGTGGTGGAGTCACCATCCCTGGATGTGTTTAAAGAAAGATTGGACATGGCACTCAATGCCATGGTTTAGGGGAGGTGTTGGGGCATGGGTTGGAGGTCTTGAAGGTCTCTTCTAACCCAGTGATTCTGTGATTCTGTGATTCTGAAGGTGCCTCTCTCCTCTTCCCCCAGGAGGTGTGAACGCATCAACTGCTTCAACTACCTGGAGTGCCAGAACACGCCAGTGCGCATCACCTACTACCAGCTCAACTTCCAGACCAACATCGTGGTGCCCGCCCACATCTTCCGCATCGGGCCCTCGCCCGCCTATGCCGGGGACAACATCGTGCTCACCATCACCAAGGGCAACGAGGAGGGCTTCTTCAGCACCCGCAGGCTCAACTCCTACACGGGCATCGTCTACCTGCAGCGCCAGGTCAAGGAGCCCAAAGACTTCCTGTTGGATGTGGAGATGAAACTCTGGCGGCAGGGAACCTACACCACGTTTCTTGCCAAAATTTACATTTTCATCACAGCTCACGCCTACTGAAGCCTGTGCTGGCGTTGGATTTTATTGGTGCTATGCTCTTTAACTGTTCTACCAAAGCTTAATACTGTTGAACTGGCATTTCATGTATCTAGCCTTTATATTATTTTTCTATCATTGCTTTAAACTTTTTTTATTGGTTGTGTAAATTAAGTTAATTTTTATCTTTTTATGTCCTGTTTTCTTATGCAATTCTGTACATCACTGTGTGTCAACGAATGAAGGAAGGGTTAGAAAGGCAGTACAGACCTTGTGACAAATGCTGGAGCCTTTTCTTAGCGATTATTTTTAGGTGTAGTCACTTCTGCAGGGTATTGCACTAGAGAGGGAAGGTGTTCACATGGGAGTACTGGGAAAAGCAGGGAGTGATTTCTGTTTCTGACACAAGGTTCTGGTTTCAGTGGGTGTCTCTGCTGAGCTGCTGACTCCAAGGCCCTCAGTGGACACTGACTGTGACCCCACCTCCTGCTCCCAGATTCTTTTCCTCCTTCCAACTTTCATGATATGATGCCTTAAAATATATATAAATAAAAGGAAACTCCACCAGTGGAAAAGCCTATGGGTGAGTCTTGCTTTGGTAGGATGGCTCATGTGCTGAATGTCTGCAAGACCAAGGCCTTACCAGAATGTTACACCTGAGGGTAAAAGCTCACATTGCCATTTTTAGTAGCTGTCTTTAAAGGTGGTGGTGTTCCTCTGTTCCTCACTCTGTTATATATAAGTGCAGATCTGATGTTTTATCATTCTTAAAGGAATGTCCAAATGGAAATAATGAAGCAATCATTACTGCTCCTTATTTTAAAGCTTGGGCATGTCCCTGAGCAATAACTTGCAATTTTAAGTAGACAAAGAGCGGAGTTGCTTCTCTGCTTCGGGAAAATTCCCTCAGTTGTGTTGCCAAATGATGCAGAGAAAAAATGCCAGTGAAATTGGTGGGTTGTATTTTGCCATTTAGAAAAGTGCACAACCAAAGTTTTGAGCTGGATTTCCTCTGGTTCTTCAGGGAACTGTATTAAGCCCAAAGTTGGAAGCCATAGTTGGCAAAGCATAATATAATTGAAGTATTTATTAGAATTTAGAAATGAATATCAGAACTTCTTCGTGGCTGTTTTCCTTTTTTTTTTCCTTCCCCAAAAAGCTCCAGTGTTGCAATTTTCTGAGCTTCCTTTGTTCCAGCTGTAATCATTTTGCAAAATGTTTTAAAGGAAAAACATAGCTACAAGGTATGGATGTTTATTACACTTCAATTACAGTTTAATAATCCTGGAATCCCAGGTTGGATGGGACCTCAAGGATTGTCTGATCCAACCTTTCTTGGCGAAACAATGACCTCCTCTTTTCTACAGTCGATCTTGTTTTGATCCATGTGTACACAAAAAGAAATGGAGAAATTAAATCTGACCAAGTTTTATGCCGTATTCAACAATTTTATTATGTTGTAAAAATTGCATCTAAAAATCTTGTAAACATCACCTATGTGGTGAGAGTTAATGTTCTGTATTCACTTTATCCCCAGGCCAGTCTCTACCACTTCGAGTCACTCCTTTAATTTGGACGTTCCTAAAACAAAGGGCAAATCTTTCTGTATCTGAGATCATAAAATCCCATTAGCAGGGAAAAAATATTTATGTTCCCCACCTGTAAAACAAGGACTGTCTGTAAGCTTGCATACATCAAACTTCTCTTTGCTTTTTTTAATATAAAAATCATTTAGTGAAAGATGTTCTCCCATCCATCTTTCGTTTTCTATAGTTAACAGTTCTGTAAGCATGTAGCAGGGGATTGCCAACTGAGAAACTCACGTTTGTGCAATTTGTCATTGCAGTTAATTCCTGTCTTACAGCTCCAGGCCTTCCAGATCCATCCTGCACACGTTCAGGGGTGACACATTTCTCCAAGCTCCAGTGGGGCACGTCAGGAGTCACCAAAACCCAGAGTTTTCCATCAGCATTAGGATTTGATTAAGCACAAATGACAGCCAGGCCTCGACTGTGCTTCTTGTCAGAGAACAAATGGACAGGTCATTTGTTACTGGGAGACCTGCAGCTGACTAAAACCAGCCACAGTCAATCATATTAAGGATCTGGCAGTTTTCAGCACCAACTCTTCATTCTCCAGACAGGTAATTGATGGAGAAAGTTTCAGGAAAGGCTTTGCATACTGTTAGAAGGAAAATGCTCTGTTAGGAGGAAAGGTGTCTTCATCTGTAGTTGGGAAAGGTTGGAAAGGGTTGCTCGGTGCAGCTGGTCAGAGGAAGGGGAAGGATTTCAGGAGGTAATTTCACATTCTTCTGCTCCCAGGTTAACCAGAGGAGAGGTTTGCCTTTTTCCAATGCAAAGGGTTCTCCCTGTCAGTTCAGGGGGAGCAGGAGCAGTCAGCACTGCACCCTTTGCTCTGTCCTGGGGCAGTGCCTGTGGTTCAACCTGAGCAGCCTCAGCCCCAACCACTGGGGGAATGTACTTTCATGTGCTGTCAGTGGCCTTGAACTGGAATTTGATCTCCTTCAGCTGGTCCAGCTCCCAAAGGCCCAGTCCCCATCTCCAGGAATGCTCCTTCCCCTTCGTTTGGCTGGGTAACCTGGACAGAGAATTGGGTGTGTGTGTCCATGTGTGCAGGAGGTCTCAGTGGAAAGAGTTCAGGCCTGGGCTGTGCCTCCATGGCCCCTTGCACTTCCTTAAATCAGCAATAGCTTTCCTGAATTCCCTCTTGAACAGCCATACTTGTTTTGTTTAAATGTCTTTTATTTTTCCTTTTCCATTTCTAACAAGTGAGTTGAGTGGGTTTCATTTATTCCCTTTGCTCCTTTGTGGCTACCCCACCTCTTGCCTGGCTGAGGTGAATTAAGAACAGCTACACAAGAGCTGATAAACTCACGAGGAAGACAACAGCTGCAAACCTAATACAGAATTATGGCTGACTTGGAGCATCTGTTCTGTACATGTAAAAATTCAGATTACTGGTGTGTTCCCCAGGATGGAAATGGCCTTGCTGTGACCTACCTGAGCCAGGCCTGCTCTGCTGGGCTTTGCAGGTTCCTTGCTCCTGCCTCGATAAAATCTGACCTCTGTGCACTCTGCTGTTGTATTCCTTGGGAGATCCAGTGACCCCAGAGACTGAGAAAGATCAAATGAGCCATTGGGAAGAGGAAGAAATGTTACTCTGGGTGTTTGCTGGAAATTTGAACAGGTCTGTTCCAGAAAGAAGCATCAGGTTTTCTTTGGACTGGAGTGTACATTACAGAGTTTAAAGAGCAGCACATGGGTGAGAGTGATGTTTTTACCTCATATTTGAAATTGCTCCCTTTCTGGAGCAGGGAGGAGGTGGGTTACAATCTCTCTGTGTGTAAATACCTGCCTATGGGTCACTGCAGGTGCCAGCATTCCTGTGAGCCTGACCCAGGGAGAGGTGTCAGATTGCTCAGCCTGGGCCTCGCTCCTTCTTCTCCCACTGAGGGAGCTGGTGATGGGCCCAAATCCTGACATTTCCTCCAAGATACCCCAAACACACCTTCATTCTCTGTTGATTCTCTGTATCAGTTATTCAGTCAGTTGTATCAGTTATATCAGTTTTGGGACAGAAGTAAATTTCAGACAGATTTTATGGTTAAAAGCTGTAATAAGGGCCATTCTGCAATAACTCTGCAGAACATTAGAGCCTCCTGTGCAAAGGTCCCAGTGCCTCTGTCAGCTCAGGGCACCTTGTAGAGTGAGGCAAGGGCTGAGCCCCCTCCACCCCTGTTCCCTTGGGCAGCTCCTGGCACGCAGACACCTTTGGCAGGCTCTGGCCATGGAGGGGACACACACATTGTCCTTCTGTGTCCCTCTGTGTCCTTCTGCAGACCTGCCTCAGACTTAGGGAGATGTTTTTCCCATTCATTTACCTTTTTTTGACTTTGTCTTTGACTTTGTCCCACCCGTGCCAGGAGGAAGAGAAAGTTCCAACGGTGGAGAATTAGGAGTCTGGAGTAAAAATAGTTTTTGAGTTCAAATAAAAAGTGTCTTCACACTTCAGTGTTCTCTGCATTACAGAGACGTTCATTTTGAAGTGGCTACTGAAAAGCAGGATTTAATTATATCTGGTTTCAGTGATGTGAAGCTGAAGTCACAAACTGGAGCCTTTTGTGTTCTAAAGCACAGTTCTTTCTCTTGCACGTTCTCTTCCCATGAGCTGAGGCTCCCATTATGGTGGGGTTAAAAATGACAACATATGCAGGGAATTTTCCCTTTTCAGCTGGGGTTGGAGAGGAAGAGGATGCCATTGTGGTGCCTGCCCTGCACTCTGTGACAGGAGGGGTGGGGCGGGAGCCTTTGTACATCAATGGGTTCCTGTGTGACAGCCAGGAATTGTGTTCACTGCATAAATGCACAGCAGGATGTTTGAATTGCTTGGGATGTGGAATGATGCAGTGGTGATGGGATGGAGGAGCTGAACTGGTGATGCTGGCCTGGGCCAAAAGGGTCTCACAGACCCAGGCCAGCCCCATGGGACACAAACCCCAGGCTCACTCTGGGTGAAGAACTGTCTCAGGTGAGATGCCTTGTGCTTACGGGTGACCCAGGGGCAGTAACTTAGTGAGCCCAGAATGTGTGAGAAGGGAAATTAAATTAGTTCTGTGCAGGGTTCATGAGATTTGGTTCATTGCTAATGGTCTGTAACTTGAGCATTCAATCTCCTGAGGAAATACTGAGTTTCTGAGGAGAAACACTGACTGTGGAAAGGGCCATCTGAAGGAGTCGGAGTCTTTCCCAACAGAACAAGTTTGCAGTGCTGTCCTTTGGGGAAAGGGTGGAGGGGGGAGATATAAAACCTAAGCTTATTCAGGAATAATAGTCTAGTGTGCAGAGCACTCAACTCTCCTCTGTGCCATTACTAGAAAGGAGTTGTGAAACGTATTAGCAACACCAGCTGATCCAATGTAAGGGAAATACATCCAAAAGGGAGACAGAAATGCCTTGAGGGAATGGGAGGGAGGAGATGCCTTTCTCTCTGTCAGTGAGGGCTCCTTAGCGCAGCACAGACCCCACTGGGCTCCCCTGCAGGGAAGGATTTTGGCTCACTGTGATTACAGAATTGCTGGGTGCACCATGGAAGGGGATAGATCCTCCCCAGCACTGATAGCCAGGAGGAAAATGTATGTGGGATGATTTCAGTATGGGGAAAACCTGAAAATCTTTGATGAAAGACACTTGAGGTGGAGCACTGCCACTCCTGGGGTCTGAGTGAGCCATGGAATGTGGAGGCTGAACAAATCCCACTGGTGTCGGTTCCCTTCTCCCAAGGATTTCCCACAGCAGGCACCGGGGATGGTAGTGGTGGCTGCAGGGTTGAGGCTGAGTTTGTTCTCAGGTGCCAAAACCTGCAGCTGTGCTGGGCTGTGCTGGGCACCACCAGCACCTCCTGGAACTCAGGGAGCTCTAAAAACAACCAACCAACAAAACCCCCAACCTCAATGACTTAGAAAATAATGATTTCCTGAGGAAAAGGCTTAATATTCTCGAGAAAGAGCTTTCCACAGGTTCCCAGCAGCTGTTGATGCACAGCTCCATTGAAGTGGATGGGCTGGGTGAAGGCACAGCTTTAATCATAACTTAATTTTCCTCTGGGGAGAGGAGCAAAGACATGAATGACACGTGCTGCTGTCATTGCCTGAATCACATCTGGAAGATGCTGACATAAATAATGATGAAGGCCATTTAAAAATGTGGTTACTCCATGTACGTACCTGTATTTTCTTTCAAAAACATATGTTTGCACTAGTAAATGAAGTGATCAGAGGAGGGTGAAGGCCAGGCCTCCAGGCGGGGAGGTCACCAAAGCCAAGAGGCAGAGTTAGAGCTGCCAGAATGCAATGTGAGGCTCCCAGCCTTCAGTCAGCCTTGCAACGCTGTGTGGAGGGGGTGTAGGAGCAGTTCGGGTCTTGGTGCTTGGACTTCAGGAGGTTTTCCTTGTGTTTTTACTGGTTTGGAGTTGTGAGTGTGCAGAGAGGGAGGCAGTGGGTGTGCACAGCTCTGCCATTGGTGCATTGAGCAGACAATCTGCACCTCACCTGGGCAGTCCAAGTCCCTTGGCAGGTGGTGCAGAGTTGGTTTTTACATATAATGTGACTTACTCAGGACTCTGAAAGCCCTCACCAGCCTCACTTCCCAACCTTCCCATCCTTCACAGTTTATTTGGTAACTTTGGTACCTTTAACCCCCAACAATCTCCATCTCTTTCTCTCAGGAATTCCACTTGTACCCTCTCCTTCCTGCAGCTGCCTCCTGTGGGTTCTCTTGCTTTCTCCCCACTGCCAGGACGTTTTTATTTCATCACTTCTCTCCCTTTTAAAAGGGCAAAAAGCGAAACTGCACCTTTTTTTCTTGATGCCGGAGAGCCTGCACCAGTGTGAGGAGCTCACTGCTCTGCTGGCTGTGCCTCTGAGCTGCCAGCCCAGATCCTGAGCAATAATATTATTCTAAACTATACCATGGCTCTAAGCTGCAGCACTGCAGGTTTGGAAGGCAGCTGCTCTGTGTACCTTCAGGACCGCAGAGTGTGCTGTTGAATGAGTGCCCTGGGAAATCACTAATAAAGGATGATTTATATTTCCCCAAATGCCACTCTTTGTTTTTCTTTTTTTTTAAGGCATTATGTTGTGTTCTTTCTCAGAGTGTTTTAGTAGAAATGTAGTGTTTAATGTTAAATACTTGCTCCCATGTGTTCATTTTTGAGAGGGAATTTTCAGTTTATATCCTTAAGCATCATCTCCACCCTAGGGAAGAGTGTGGGGCAGGGTGGAGGCACTGCTCTGGTGGTGTCTGGCCCAACCACAGCTGGTGCTGGAGTGGTTCAGTCAGTTTTGGGCCCATTTAAAGCCATGCTGACCTGCTTGGGTTTATTCTGGTGTTTTTGGTGGTGCTGTAGCTGACTGGAGCAGGGGCAGTGGAGATGTTAATGGAAATACACAAAACCAGAGAAATGGCAGAGGGATTTCTTCTCTCTCTCACATGCTGGCACTGGAAGACTCTGAAGAACAGAGCACAAGACCAGCTGTTACCTGCACACACCATTTTCCCAAACCTGTCAGTGATGTATTTGTCCCCCCTCCCATGACAATAACTCGATTATTTTGTAGGTTATTGTACTCCCCTGTCCAGGCAGGACAAGCCATTTCCAAATGCACATCCCAGTGTTCCATCATCTCTGTTATCTACTTCAGCCTTCTCTTCACAATCAGTAATGCAGAGATTTGCAGGCTCATTTTCCTTCAACGCTGATCTAATTAGTTAATAAAATAATAGTCTCTCCCCTACCTCCTCCTACTTGCTTCCCCCTCATTTCTCATCTTAGCCACTGAAGAATTATTTCCTCTGTTCTCACGAAAGGAATGCATTTACACTTGCCACAGCAGTTCAAAGATACCAAGAATATATTTTCCTTATGCTGGTAATTGCTTTTCTTGGTCATTAGTTGATCAAAGTGGAGGAAATAGAGCCGGGCCAGTCAGACTAAATAATAGATGTTTGGAGTAGAGCTGGGACTGGAGCTTTCTTGGGGGTTTTCTTTTGTTTTCAAAGTGCTGAATTATTCAGTCTCTGCCCAGAGGTGCCTCCCTGGTAGGTGTGGAGTGACTGTGAAGGCACTGAGGTGGTTCCTCCGTGGTGTAAATCAGGCACCAGCTGCTCCTCATTGTTCCTCCAGACTCTGAAGGAGCTTGTAGCTCCAACACAGGTTTGTCTCACAAGCAAACTGAGCAAACTGAGCAAAGCATTTTTTTTTACCTGTCCTGCAAAATATGCACGGTGGTGAGAAAAAAATGGAAACCTGAGGGTTTGGTGCTTGGGTTTTTTGCTTGGTATTTTGTTTGGTTTTTATTTTTTCAGAAAGGTAAAAGTTAAGATCATTCTTCCATGCTGTCTGGCACTGTTCTTGTTTGGAAAGCTTGTATGGAACGTGAAACTGAAACTTTGGATTAGCATAAACATTTTAAGGTCTTTCATCAAGTCTGTTGCACTTAATGTCAATGTGTTTCATCATCGTGACTCTAATGAGATTTGGCTGGTGCTGGCAGGACAGACAGTCAGAAGTTCACTCGTGCTTCATTTGGGATTTTTGTGGGTGTTTTTCCCCCTGCCTATGTACAGCCCCACGAGCTTTGGCAGCTTTGCTTGGCTCCATGAGCGCCGAGACAAACCAGTTTCTAGATTTCTCCTTATTTGGAACCAGTGCCCTTATCTCTGCTGCCAAGAATATCCCAGGCTGGGTGGCAAAGGGCCAGAGCTCGGAGGGCTGGAATTCCCAGGGAAAACTGGGGCTGGCATGGTCAGTGCCACAGGAGGGAAGGTGTTGGATGGGCTGTGTGTCACCTCATGAGCACCATCTCCACAGAAACACTGTTGTCTTTGGCAATCCTCTCTTTATAACTGGATGCTGAGGTGAAAGATACTTGATTATTATTTTATTGTTTTAAACAAAGCTTGGGGTTTTTTTTGGTAGAAGCCTCCTTGCTTACTCAATGGCATTTAATCATCTCAAGATCCATAATACACGTAAATGCTCCCAGAAATATGGGAGTTGGTGCTCTAATTTGCTTTTTATTTCTTGGAATAGTGTTCTGGAATATACTGAATGAGGATTTTTATGAGCTTCCTGAGGAAATTACTACTGTCCTGTATTCTTGTACTGAGGGATGATCTTGGAAACAACAGACAACTCCTTGACTTGGAACTAAAGGGGAAAAGTGTCTGAAATTGTTCCTATGTATTTATTGGAAGAGAAGGTGGCATTAAATAGTCTAATGATTCATGATAGCTCAGTGTTTTACTTTGAGTATGGAGGAAGTTTGTTTTGAAGACCTGACTCAGCTTCAGTTGGGTTTAGTACGTCTCTGACCTGCTTTTGCATGTAGGAACAACAATATTCCCTATGGACATCCTGGGAAAGCACAGGGCAAAATCACATCTGATGTCACTTCTGACATCAGCAAACTCCTAACAGGGATGAAAGTAATGCAGGGTTTCTGCTTCAAAAAGGGGAAAAGCAGAAACACCTGGGAACAGGTTGGATGTCCAAGCACTCTTGATCTTGGCTTTCTTTGGTGTGTGGAAGGATGGCAGGGGAAGAAAAAATGCTCCCTGGGATTGTTCATCTGATCATTATCAGCTTGCAGAGAGGACCACCAGCAATGCAGGAACCACAAAAAAGGGAAACAAAGTGGAGGGAAGAGGGAAATGTAGGGGAGGGTCACAGATGGAAAAATGAAGACTTTTTTTTAAATGCAGTTGGTAAAAGCAACAAGTGAACGAGCTGCAGTGATCCCAGCCCTGCTGTCAGCTGATGCTGGCAGGCACAATAAATGTTTAAAACCAGCCTTAACAGTGCAAAATTTTAAGGACTCTACACCAATAAACAGAATGGTTCATAATGTACTTTTAATTAGTATTCTTCAGGGAAGTAGCACACCTCAGGGCATTTCCAGTCTGGCTGCTGTGCCCACGTACTCCAGACACAGCGAGGAGCAATGCACATCCCACAGCAGGGCTGGGCCGGCCCCCGTGCAGTGCCAACCAGGGACACAGGGACAGATGTGACTTTGGAGACCTCCTGGGAAGGGTTGCAAAGAAGAATTTTAGGAGCTCCCTGCAGGAATCACATCCTGTAATCCATAAACGCTGTGGTTCAGGGGATGCAGGTCAGGCCTGGGCTTTTGGTGAGATGAGTCTGTGCCCTCACATGAAGTCACAGCAGTGTGTGGCATGAGAATGGCATGAAACCAGAGCAGAGCAGAACTCCCCCGGGCTGGAGGCTGGCAGGAACAGACAGCAGGGATATTTTTGAGTTTCTGGGTGCAGGGCTGTGCTGGGGGAGCAGGCTGGCTCCGTGGTGTGGAACAGGCTGACATAATGCTGAGGGAAGGAGCCAGCACAGGGGGTGGATGGTGCTGGCACTCTGTGTCTGTGAGCAGGGCTGGCATGAGGCTGTGGGTGCACAGGGCCACAGGACAAAGGCTGACATCTGTGCTTGGCAGGAGGTTTGAGGTCTCTCCTGGAAGTGCAGATTTGCCTGGAACCTGTCCCCTGAGTTTGGGTGGTGGCTGTGCTGGCACAGAGGCCGGCCCATCACAGCCTCCTTTCCATCGATGCTAAGGCCTCCAGGCAGCACCTGAGCTGGGTACAAATGAATTTCTGGGGGTGTAAATTGTCCCTGTGCTCACTGTAAGGCCACCTCGCCCTGGCAGAAAGCTGCAGAGTGGTTTGGGGGTAAAAGGTTGGCCCAAAGGCCTCCCAGCCCTCCCTTCTGCCCTCAGTGAAACCATGGTGGGACTTCCCCCAGGAGAGCTGTTCTGGCTTTGGGCCTCGTGGGGCTGCTCTGGCCAAAGGCCAGTGGAATGGGCACCTCCCTGGGGAAGGAGCAAGGTTTAATTCCATGTGCTGCTATGCACTGGGCAAATCAGCTCAACTCCACCTTTCTTTCCCCTCAGAAATGGGGAATTTTGCACAGAATCATGGGGTTGGAAGAGACCTTCAAGACCATCGAGTCCAAGGCATGCCCCAACACCTGCACTAAACCCTGGCACCGAGTGGCACATCCAATCTTTGTTTAAACACATCCATGGATGGTGACTCCACCACCTCCCTGGGAATATGCCATCCCTTAACCCACACTGCATGAACACAAAAGCCCAAAAAAAGGTGGTTTTTTGTCCAGTTCTAATAAAAATAAATGCTACTTAAGCATCTACAGTATGAGTTTAGGGTATTTCCTGTTTGCTTTAGTTCTTCTTATTTCTTTTTAGAAGAAACTCAAACTAATTTTGCTACACACACCAACTCTTTTCTTCTTAACTCTTTTTTCTTCCATGTAAAAGATTTTTCTTACGGATTTTAGACTAATTTTACTGTACACACATTGCACTGAAACTGGTAACTGCACTGGTAACTTTTTCTTGTGCCTCCTCTGAGAGCTGGCCCCTATAAATAGTGCTTCACATGGCAGGCATATAATACCCATGCTCTGTGGTCTCTGCCAACAGTTTTAGGTATGGAAATGAGGTTAATATTCATCTAAAAGCCATGTTTTATTTGGAAACCCTTCTCTAGTGGAGCATTGCTGTGGGAGGGGTGGGAAGCAGGGATGGACAGCAGCTTCATCCCTGGGAACAGATGGAAGGTGCAAAGCAGACATCTTCAAGAAGAGCTGACATTTTAAGCACTCATCGAGCCTGCAGGGAGAGATAATATCATTCCTGAGACATAATGATATACTTGGAAGAGCAGACAAGCTTTACAGCATGCCAGCTGAAAAAGCATTTGAGCCTGGATGCTTATTTCTTTTTACCATTCTATCCCTATGTGCAATAAAGATATTATCTCTTCCCTCAAACCTTGTCTTGCTTGTATCCCAAGATATCCCATCATGTCCAAAATTATACCAGATTTGACTTTCCAGCTTGCTTTCCCATCCTTGATTTTGGCGTCTGCATCTTCCCACCTTGAAGGCAATGCTGCATGTCCTGGCCATGTGACACAGGATAAAGAGAGCAAGGGTTTATTTTTTTATTTGCTGTCCTCATTGCTTTAATGATGGATATTTATTTATCCATCAAGTCAGAATAAGCAGTCATTTGCACTGGGTCCTAATTTCAATTATGGATATCCTAAGTATTTGAGTAATGTCATTGTTTGTTATTAGGTTTTAAGTAACAGACATGCATAAATAATAAGACAATATAAATATAAATCTACTTAATTATCCAAGCCTTAAATGCCAGGCAATAATACCTAATCTAAAAAAAGAAACCCATGTGGATTACCAACATCAGAGAGATTTCAGAAAGAATCTGTCTCTTATTAAATTTAAGTGGGTCAAATCCTGCAGCTCCTCAGTGCAGAGGAGAGGCTTGCTGAAGGATTTTAATGGACTACTGGACTACACCATAATAAATGATGACAGAGGGGGTGATAAATGCAATGTGTTGCTCATTAGGACAGGCAGAGAAAGGCTGGTAAATGATGGGTACAGATCTAATGATTTATTTGCAGAAGAACTGAGAAATATTCAAGCCCAAACTTAATGTAAGCTGTATATTGGGATGTTACTAAATAAGTTTGTGCAAAACTTGAGTCTCAGGGGCTCTGGGCTCAACCCTCCTCTCTCCACTTTGATTTTGGTGTTAGGCCCTCCCAAAGCTGTTGGTAGAACCAAACCAAGGCCGCAGTGGGAGATGTCAAGCTGCAAATGGAGAAACTGGTGTTGCTATCACATTGTTATCATTGTGCAGAAAACATAATATATTCAAAGGACAAGGAGCCTCAGTGTTTTCAGCCATCAGGCTCCTGGTGGAAGATATAAGTCTCATCAGAAGAGCTCTGGGTCAGGCAAACCTTCCCTGGCGCTCTGGGATCATTGTCCCCACCTTGCTCCAATTCCTCCTGAATCCTGGCCTTTACCCTGCTGCCCTCCCCAGCCCCCAGCCCTGAGCAATGCAGGTTTGGGTGTTTCATTGGACACAAAGTTTTCCACCTCTGATTTTGGTGTAACTTGTGACAAACAAACAGAATCTTTAGAAAGAGCTGGTCATAAGGTAAAACGGTGAATGCAGGCAGTAAGCACCACTGCCTTCCTGTGTTTGCTCAGCCCACTGCCATGGCTGGGGGGTTTGCTGTTCCCCCTTGGGTGCAGCATCCCTCTGACCAAGTTAGAGCTGTCACTGATCTCTCCGTAAAAGCTGAAATCAAAAATAAACTCCTATGCTCTCAAGGACAATTAGCAGCTTTTGTGGGGGATTTCAAAACAGATGGTCAGAAAGACAATGAAAGAGATGCCGCTTGTTTTCTTTCCAGGAATAAGTAAGAGAAGAACACAATTGCCTCTTTTCCCCCCTCTTTTTGGTCTCCCTTGGCCGTATGGTTACTGTTCAGGCAGTAATTGTGTTTATTTGCTATTTATGTAGAAGACGGTCAAACTAGATAGCGTACAAGATGCTCACAAGGTTTGGGTTTCTTCCAGAAGATATCCTTAGCTGGCTTATGGTTGTAGAATATTTTCAAGATAGATTTTATTTATTTATTCCCTTAAATCAGGTAAAATGTTCAGACTGAAAAGTGTTCACTGCCTGTCAGGTCCATCAGCATCACTACTTCAGACATATTGTGAAATATAATGTTCTTCCACCTTGTACAGGTGAAATGCATTCAGGCTGGATGTTAAACTAGAGAATTACTCAACTGTAGGAGAGTTTAATCTTACATTATTTGTCTTTTCTATAAGGAGAAATAACAGTAATAAGGTACAAAAATGTATATCCAAACAGATTGAAATTACAACCTTTGGGATTTTCTTCATCAAAAATTGGCAGGAAGAATTTAGAGCTGGCTGGATGTTTTCCATTAACTTTTGAAGAACTCATCTTTGGGTGAAGCATTAAGAGGGAGTGAAGAGGAAAACTGACAAGAGCCTTCTGTGTTTCCTGGGTTTCAGCACTTTGAGTGGATCCTGTGGCAGCTCTGGGCCCAGCCCATGGTGCTGTGCAGCTCAGATGAGCTTCCCTGGATCACCAGGACCCCATCACTGCTCCAGAGCTTCCTCCCTTCCTTTTGAAATGGAAGGAATAACAACCCATTAGAACATTGCCTGTCCTTGTGCAGCAGCACAGGCAAAGAAGAGCTGATTTGGGAAGGATCCCCTTTCGTTGCTTTGTGTGAGCTCTTGGAAGGGTGATGGTGCAGCAGTGTGTTCTCAGGCTTTTCCAGGACAAAACTGGAGCATGGTAACTGGGAAGAAAAAAACAGCAGCCACAGTTGGGAGGGAGATGAGACAGGATGGATGGGAAGGAAGGAGCAGGGAAGGAACCAACCTGCCCAAGGAAAGGAGCCTTCAGGGAAAAGATGACTTTGCCTTGATAGCCAAGGTGAAGCTGTCAGAGACAACCACAACCTGTTATACAAAACTGATGCAGCTGCTCCAAGGCTTTGAGCATGCCAGTGCTCCTCAATTTATTTCACACTCCCCAGGGGCAGTGATACGTGTGCTCTCTGCCCCTCAGATTCATGAAGGAAATGAATTCCTGCTCTCTGCAGTAGAATCTGGAGGGCTCTGCCTGAGGCAGAGGAGGGGAGGGGGTCTCAGGACAGTTTCAGAGATAAGTTTCCTGTGAGTACAGGGTGGGAGCTCTGCTGCATGGGCTGAATGGGGCTCCCTCCACAGATGGCTGGGAGGGAACTGGTTTGCAGTTCTCTCACTCCCTTGCTGAGATTCACATCTTTGGAGTCTCTCAGGAAAGGACTGCAAATCTCAGAGCAGTATTGAAACTGCAATTCTGCTCTTCCAATTTTCCAATTGCATGAGTTTCAGAAGCAGCCTTCTACCTAAGCAAGTATTTTGGTATTGAATTCATTAGCAGTTCTCTTACCACAGCACTTTCACAGGAACTGCATCCCACACCTGCAGCCCTTCACCTTTCCTGGCTGCAGCCCCAGCCAGTTTCTCAGCCAGGCTTGGAGGGTGCCAACACCACTTGCCCTGAGCCCAAGTCCTCCCTGCTTTAATCCAGTGCCTTTGCAGAGTTATCCCCACAATGACCTTGCTGAACGATCTCACTGCAGAACCTGGTGCTCACTCAGGCTCTGCAGAGCTGCTGGTGCTGCCCTGACCCTGGGGACGGGCTGGGTTTGCAGGGGACAGCTGGGGGTGCTCTCACAAGGGTGCTCACGTGCTGTGCAGTCAGACAAGAAGGATATCACCCATTCCCTGCTTGGTTTTAGTGTTCCCTCTGCCTGTACAAATGTTTTGAGTTTTACAAGTTTTACAAGTCAAAAGAAGACAGGCTGGTGGCCACTGCCTTCAGCTGTGGCATGAATTAATGTTACTGATACAGCCTGGCTGCAGAAGAAGGTGTGAGACTGCTGAGGTGAGCACTGTGCTGAGGGGTGTGCTGAGCTTGTGCTGCTTTGTGAAACAGGTGGGCAAGGATGCACAAGGGGGAAAAACCCCTGTCAAACACAATGGGCAGTGCAGGTCACCAGTTTTCCTTAGAGCCACCAGGCTGAGCCCCTCTGCTCTGGAGCCAGGCTGGGAGAGCTTGGGGTGTTCAGCAGGAGAGAAGACTCCAGGGAGACCTCAGAGCCCCTTCCAGGGCCTAAAGGGGCTTCAGGAGAGATGGAGAGGGACTGGGGACAAGGCATGGAGGGACAGGACACAGGGAATGGCCTCAACGTGAATGAGACAATATTTGGATTAGATTTTAGGAATAAATTTTTCCCTGTGGGAAGAACTTCACTAAGGGTGTGAGTCCCTGGCACAGGGTGCCCAGAGAAGCTGTGGCTGCCCTGACCCTGGAAATGTCCAAGACCAGGCTGGACACTTGGAGCTTGGAGCAGCCTGGGACAGTGGAAGGTGTCCCTGCCCACGGCAGGGGTGGGACTGGATGGGCTTTTAGGTCCTGCCAAGTACAGCATTCTGGGATTCTGTGATTTATTTAACTCTAGAGTTACTGGTAGCCTCTCATTTCCATATGTTCCCTTCACTCCTGCAGTTCTGCCCCCTGGATTTTGTCCCTTCCCTGTGCCCATGTGGTGCCTGAGAGGCAGGACCAGGCTGGGAGCAGAGGGGCTGTGAGGCTCAGCCTCTCCATCTGCACAGCCCTGCAGCCAAACCCTCCTGCTCCTCTCAGATAACATTGTTCCGAGAGGAAACAGCATCCAAAAATTATAGACAGGCCAGAGTGAGAACAGCTTCGCTAAAGCCTTTGTCATTGGTAATGAATCCTTGCAGGATTCATTCAGGTTTCTCAGCTTCAGAGGATAAAGGGCTCTTTCTGAAGAGGAGCATCAGCTGATCTGAGCCCAGATAAAACTCACAGCACTGCCCTGCATTCATCAGCACAAAGAGTCAGAGATATGCTGGGCATCTCACACAAGGAAAAAAGTACAGCCAGCATCAGACCTCACACCTTCAGGGCTTCTTCTGGAGCTAAGCAAACTTCCAGCAGTTTTCCAGCCAGGGATTCATTTCTGTTATGATCTTGCTTCCCAGAACACGACACAGCTGCTCCTGAGGCTTTCAGACTGGGGCTGAGCCATGCACCCCTTTCTGTGGGAGCAGCAGGGTCCCAGGGTGGTCTGTCCTGTGTGAGACTGGCTGTCCCCTTGAGAAATGTGATCCAAACAAGGAACCGATTTGTTGGGAGTCTCCCATCCAAACTGGTGTTCTAGAACTCCTTTATTCCTGTGAGTGATCTGATGAAAGTCAAAAGAAATTCAGAAGATTCTTCCGCCAGAAGGGGTTTTTTTAGCATCTTTGAGAGCTGTGCAGTACGACAAGAGGTGGGAGAGAAAGGGAACATGCTGGACTGAGTAATGGCAATTGTCATGAATGTATTTCAGCTACTATAAATATACAACCTACTGTAAAAGGAATAAACAGCAAATCTGAGGAATTATTATTTTAACATCCTCCAGAGTGGTTATTTGTGAAAGATGTGCTTGTTGTGTTCCACTGCTATAAAAAATGTACGTAGGCAAGTTCTGAGCATCACGTACTGCACAGGAGTTTGTGCTGAGGGAGTGTTTTTGGGTTTGGGAAGGGAGGAGTATGGTGTGGGTTATTTTTAGGGGTTTTGTTCATTTTTTCTGAATAGGGAAATGGAATGGTGTTGAAGAAAATGAAATTTAAAAAAAGGAAACTGGAAAGTGCTGAAAACAGGAGCACACCCTTTCCCTTCCACAGCAGCAGGGAATCCAGCAGATCCTCTGTTATCTCAATATAATTACTCAGAGCACTAAGAGTTGTGTCAACTCTTGACATGGATGTGCTCATCAAAATTTCTTCATGGAAAACATGGTCAGGCATGGGAAGAGGCTGCCAGGGCAGTGTGGGAGTCCCCAGCCCTGGAAGCATCCCAAAACACGCATGGATGTGGCACGTGGGGACACGGTTCAGTGGTGAACAGGGTGGTGGTGATGGTTGGATTTAATAATCTTAAAAGTCCTTTCTGACCTTGGTGATTCTGTGATTCTGTTTGGCTGGGGGATAACACAGACAGGCTGTGCTATAAAATTATTAGGTACAAGTAGAAAGAGACTTTTTCTCCTCTGTCTCTATTAATTTGCACAGCCAGCTTGGATTTTTTCCTAATACTTTCTTCTGATTGCCTTCATATTCAAATTTCAATTGAAGCCAAAGATAACTGGCCAGAAGGTCTCACCTTTAACTCCTAGGTGCTTTTGCTATCAGCTCTGGTGTGTCCCACAGCAGCAGTGCTGCTGCCATGGAGAAGCTGCCTGTGGAAAGGTTGGGTGGAGCTCTGGTGATACACGGCTCATCAATCTGAGGAAGTCAGAGTTCTGATTTACACTTTAATTAAAGTATGTATCATACATATATTAAAATTCAAATGCTTAACTAATATAAAGGTCAATGGAATGCAGGAGCTGCTCCCTTCCTACATTTTTAATTTCCATATTTTGGTTCACTCAGTCAAACGCGCACACAGAACGACCAAGGAACTTAATCCAACAGTTTATAAGGAAAGATATAGTGATGTGTCTTAATCTAAATTCAAATTACTTTCTTCTGGGCAAAAAGTCATAGCTGTCAAAACCATTGCTGTACTAACTGTAAGTTTATCACTTCTGTTACATAATCTCTGGGGAAATTAGATTATAAAACCTGTTTCTGATTCTCAAGGCTTATACACCAAACAATAAAAAATTGCTTTGATTCATAACCTGTTACACTTCATTAAAAAAATATGGAGCCTAGAGATTTATGAATAGCAGTGACATTGACATAGCTTCGTTTGCAAAGAAATTACACCCATAGCTCTTTATTAATCTGTAAATGCTTATGAATGAGAACTTATTTATAATTGTTGGGGGAAAGTATTTGTAGGGTTTACAAGTGAGATATGATTTATCTTGGGGAATTTATAATTTCAATTACATACAATTAATACCAGTCATAATTTAAGACTTCTGGCTGATGAAAGGCTGTGAATATTGACTAATTATCGTACTTTTCAGTTAGACATAAAGAATGTTGTGCTTTGAATGGTTTAAGGACTGCAGGTTTCCATCATGTAATAGCAAGCAATGGCACAGTTCTATATGATATGGATAACTCCTAATTAACTAAGCACAGAATTCAGCACTGGCAATGGCAGAATGTTGATGTGATGACTAAAAACTTTTGCAGTGCATGTAAAAATACAGTTTTATGGTTGTGGGTGTTTATATCTGCCTGGTCTCTCCCTTCTAGTCTGTGATCACATCAGTTTGCAGCTTTATCCTGGACCTGCTTGGTCCCTTTCACTGCTGAAGGGCCTGTGGCACAGGGAATTTGTGCTCAGCAGGGACAGTGACCCCATGCATCCACACCTTTCTGTGTCCCACGTTTCAGGGCTGTGGGGATGAGGCAGTTTCTTGCCCAAATTAGATCAAGTTGGATGTTATGGCTCCAAAGGTTCATTTCCTGCAACAGGAATGACCAAGGGAGAGATCTGCTGTGGAAACCTCTTTTCCTCATGAAATCTTATGGTCCTGAGGCTTTAAGGGCCATAAGGATGCAGCTGCTGTCCTGGCTCTGTACTCCTGGGAAACTGGGTTACATTTGCAAATAAATTTGCTTCTATTTGTGTTTTGTATCTACCAAAGCACCAGTCCCAGGGAAGATTCCTCAACATCCGTTCCAATGTCCTTGACCTTGTGTCTACCTAAATCCTGAGTCTGAAACAGGAGGAGGGATGTTCCCACAGGAGTATTTTAGCAATAGGAGGAGGGATGTTCACACAGGAGTATTTTAGCAGTCGCTGGGAAGATTGGACAAGGATATGAGAGTACAGGAGTTCCTTTTGAATGCATGGTGTAGAAATGGGAATAATTACAGTGCCTATGAATGCTTCCAGGCTGTTCACTGGGCCCAGAAAGTCCTCAGCACAAGAATTACCCATCCAAGTTTTCTCAGCACGACAATGTCCCTCAGTTCTCTCAATGTCAAACCATTCAGTGCACTGCTAAAAATACTCTCCCTGTGCACAAAGCCAGCCTACATGAAAGGCTGGCATGCTTTGAAGAGGAAAGCATCCGAGCTGTCTGTGCTGATTGACTACTCCAAAAAAGCTTTCTGCAGAGAGCTGCTCAGCTTTCTGAATGGATTAGCTGTGGCTGGGCTCACTCCTCTTTGTGTTTCCTCGTGTATGAGCAGACAGGCATCACGGGTTTATTGAGCTTGTTTTAACTTGGACACAGCAAATGGTGCCTTTTCATTTTGCTTTTGAAGTCTGTTTTGATCAAGAATATAAAAAGTTATGTTCATCTTGTTAAGAGAACTAGAACCACGTGTGTGTCTTGGGAATAATCAAAGCTGCTGGCACCTGTCTGGGTAGGTCATTGGTACAGAAAAACCTGGCAAATAAACTAATTGTTCAAATGCTGCCAGTCAATGTCTCCATTTGTACAGTGTTTGATCTGAGGCTAACAAAGGTCTGAATGAAGCAGTGCTGGACTTTGGGGAGCTCCCATTTTTACTTGCAGAGAGGATCCTGTGCTCTCTGGTGCAGTCACATCCTTTCAGAGCACCAAGGACAGGGGGTGACATGCAGGGATGTGACACTGGCTGGGCACTTGGGACAGAGCTGGAGCACACCTTAGGACAGGTACAGGAAAAGAGGAGACAGAGTGAAAGCAGAGCTGAGGATGATGTGGGGAACTCAGCAAGTTACACTGCAGGTGATTGTAGTTTTAATTAGCTTTTTTCTGTAGCCATCATCCTACTGGGGTGCTGTGGCAGCCCTCTGAGGAGGCTGATGGACTTTGGAAGTGTCCTGGATGGATGAGAACCTCCTGAAATTTGTGCTGAAGACTTTGCTATTTTTTGGAAAGGCAAATAAGCTTCTCAAAATGGCAAATGTTTGAATGAGCCTTAATTCGACCATAATGTAAATTCTTCTTTTTTTTTTTTTTGAAGATTGGCCAAAGTTGGGATTGAGCAAGAGAGATCAAAGTAAGCTAAATGCAGCTGAGGGAAATGTGAAACTAATTTACAAAACCCCAAGTCATTTTATGATCTGAACAAGAGAGATCAGTGCTGGAAACTCTAACACGGTTCCTACAGGGCAAAGCCAAGAGCACCATGAGAAATGATTCAGCAAATCACTTGCACATGAGCCAGTCCAGGCAGCAAATAATGGTTCATCTGATAATCTCCTGCTTTAAATGTGGAGTTGAGCTGGTCTCTGTGCATTCATACTCGCTGTCTGTATTTAGTGACACTTTCAAACTGCAGTTAGAAATGACTTTGTAATATTGTCTTCCTAAGGAAAATTACCTCTTCAGAGATTTGTGCTATTGCCATTATTCCTAAAAATAATTCTTATTTTCCAGTAGCTTGGATGGGCCGATTCCTATTGATTGAGTGCTGTGACTTGATATCTTTAAGAAGTTTTCAGGCATCTTCCCACAACAGCCCAGGAGTGTCCCAGGAAGAGCTGCTGGAATAAGGGTCACCCAAGGCTAAAGGCCGAAGACAAAAGCAGGGGGAGCCCACTTGTTTCTTTTTTAAGTTGGAAACTGGATGGTCTGGGTGATCCCTGGCAGTGCCCAAGGCCAGGTTGGACAGGGCTTGGAGCACCCTGGGACAGTGGAAGGTGTCTTTGCCATGGCAGGGGATGGAACTGGATGAGCTTTAAGGTCCCTTCCAACCCAAACCAGTGTGGAATTCTGTGCTCACAGGCCTTTCTCACTTGCATTAGGCAGGCACACAGCTACCATCAGGGTCAATCCTGAAACCAAAATAGTTGGAGTTGTACACACAGCACAGTACAGAAATATGAGAGGACTCTGTAATGCACAAGCTGATCCCACAGAGATGCCCTTCACAGCATCCATACATGTTCTCTGTCCAAGGCAGGGCTTTGGAATATTCCTAACTTGGCAGACAAGTTCCAGATGCTGCAGTTGGGTAGGTGCTGGTGGCTGTCCTGCCCTGGGCTCTGCTGCATCCTCCTGGGAACAACACCCAAAAACCCCCAGCCAGGTTCTCAGCCAGACGAGGAAGAGTCTTTGATGGCTGAGATGCTGAGCGTGCTGAAACCCAGCTGTGTCACCACAAAGTGTTGTTCCTTCTTTGACGATCCTATCAGAAAAGTTGATGAATTAAAATGCTTTTCGGATCACAGAAGGAGCTGAATTTCCATCTCGTGCCTCCGTCTCACAAAAGGCACTGCAGTCGTTGCAGGAGAAGCGAACGCCTGTCTGCTCGTGATGGATGTGTATGAGTGAGAAGTGAAAGCTCCTTTTATTCTGAGCAGCCAAGTGCCACAGCCAGAGCTCCAACCTCTTCATCAATCAATGCCAGCCAGTGTCACAGTCCCTGAGCAGCACAGTGAGCTCTGCACTTCCCATTACTCCCATTACTGCTCCTGCTGCTGAACGGGCTCCACTCTGCAATTCCTTTCATCAGAAGCGGGGGAAAACACACTTTGCTGAAAAGACTGCTGGGCTCTGAGACATCCAGATGTCTGCTGGCTTCTCAGCTGGCTTCAGTGACTGGGAAGGGAGAGCTTCTGCAGAGGGGGGCACAGTCAACAAGGCTGAAAGACAAAGTATTAATGAAGGGAAGGGAAGGGAAGGGAAGGGAAGGTTTCGGGAAGGGAAGGTT
>VZTZ01009024.1:137416-159174 GCA_013400955.1 Drymodes brunneopygia
CATATAACATATTTATCATATTATATGCTATATATGTTATATAATAGTATATATCATATATTACATATGATACAGTATATATTATATAGTATATATTATCCAGACTGCAACAGAGAAAGGGGGAGTGTGCCCACGTGAGGGGTGCCAGCATCTCCCGTGAGCCAGGGTTTCTGCCCTGCAGCAGGGCTGGAGTCCCTGCCAGCAGAGCCACATCCAGGCCTGGATGAGCCCGTGCCCAGCTCCCCCTGGCTGTGGTGGCCCAGCAGCCCTGCAGGACCAGGGGCTGGATGAGGGAAGGTTTGCCCCAGGCTGAAATGGTCACAGGCTGCCACCCCTGTGCTGGCTGGACGTGGCTCTGGGGACACCTTTTGGTCACACATTTCCAGTCAGATGAGCTGAAGCCACACTTTGCAGATTCACAACAGCTGGTTTTGCAGCTGACCAAATGTAGGGAGCAGCACTGGTGGAGAATATTGCGCTGGTCCTCCAATATTTTTGGTTAAGGCATGAAGGTGCACAGAGAGACTAGACCCTAAAAAAAAAAAAGAAAAATAGGATTGTCAAAGCTTTTTTACTTTTTGTTTTACAAGCACAGCAAGTGCTCATGCTGGTGAGATTGGTCCAGGAGGACCCAACCAATTTTATCTCCCTTTTGACAGCTTTTATCTCCTTTTTGACCCCCTTCTCTGAGCCACCCATCAACCACTGCCCAGCAGCCCTGGAGCTCCCTTGCCTGCCCAGCAGTGGCTGTGGGATGTGCCAGGCAGTGCCAGCAGCCTGGGCAATCCTCACAGAAACCCTGGCAGCGAGCAGGGAGGGCTTTAGCATTCTGCAGGCAGGAAATGTGAATCAGAAGATTTATTGGGCAGAGGATGAGTCCAGGGATGATAATGTGGGAGACCTGGCACCTCCGTTTCGCCTGCTTCATGAATAAAACTCAGTATTTGTGTGTTCAATGAAAAAAAAGAACCTCTCAATTTTAAAAGGGTTAATTCTTAACTCATTTCTCTTTCACAGACAAGAAATATTTTCTGTAAGCCATAAATAACACATTTTAATAAACTGAGGCTTTGATTACTTCATGCAGTCCAACCTGCATTGTAATTTTGCAGAGACTCTTTGACACTGTTCCAACACCCACTTTCTGTTGTGTATATTAAAAGTTCTACATATTTCAGACGTGCACAGGTCTTCATGGTCTACCAGTGAACAGTGTTATTACTGAAAATAACTTTGACCTTCTAGAGAAATAATTGACTTTTAACGGAAAGTGATTTTATTTTAAAAAAAAACTTCATTGTTTTCATGATTTACCTTTAATTTATGTTCCCGTACTACATAGTCATTTTTCTCAAACTGCACTAATTTTGTAGTTCAAACAAGGCTTCCATTTCACCCTTGAGCCAGGATCCCTGATTTTTCTTTCAACTGGAAGTGCACAAGCTAAATTTTTGGAATCGGTTCAAGGTCAAACTCAGTTCCTTGGAGTTTTGTCTTGAATGTGAACTTCGACAAGGAATGAGAAAATGTGACTTTTCCTCAGTGATAAATGCCAGCCAAGACAGTGGTGGTGGCATTAAAAGAGCAGGAGGGCTTGTGCTGGATTGTGCTCAGTGCTGGAAGGAGCTTTAACTGTTTGAAAAGACTGGGAATTAATTCAAGCAGCATCTGCTTTGCCCTCTCTAATTTACCTTCATTGATTATATCCCTACAATAAGCATTTGGTAGAGAACATTTTTAATGTGATTCCCTCCCTGACCCCCAGAAAAAGGAGCAAGGAATGAATGCAGTTACCTGTGGGTTCAGCAGGTGCACCTTGAATGGCTTGAAATTCTGAGTTTATTTCCATATTGGGGGAAAAAAATCTTTTCCCTCACATTAGGGAAGTGTTCCAGCTATTAACTAGCTGGAAATGTGCAAAAATTCATGGTGACTGTTCACTAAACCTCAGTTTCTGAGGAAATCTGTTTGAGCAGCCCTGAGCTAAAGATGAGACCTTGGCCCACGTTTCAGCTGGATGAGCTCCCTCCAGAAAGCCTGAGATATTTTCTCTGTTTACAAACACATATTGGGAGCTTTTCCCTGTATCTCCAGTACTTCACTGTCTTTTCAATGAATTAGATGACACCAGGGATCTTTGCCTGGGATTTTTGTCATTGCAGGTTTCTGGTGGCCTGGCCCAGCTGGCTCAGGGCTGAGCTGCTCTCCCCCAGTGCTCCAAAAACCATCCATTGCTGCAGCCCTGCTTTGCTGTCCCTGGAATTCCTTTGTTCAGAGCTGCCTGTTCATCTCTAACCCTGGTTATTTATGGTTTACCTGATTTTGGCCGGGCTGAGTTCAGGGCTCAGTAATTTCCCAGCCACTTTGTACCTGATGAATACTTCACTAAGCTTGCTACCAATGCCTTTGATCAATGTTCTCTTATAAAACCAATTATTCAAAGCAAAGCAGGCTGCTAATGGAGTTCTTAGCTCACTTTTGAACTGCCAGGCTGCTGGGGGGTGGTGTTTATATTGTAATTGTAAATGATAACGGTGTTTATTGCTCCTTCCAGCTGCTTTTACTGAGGGCTCTGCTGTGACTTGGGGCTCTCTATTCACTCACCCAGACATTCACCTTAGCCAGGGGTATTTCTCACCTGTGCAGTGTCAGTGAAATTGCTCCTGCACAGCAGCATGAAGGGATACAGAGGCTGCTGCAAATTTCCTAGGAAAAAAAAATTAAGTCATTCTTACAAGCACACAGAAAGGGAAAAGGATGAGAATCATTTCAGTGGCTGCAGGAGTCACAGTAAAGGATTCTTAGAGAAAGGTGCTTGAAGGAAGGATTTAAATGAAAAGTCAGGACTCATCTGGGGCTTCAGGACTGGGGAGCTGTCTCCAGAACCACGAGTAGGGCAGAAGTGAGGACAAGAACAGGAGTCTGTACAAGGAAAGTTACAGAGATGTCGTGGTCCCAATGAGCCATGAGAAACAAAGGTCAGGACAGTAACCATGAGCTTTATTTTTTCTTTCTCAGTTGTTGAGTCAAGGCTGGTTTTGCATCAAGCTTTGTATTTTTATGAAGAGATCAGTTAGCTCTTGTGTAAGTTCCATCCTAACCTGGTCAGGGTGTGCCCACTCTGGAGAGTGCCCAGGGTGATGCTGCTCTGGGACTGCCCCTGGGCATTTAACACCCACCTCTGCTTCCATTTATTTGGGGTTTTCTCTGTTCTTCCCAGCACTGCACAGAAGTGGTTACAAAGCATTACCAGGCTTCTTCCCTCTTCCTGTTGCAAAATGTTCATGAATGTTCATAATGTTCATAATGTTCATAGAGGTTCATAAATGTTCTTAAATGCTCAGATGTTCATGAACAGAACAGTTCTGTCCTTTGTGCCTCATCCCAAGGCAGACATTGGTGCCTGCCTAGATCTGTGTTCTCATTGTCTTTCCTGTGTGTGCAGTGAGTCCTTCTGGTCTGATATCAGATGTTTCCAGGAGATCCTGGAGCTCAGGGTTCATCTGCCTGGCTCCTGCACAAGGTTTGCAGTCCCTGCTCTCTCCATGGAGAGCAGCCCAGGAATTTCCTTTAACCTGGGGGCTCACTCTGCTCTGACACCCTCTGGGAGGGCAGGAAAGCCATGGGTGCACTTTGCTTCTCTCATGCTCACATCCCTCACACTGGAATAAAATTTTCCCTTGGCCTCGATGGAATCATTTCTTGCTAACTCCAGCACAAACAGGAGTTTTTGCTGGCCTGCAAATGTTGAATTGTGCCTTCAGCTGGGCTTTCTGAGATACCCAGTATCTGATCTATGACATCACTGGCTGTGAAAGCCAAGAGGAGACATCCTACAACTGAAATGTAAATTCCCAGATATGACCTGAAACTCCAGTAAATTCCAGTAATATTCCTCCTCCAGGTGATCTCTTATTTCATACAAATCCAGCTTAGCAAATATCTGCCACCCCCACTGCAGCCAGCTCTGTGCAATTCAAAAGCAACGATGCACAACTAATTGCTGGTGCATTGTGCTTAGTTATAGCAGCAGGGAATGATTTCCAAAAGTTGATTATTCTTGGATGAATGGTTTTCTTACCTCTGGAACATCCAGGATTTGCTGTTGCTGCTGTGACAGGCAGCTCAGCACAGGCTCTGCCTCAGTGGAGCACCAGTGTGTGCTGGTGAAATCCATCCCATGCCTCGCTCAGGGCTGTTCTCTGATGGCTTCTGACACTGATGTTTTATGGTGCACACAATCACCAGGCCACACTTGGAAGAGAGAGGGCTAAAATGGGATTTAATACCTCTAAATTTGATCCAAAGCCTTCAAAGAGTTCGCAAAAAAAGAGTTATGCACACTAGTGGGAGACAGTGTTTGCAGAAGGAATGATTTTACTCTTTTCAGTTGTAGAAAGTGCAGAAAATAAACACTACGCTGTGCATTCCTCATGGCAGGCAAGTAACTCCAGTGGGCTCCTCAGAGGGCTGAAATTAACCAATGACTATCAGCACTTCTGTCTGCAGGCTGGGTTATCTACAAGGTGTTCAGAAAATATCAGTGCACACAGAGACCTCAAACTCTCTCTTGCAGCTTCGGCAAATTACCTGAATCTTTTGCATCCAAAGCCACTCACTGGTGGGAAGTCCAGCTCTCAATGTCCAATCCTCAGTGCTGAAAGGAAGAGGAGGGGAATTATTAAAGAAGTTTAAATGAGCAGAAGCCCAAACTGGTATTTCTGAAGTAATTTAACAGGGTGCCCAAAGAAGCTGTGGCTGCCCCTGGATCCCTGAAGTGCCCAAGGCCAGGCTGTACTTCAGGCAGACACCCGGGTGTGTAAATGGTGGCATAAAATTGCACAGATTTTCACTCTTGGTGGGAGTCCATGGGATTTGGCTCCTCCAGCCTCAATCCATGTTTGTAGAGCAAGTAAACAAATTGTGGAGAAGCCAGTCCAGGGTGTGTTGTTATCCATGAGGGCTGGAACCTGCCAAGAGCAGATCCTGATGTGATTACTGAGACAAAAGCATCACTGAAGTCCTGGAGTTTTGCCCAGATCAGGACTTCAGCTCTCAGTCCTTGGTTCTTTGTGCCACCAGCAATCATAATGAAGTTATTTGTTGGTGTTCTCAGCTAAATTGTATCTGAAGAGAAATCGTCACATCTGTTTGACAGAACAAAATGTGTTTTCATGTGAAATCTGTTCTTCAAAATTCCGAGCCCTGTTTACACCCAGGAAATTGCTTCATTTGTAGCAATTTCCTTTTCTTTAATTCCATTTCCAATTCCCATTATGAAACTCCCAGGCATGGGGCATGGCCCAATAAATAGGACAAGTAGGAGCAGAAAGGAGGAAATACCTGCCCTTTTGTACATTTTACTCCCATTTAGAGAAGGAAAATAAGAGAGACATATACAGAAATTCCAAATGTAAGCAGTTACAATAATTAGCAGCAAGATTAGCACTTGATTAACACTTTTGTTTTTTTCTTTTTTCCATATCCCCCTTTGCAGCCAGCCAGAAGTGGAATATTGTGGCTGATGTGGTAACAGCCCTTTTGTGAAAATTCCGGTGCAGATGATGGAGCTGAGCCCTGCTCCCAGCAGAGG
Organism: Drymodes brunneopygia; assembly: GCA_013400955.1. Lineage (NCBI taxonomy): Eukaryota > Metazoa > Chordata > Aves > Passeriformes > Petroicidae > Drymodes > Drymodes brunneopygia. The sequence continues at coordinate 143,010 of VZTZ01009024.1, forward strand.
TGGAGTCCCCATTCCCAGCTCACAGAAATACCCTCAAATCCATGTTCAGGATCAGCCACAGAGAGTGAGAGGCAGCTGGATCCACCCCGTGCTGCTCTCCTTGCCCAAACACCCTGAGCTGGGCTGGGCTGGGGGAGGCAGTTTTGGGTGCTGAACTCTCCAGCCCCTGCTGGGTCTCTGTTGTTTCTGCACTGGGTTGTGCACCAGGCTGTGCTGGCATTGCAGCTGCACCAGCTGTGCTCCAAGNTGTGCTCTCAGCTGGCAATCCTCAGGTTCCCAGCCCGGGGGGAGCTGGTGTGTGTGAAATCCAGGGGTGCCTGAGCCTGCCCTCGCCCTGCTTGCTGTGCTGTGTCATTTGTGTCACCAGCACAAGGTGGCCACAAGCAGCACTGCTGGGCAGGGAGGAGCAGAGGTTTGACACGGGACAGGCACTGGCACAGAGCTGGGAGAGCCAGAGCAAACGAAAGGGAAAAAAGAGGCTGGTGTATATTTTCCTTCCTTGATAACAGAGCTGAGCTGGCAGAGAGGGGGACCAGAATAGCAGGAATGACCTCCCTGAGCCCAGCAGTGCCACCACAGCTCACCTGTGCCATGCTCCAGTGCCCTCTGTGCCATCTCCAGCCCCTCCTGAGCTGGGCTCCGGCTCTCCCTGTGCTCAGGAAAGCTCGGGACAAATGAGCTGACATTTGTTGACAATTGCCATCAGCTGCAGTCACACCAGGAGCTCCCCATTTATAACAGGGCGTGTGGCTCTGCAGCTTCCTACCCACAGGAGAGATATGATTGCAAATAAAAATGTGCTGAGGGATAGGAGCCTCTTTCTCACAGCCATATCTTCCTCAAGGTGTTTCCTCCTCAGCCCTGTCCATCTCCCCACAGCCCCACTGCAATCAGAGGGTGTTTTCCCCTGGAGAGCTCCCAGCAGCTGCTGCTGGGGGAGGTCTGAGCTGGATCCTGCTCTCAGCACTGATGCAAACAGCTCAGCTCTGCTCAGCCTCACCAACCTGACACCGTGCTTGCAGTGGAAATGGGAAATAAAATTNATTGGCCAAAACATGGATTTTTACATTGCTTTATGTTCCTATTTTCCTTTGTGAAGCAGAGGTTTAAACCAAGAAACCCAAAAGACAGAACCCCCCCCCCCAAAAAAAACCCANCAGCTCACCTGTGCCATGCTCCAGTGCCCTCTGTGCCATCTCCAGCCCCTCCTGAGCTGGGCTCCGGCTCTCCCTGTGCTCAGGAAAGCTCGGGACAAATGAGCTGACATTTGTTGACAATTGCCATCAGCTGCAGTCACACCAGGAGCTCCCCATTTATAACAGGGCGTGTGGCTCTGCAGCTTCCTACCCACAGGAGAGATATGATTGCAAATAAAAATGTGCTGAGGGATAGGAGCCTCTTTCTCACAGCCATATCTTCCTCAAGGTGTTTCCTCCTCAGCCCTGTCCATCTCCCCACAGCCCCACTGCAATCAGAGGGTGTTTTCCCCTGGAGAGCTCCCAGCAGCTGCTGCTGGGGGAGGTCTGAGCTGGATCCTGCTCTCAGCACTGATGCAAACAGCTCAGCTCTGCTCAGCCTCACCAACCTGACACCGTGTTTGCAGTGGAAATGGGAAATAAAATTACAGCTCAGTTATTCAGAGTGGGAGCCTTGCAGGAGAGCAGTCAGTCAGGAAATGACTCCTCAACTCACAGTGTTCTCCATGAGATTTTCCTAAATAGAGGTGACTCAATCCAGCTCCTGCACATAGAAAATGCAAGAGTTCTTCCACACTTCTGGAAATTCACATAATCAGTGTCAAATCCTGGGATACTGTTGGAGGTTGACTGGAGAGTTGGGGCTTCAATCACTGGTTTCTGCACAGATTTGTTTGCAAGGGTTGTGGGGACATTCCAGCTGCACCAGCTGTGCTCCAAGCCCTGCCTCTCTATGTGGGAAATTCAGCCAAAACATGGATTTTACATTGCTTTATGTTATTATTTTCCTTTGTGAAACAAGAGTTTCAAGAAAAAGAAACAAAAAAACAAAAACAAAAAACAAAAAGAAAAAACAAAAAACCAACAAACAAAAAAACCCCAAAACAAACAAATAACCAAACAAACAAGCAAAAAAAAAAAGGCAAAACCTGAAGCATTTTTACTTTGAAAACACCAAAGAATCCTGATAGGGGTACAACACACAGTAGAATTTTAGCATTGTTGAGGCTGCAGCCTCTCTCCTGTGCCCAGCAGAAATCAGCCCCAGCTTTTCCCCTGCTGCAGTTCTGCTCCAGCCAGATGAGTGGTTCTGCCTGGTTAAACCTGAGCCCTGTGTTTCATGAGCAATGTAAAATATCCTCACTGCTGTTCTAAAAATACAATGTGCTCAACAATCCTGATCCAGCAGTGCAAGACAACACAGGTCCCTTTCATTAATGATTGTGGTAGGTATTGCTGAATCCAGTTCAAACAATTCCCATCCAATTGTATATCTGCAGGCAGTGTAATAAACTGGGATAGAGTTTTCACTCTGATCACTCACAGCACAGGTACCTCCTTACTGCTGCACACTCTTGAGCATCCTGCTTCACCCAAAGGTGCATCCTGGCAGCTCCTGCATCCTCCCCACCAGTATTTTATGTGCAGACCTGAGCCAGGGTTTGTTATTTCGGGAGTCAGGCAGCCCCTTCCCAAAGTGCCACTGAGGATGCCCAGTTTCTGAGGCTGATGAACTGGATCAGAGCATCCAGCCAGGAGTGTGGTGATGGGACCAGATTTTTAGTTCCTAATCTTCAAAATCTGGTTTGTTGTAATTTTGTTTTTAACAATAATTCCATGAGGAAGGAAGTGGTGAAAGGAAAGATTCACTAAACTCTTCACAAAACAGGCTCATATTCTTGGTCTGAATTAATTTTCTGACATGGTTTTTTTCTAAATCTTTTGTCTTACCTGTGCAGGAAATGCAGCAGAAGCCTGTCACAGATGAAGATTGGGGCCTTTTTTGAAGCCACAACACTGCTGCATGTTGCAGTTGACCACAGTTTATTTTAAAAAGAGCAGCTTGACAAAGTGAGGCCAGGGAAGCTGTAGTCGTGTGAGTCAAAAAATGAGAGGGAAAAGTCTCCTGAATGGAGAATTTCAAGGTTTGCACACTTAAAAAAAAAAAAAATTAACTTCTTGATGAAATTTCCTTGCATTCCTAGATGAACTCTGTTAGATTTCATTCTGCAGGGATCAATCCAGACAACACCAGGGCCTGGGATTTCAGGGGAGTGGGAGAGGTGATGGTCAGGCTGAGAGAGCAAGGGAAGCTCAGATCTTGCCTGTGGATGGAAATCTGTCACTCCATGCAAAGGAGGCATCGACTGCTGGGGCTCAGCTCTGACTTCAGCCTGCAGGAAAGGAGGCTGCAGCTCCCAGGGGTGGCAAGGGTCTGTCTGTGGAGCTCAGGGAGCGGAGAATTACCCTCATTCATCCTCCATGTGAACATAAAATCAAACAAGGCTAATGAATCATGGGAAAGAAACTGTTTTAAAAGCTCAGGGAAGTTAAACTGGGTAAATTTCTACTGAGTGTTGTGTCAGGTGATGCAGTGTCACCCAGGAAAGGCTGTGCAGGTACCAGCTGATCACACGTGCTCAGCTGAGCTCCCTTCCCAGAGCTGACACTGCTTCAGGGGGCAGGCAACAAACACAGAGTGCAGGCAGGCTCCAGAATAGGTGTTGCTAATTAGCTTTTTTCTTTTTTTTTAATGTCTGAGCTGTGAAAATTGGCTGCAGCACTCGCTGAGATTATACCTCTGCCTGCTACAAATTTAGCTGCTGTTTGGTGGAGGGAGGAGCAGCAATTACACAAGCTGCAGGTGCCAGGAGAGCACTCCAAGGTGTGCTGAAGGAGTAAACAGCCCTGCAGGAGCAATTTCCCCCTGTTCCAAAGCTGAGCCTGCCCTCTGTGAATCTGCTGGTGCTGAAAGATGAGGCTCCTCACGTGTCCAAAGCCCAGTGCCAAACAGGCACGGACAGCTCCAGCTCCTTTAAAGGAGTCACCTCGTGGTGCTTCTCAAGGGTTGGGCTCCAATGTGCTGTGCAAAGGTAAACAAACATCATGTCCTGATATAAACTGGGCTCGGTGTTCCTCATCAGGGCAAGGATTTGGGCTGTTGGGAAGGGGGACGTGAAGAATTCTCACTGGTGTTTTATCTGTTACAGAAGAGAATGCAGAGTGGGGATGGGGAAGGCAGGGATGCTCTCTGTGCTGCTTCTGCTTTGCCTCCTGAACAGGCAGAGGGTTCAGAGGCACTTCAGGCCCACATTTTAATGACCCACAGGTATTTTAGGTCTTACACTGACTCCACGTACTCATGTGAAATAATTGCACAGTGAAATATCCCCTCCCTACAGGAAATTCATCTCTGCTTTGCCAAATGTGGCCCAAAGAGAACAAAAGGCTGGCCCCTCATGGGATCCCAGAATGGTTTGGGAGGGAAGGGACCTAAAGATCCCCTCATTCCAACCCCCTTCCCCTTCTCTTGTTCTCCCTGTGTCCCCTCAATAACCCCTGATCTCCTTTCCAGTGCAGGCTCTGCTGGCTCCTCTCTCCCATCTCAGGCACCTCTCTGGATCTCCAGGAATCTCCTGTACTCTGTGCCTGTAAGAATTCCCACTTCTTGACCATAATATTTTTTATCTTCTCTCTAAGATGCTTCAGTCTTCTGTGCAGTGCTGGTTAATGAGTTTAAATGGAATTTAAAGTAGCTGAATCTAGCTTCAAGACAACTGGATATATTTTGCAGGGGGAGAACTAATTGGAGAGTGAATGAGAAAACCCCTCCTAATTTTCACTCTGAGCACTGAAGGGTAATTCTGTACCTTAGCTGTAACTCAGCCTTGCTTTTACCTCTGTTAATTTCAGGTCTCTAAAGAGCACCTTATTTGCTCCCAAATTTTCACTGGTAGGTGCAGGAAAATTGCACCTCAAGGACACTAAAAAATGAACAATGGCAATTTCCTTGGGCTGGGGATGATGCAGAGAGAAACCCGCAGCTGGAGGGATGGGTCAGGCACAAACCCCAAACACAGAGAGAGAGACCCCAAACACACAGAGAGAGACCCCAAACACACAGAGAGACCCCAAACACACAGAGACCCCAAACACACACGAACCCCAATCACGCAGAGACCCCAAACCCACAGTGTGAGACCCCAAACCCACAGTGAGAGACCCCAAACACAGAGAGACCACAAACACCCACAGAGAGACCCCAAACACACAGAGAACCCAAACACACACAGACACCCCAAACACACACAGACACCCCAAACACACAGAGAGAGACCCCAAACACACAGAGACCCCAAACACCCACAGAGAGACCCCAAACACACAGCCACCCCAAACACACAGAGACCCCAAACACACAGAGAGCCACCCCAAACACACAGAGACCCCAAACACACACACCCAGAGACCCACCCCAAAAAAACCCCAAGCAAACTTTCCTCTTCAGATGGAGAGGGAGCTCTGGAGGGGCTTTTTGTAGAAGACCAGATTAAGAAGTGCTGTGCAAGGCCAGGGCCTGGCACCCAGCTGGATTTTACCTGGAAGGAATGGGTGAGCTGGGAAGGTGGGGCAGGCAAGCCTGGGGCAGGCAGGGGTGACAGGGAGCCTTTCTGCAAAGGGAGTGGAGGGTTTTCAGCTGGAATGGCTTTGAGAGGATAATGGGGGTGCATTTGGGAAGAAATGGGGACTGTATTTACTCACCACCCCAAGCTGGCACTTGTTTTTGGGGAGGGGAGAAGGTGCTCCCCATTCTGCTGGCACTGTTAATGTGGAAAAGGCTGAGCTTGTGGGTGTGGATGCTATAAACCAGGGGAAATGGGGAGTTACTGCTTGGCTCACTGGGGAAAGCTGAGCAAAATCAGTGTTTGTTCACTGGGCTTCCCCTGGAGGAGCGGGGATGTCCCTGGAGATGACCTGCCCTGGGCAGCACAGGCTGGCAGCTGCTCTTGGGGGAGAATTCTGTTTATTTGCAGTGCTGGCTGCAGCACTTCTGCATGAAAGCCTCACTCCAGTGAGTCTTTGCAAACAGGGCTCTGTAGAAGAGAAAGACCCTGCTTTGGCAAATTCACCACAGCTATGGGGATGTTTCTGATTAATGTGGATTTGCCATCTCTGCCCCACCCTCTGCTACCCAGGAACTGAAAATGTGGAGTGTTGCTGCTGCTGCCTCCAAGCTCCCAGTTAGGATCAGGCTTTAATGGAATATTTACCTTGAAAACCAGTGAGATCTTGCTCTCAAGCCATTAATGATCATTCCCAAGATGAAACTTGTGGTTTGCTGGTTTCTCTGTCCCTGTTTTGTCCCCTTGCCTCGTAGGAGCTGGGCAGCCAGGCTGGGCTCAAATCTGTGCATAATAGTAATATAATAATAATAACAACAACAACAACAATAACAACCTGGATGACTGAAAATGGGCTCTGCAACAAAAATGCCCAGGTTTGAAAAGCAGTTCTCCTTTGGCTGTTAGGGGATGTGAGGGGGGAATGGGATCTGCAGTCCTCATGGCTCAAGGAAGCCAGGACAAGATGGTGATGATGATGATGATGATGATGATGATGATGGTGATGATGATGATGTCACCTGTATTGCAAATTTAATGCTAAAAATACTTTATTTTTTTTAAGGTAAACCGCTGAGCTCCCATCAAGGAAGTTGGTTCTGTGTTTTTGTCTCTCCCTCCCCCTCCCCCCTGTGTGCACTCCCAATGCTCATGAAAAGTTGGGAGTCACTTTGTGTTTTGTTTTGCTTCTCCTTAAATGGGATTGTTCCACCTTCTCTCTTCTCAAGCCTGATCAAGCCTTCTGTTTGATCCCCAATGGTGCAGGTTTTCAGTTTATAGAATTATGAATAAAGGCTTCGTGTGCCATTTAAGAGCCACGTTCCTCCTCATTCAGCAGTGTTTGGCATTTACCCTTCTTATTTAAACATGTTTAAGCGATTCCATTACTAAATACTGCTGGAGGGAACCAAAGAAATTTGGCATCAATCCCAGTGCAATTTGGAGGCGAAGGTCTGAGGATGCTCCCTATCCTACAGAATGACAGTAATTAAAATTAATGAAAAATCACTGCATAACACCCACCATTTGACACATTTCCCCAGGTGGTTTTTGCAAAAATCTCCAAGAGAGACCTGTGGCTTGGGGCTTTGAAGCTCCTCTGCCCCTCCTCAGGCTCACCTCAGCTTTCACAAACACAGAGAGAGAGCTGAATAAATATTTTGAAAGAAGTTCATTACTTAAGGCTCCTCTGTCCTAAGTAGCTTAATTTCTGTCTCAAGATGCCTTTGTAGAACTGCTTTTGTGCCCATGTAGGAGGACTGGAATTTGAGGAAGTGTTCAGCCCAGTGGCAGGGACACAACTCCTTGGAGAGTCAGCAGGAGGAACAGCAGGGCTGCTGGAGGGATGGAGTGTGGAGAGAAAAAAACCCCAAAAAAACCACAGCAACGAGCCCCAAAACAAGTGAAAAAAAAACCAACCCAAACCCCACCCCAAAAACCAAGCCTCACAAAATATTCAGTGCGAAGATAAATCTGTTTGGTTGGTGAGGAAAAACAGACTCTTCAAACGTCAAAACTTTCTGATGGTTTGTGACCAGCAGCACAAGTCTGATAGGACATGGGGCAGGAGGCACATTGTTATTTCTTCTTGCACTTGAAAGCTTTGGGTTAATTTCCCGGTTTTTGTTAGGTGGAAGGATCTCATAAGGGGATACCAAAAGCCAAACTAGCTGTTTGACAAACTTCGAAGGAGAAGCCCATCTTTTATGGGTTTTTTTTACAGATGAAACAGTCCTGAAAGAACCCTATTAAATTGTCTCTTCCTATTGCCACACACTGCCACCTACTCAGCTCTGTGGATTCTCTTTCAGGTGAAGAAAACTTCCTGAACTTTTTTTTCATTTTTTTTTCCCTAAAACCAATTAAGACTTAACAGAAACACTTGAGAGAAAATTCTGATCAATTTGTGAAAATCTAATGTTTTTCTTGCCGGGAAAAAAGATCAGCATCAGCGTGTCAGGCAGAGGAGTTTCTAGTGTCACTTGGAAGTGACATTAAAAGATTCTTTTGAATCATCCAAGCACCTAAGACATAAAACCCTCGTGCTTTACAGCCTCGGTGTTCGGTGAACAGTCAGGACATTTTATTACCCTAAGGAAAGAGACAGAGCTGTTTTTGTCTTGGTACTTCTCACTCTGAGTTACTCTTTGTTTTTTGTCATGTTGCAAATCAGCAGTGAAGAAAACTCACTCAGCAGGCAGTAAAAGCAGCAACAAATGTTTACCCCTTGGGATATGTGCTCTGGAGAGAAATCCCCACCCAAACTGAGCAGACACTTCAAGGTCTGCATGCGCAAGTTCAGCTTGACTTGGGATGCAGGCACCGAGCCAAGCCAGGGATCACAATCCAGGGCTGCATTTGAGGTTCAAACATTCCCTCTCCAGCAGGCTAATGAGTTATCCATGAAGCACCAGAAGCATCAGGGCTGCAGTTTGAAATATCTGATATTAAATCTCTAAAATAAACACGGCGAACTAGAGAAAATAAATTGCTCTGTGAAAGAATTGAGTAATATTGTGATTTCCCTCTTCCTCACCCCTTGAATATATTGCTTAATCTATCCTGAGACTGTAATTGCCATCCTTCAGAAGGATGTGCATGTGGCTGCCGCTGGGTTCCACTCTCTGTTCGCCTTACAGCAGCAAAGAGGGGCCCTTCTGACTTTATTGCTGTAGGGTTCCACCATGGGTGTTATGGACAAGCAGGCCTGGAATGGCCTTTTCCCTGGGCCCAGAGGTGACCATGGAAACACATCCAGGTCTCCTGAGATGGGCTGGGAAAAGTATGATGGGTTTGGGACCTTCTGGACCTATTGTGTGGGAATATTGTGGTTTGTGACCTCACAGGGCATTGTTTACCTGTTCCCATAACAGGTGACACCTGGGCAATGCTCCAGGGGATTGGGGGACACTCGGGGATGCATCTTTCCTGTTTATATGAGGTTCTGTCCTGTCTGTGGGATGGGATTTAAGGAATTTTCACTGCTCAATAAAGGTCTTTGCACTTCTCCATCCTGTGCCAAGTCCGTGCCCCTGTGTGAAAACTGCAATTGCTTGTCAGTGTTTATCAATAATCTGCATTTTGGGCAAGATTCTTCTGCCACATCGATGAGAATGAATCCTGGTCCCAGAGCAGGCAGCAGGATCCTTGATACTGATTTAATGAAACTTTTAGCTTGGCAAAGTGTCTTTTCTGTAATATGCAATGACAAAATTGAGTGTACCCCATTCAGCACTTGTCCCCCAACGTGACTGAGCTCCAGGTGGGTTCCTCTGTGCTTTTTCTGTGATGGCTTCACACTCAGAACTAGAAATGTTTGAACTGGAAATTCTTCCAGGAGCTGCACATCTTTGCAAATCTGGAATTTGTGTTATGATTTATGGGGATTTATGGGGCTGTGCTGTGTCCTGGGCCATGTTATCCCCATTCAGGAGTTCCTGGATTATTTATGCAGATGTTTGCTTATGAAATCCTGTTTGTTTAGAAATCGTCACACCTGCAGCAGCAATGTGCTCACACCCTCAGACTGTGGAATCTTCAGGGCAGCAACTCCTGGTTTGCCCCAAAATGCAATAACCATATGATACATGAATCTGCCTTGTTCAGAGAGTGGCAAGTTCTTCCGGGAAAAACTGTAAATTCCTTTCTTTCCCAGAACTCTTCCATTTTCTTTAGCAAGTTCTGGAATTGAATTTTCAGCCTCCATTCTTGCTCGTTAGATTTTGTTTCTTCCTGCCTTGCCTTCTAGGTTTTACGACTGCTTATTTATAGGTGTGTTTCTTCCAGGCAGTTAAATTGATCTTTAATTTTATTTCATGGCCACGGAGGGAAGCAGCACAAGCTGCAGCAAGTTGGGAGGCAGGCAGGTATTGTGTGCACTCTCCTGAGGCTAAACAGAGCCGTGCTGCAGTGCCTCAGTGCTGGAGTGTGCTCCTCCAGGGAAGAGGATGCTGCAGGAGATCTGGGGAATTTGTTCTTCTATTGGATTTAGTGGAATAAAGATGTGTGGTCACTGCGTGGCCGGAACAGGGCTCAGACGAGGGCTTGGTCAGTGGTCAATGAGCTGGCCTGAGAGACTGGGTGGGGGAGAGCAGAACAACCCAAATCTCATGGGAGCAGAACAAACTGTCAAACTGAGAGCCAGGGCTCGGGGCTCTGGAGCTGCTTTGGGAATGGAAGTCAGGGGAGCTGTAAATCTGTTCCATTTCAGTACTCAGGGTCTCATTCTGAGCTGAAATCTGGTGCTGCCAGGAGCAGGGATCAGAGCAGAGGGGTTTGTGCTCCCCAGCCCCACCTGCTCAGGGGGGCAGAGCTCACAGGCACCTGAGCAGGGCTCGCTGCTGACGAAACAGGAGCTGCCTGCACTTGCCAGCAGCTGTTTGGAGCTGCAGAGGTGCAGCACCACTTTGCTGCTGATCCCAGAACTCTGGGGAATGGGATTTGCCACTTTGTTCCTGTGCCTTGAGCGACTGTCATGTTTTCAAAGGAAAATTGCTTTGCTGCAGTGCTGATTTCCACTTTTTGAATGCTGTTTCTCCACTTTCTCTTGGCTTTTATGGGGCAGAGGAAGTCATCACCTTGACAAGATGCAGCAGTTTCCCCACAGACAAGGCAGTCAGGGCGTTGGGCAGGTGGCAAATCCCTCTGTCACACTGGCAGGTACCAGGCTGAGTGGTTGGGAGGCACAGTCAGGCATTGTAGGGCTCTGGAAAAATCCTGGTGCTTGGCTCCATCATTTGGCTGGCATGGAAGGCATGTGCACTTCACACACAAAACATTTTTAACTCCTTGTTCTGCAGTGCAGAGCTCAGGTTTGGCCCAGGGCTGCTGTGCCAGTGCTACTCTTTAGTTTTTATTTAGTTAATACCAGAATGTGTAAAACCACACGTTGAGTTCTCCTGTTGGAATTGAAGATTTTTGTGTTCAGTAAATCCTCCTCAACAACACTGATTTTTGGGAGCTGATCTCTTGGCCAGGTATCAATAGATTGTGATCACAGCTTCCACTGCACAACACAGGGCAGGAGCCCTTGTTTATTTCAGTTTTGAAAGCAGTTTTTGAAAGGGATCTCAATGGGAATAAAATTTATGCCAGGGCTGGCTAATGAGCACCCCCTTCCCCTTGTCACAGCAGCAGGAAAATCATCAAGGAATGCTCCTCCATATAAACCATCTGACTTCAATAAAAGAATTAGATGCACAAACTTGGGATTTAATATCAGTCTTATTCAGTGTTGTTTTCAGGTTGTTCAGAATAATAAAGTCTGGCATAAATGGTATCAAATACTCTGATTTTTTTAAATTAATACTGCCCAAGTTAGAGAACCAGCACTTGCACAGTATTGACTTTTTCTTTGTTTGTTTCTTTCTTATCAAGTTTCAAACATTTTTGAGGGTTTGGCAGGCGTCCCTAATCCCTGGAGCTGTGGATGATTTATCACTCCCTGCACAGCACAGAGGTAACTGTGTGCCAGCTGCACTGCCTGCTCTGCTGTGCCATTCCCAGTCCCTCACTCCAGAGTTGCCTGTGCTCACCGAGGCCTCCCCAGCCAGCACACTCCTCTCTGGGAAGTTTATTGCTCTAAAAGCTGCATTTTTAATGAACACGTTCAGGAAATGTGTTTGTAAACACAGATTTGTCACTATTTTGCTGCCTCCAGAGGAGATAACCGTGGAGTGCTTCCTCCCCTTTCTGTCTGGACCTCCTGATCCTTTCCTTGACCACTTGCAGCTCTCAGTCATTTTTGTATCATCACTCCATTTTAGAACTACGGCAAATTAAGCCTTTCTTTTTTTCCTTTTTTTTTTTTTCATTAAGCCATAAATTATGGTTTCCTGGATTTGACTTATGTTTTTTAATTAATATTTCCCCTATCCCTTTCCCCTTTGCAGAAAGTCTTTATCTGGCAGTTCTCCAGCAGAGTTTCTGCCCCAAGTCGAAATCCTGCCTCAGGATTTCCTGGTCTTGCTTCAGCTCATTGCATGTCCATGGAGTCATTCTGCAAACAAATTAATTTCTTCTTGTCTAGAAACTACAGAGCTCTTTCATTCTGTCCTTCTCCAAGGGATGTTGGAACAAATCTGTCTGAGGGGGGCTTAGAAGTGCATCTGTGGGTAACATCCAGGTGCATCTGTGGACAGAACAGGAGCAAGAGAGGCTTGAAAAACTGAGAGGCAGGAAAAGCAAATGGTTATGGTAAAAATAGTTATTTGTTCTTCTTCTGTGAGGGGATTGAGCCAAATGGGTGCCATCACCCACACAGACAAAAATCATCTGCCTTCCCCTGCACCTGCTTTTGGAGAATGCTTTAGAAAGTGCTTCCTTACCTGCCCCCTTCTCATGCAGAAATGTTGGAAAGTTACAGCAGGTTTTGCTCTGTGCCCCTTCTGCAGGCTTTACCCAGATATCTCAGGGTTCTGTTGCCCACCAGCTCTGGAGCTTTGGCTTCGTGCCCTGCAGACCTCCCACTGCAGATATGAGCAGAGCTGTGCTTTGGTTTGGCTTCCAGTGGAGCTCTTCTGGGGGGGTTTGGGTGGCTGTGAAGCCAAGTGGCACCACAGGGTTCTGAGCATCCCTGCTCTCCTCTGGCAGCAGATGACAACCTGTCACCAGCTGAAACTCCAGGAAAAGAGCAGCAGATGGAGTCAGCTGCCAAGCAAACTGCTTACTGGCTTTGTGTGAGGGTTTAGAATCTCAGAATCACAGAATGGTTAAGGTTGGAAAAGACTTTTAAGATCAAGTCCCACTGTCAGTGTTCACCATTAAACCATTCTGTGAGTTTCTAACTCAAGTACACATTGTGGGCTTGCTGGGGCTTGGGAAATTTCCTGTGTTTTCTTCTTGTTTTTTCTTCTTTTTCTTGTTTTTTTCTTCTTGCTTTTTCCCAGTCCTGCCTTCTCTGCAGCTGTCCATAGAGCACAGCTCAGCCCAAGGCTGTCACTGCCTGTGTCACTCCTGTAGGACATCACAAGGACAATACTGGAGCAGGGTAACAAAATCTGCTTCTCTTCCTTGTTCTGCCAATCCCATGCTCTGTGCAGGTATTTAATCTCTGGGTGTCAGTGGAATCTCCTCCAACCTGTGCCAGGACAATGCAGCACATGAGCAATGTCCCAATGTCCCCAGGTGCTGCTTGTGGGAGCTGCTGGACATCAGCTCTGGGGCAGGGACTGGCTCTTGCTTTGTGCTGGGTGAGCTTTGTACTTCATGCATTTTTAACAAGAAAACATGCAGTAGATGGGCAGGATGTGCTGCTAATGCTGCACTTTGTCTATTTTTAGGAAGCTGTCTGCTCATTTGCAGTTGTTGCAATGGGGAGTGAACATCCTCCGTCAATGCTGAAATTAAAAACATGTGAATGTGCTGGTTCTCCTGTCCCTGGGCAGGTGCTGCTCTCAAACAGCTCTGCTGAAGTCCAGGAGCACATCTGATCAAAGGGGACTTCAAAAGCAGCACAATCTATAGAGCAATAGTGCCTGTGTGGAGCACCATTTATTTATTTTTATTTTATTTTATTTTATTCTATTTTATTTTTATTTTATTTTATTTTATTTTATTTTATTTTATTTTATTTTATTTTATTTATTTATTGCTTTGCAATAAAGCAGGAGAGCTCTATTGAATGGCATTAAATTTTTGTCTGCGTGTTGGTAGCACAGGCAAACCTCACCTCTGGGTTTTGGGAAGTGATGGTGGGAGGGAAATGGAGGAGATGGACTGTGGTTCTAAGAAAGGGCTGGTTTTTGGTGTTTCTGATGGAGGTTTTGCTAGAGCAGGGCTCAAATTTAGGCTGAGATTCCTGCCTTGCTCAGGCTCAGGCTCAGGGCTTGGCTGAGGCTATGGCTGGCAGTCCTGCCTGGCTGACTCTCTCTGCAGCTGGCACATTAGGGCAAGTTTGCAAGTTTGGGGTGCAGGGAGATTAAAATACTGATAGAAAGGGGTAAGGGAGGATTGCTCTGGCATTGTCAAGGTGTGCAAAATGATTCCCCCTGGAGCCACATGTGATGGGTGTGAGGGTGGAGCCTTTACAGGTGGGTTTTCTTGCACTGTCCTTACAGCCACTACTGCACAATTAATGTTCACCTAAAATGTTCATCTTTCTCACCTTTTGGCTGTCTGCATGAGAACAGAGTGAATCTCTGGGGCAGAGCAGAGCTGCAGCTCTGGAGCAGCATGAGATCAGGACACCATGATGTTCCAGGCAATGTCTGTAGCTGTGAGAAGCTCACGGGTAAAGAGGAGTTTTTCTGTTTCATCTGGAAGATCAATACTCATTTGCCAGAAAGCAGAAAGGGGAGCCAGCAAGGCACCGTGTCAGTGCTCACCCTGCATTTGCCATGCAGAGGAACTGGTTCTGTGTCCCTGTGCCTGGGCCCAAAGGGCTGATCTGGCCCCCATTTCCAGCATTTTGTTTCTTTTTTTGCTTTCTCCATCGTCTTCCTGTGATACCAACTGAGTTCAGTTCTAATAAAAACATTTGTGAGATAATGGAGGCATCTTGGCTGAGCATTTGCTGGTTTAATTTCCAGCATATTCAATTGTTTCTCTCAAGATTGCTGGTCTCTGTGAGATGATGTGTGGGTTTGTGGGGTTTTTGCTCCTGTGGGGACTGGGAATCAGGAACCTGCAGCAGTATCTGCATTAGTATCCTTATCAACCTGGAGTGGGAAAGCTGGAATGCTCTGACTTTGTATTTTATTCCCTCACAGAGGTAGAAAACTGGTTTGCAAGGCTGGGAGATGCATTGGATGAACAGAGCTGTGTTTGGATGGGGGTTTCAAGGCTTTTTCTTTGAGTTTTGGGGCTTTTTGCATTGTTTTGTTTTGGGCTTTCTTTTACATTTATTTTCCTACCCCCTAAAAAACTGCTCCAAAGAAGAGATGGAAAAATCCTGCAGACTTCAAATGAAGGTAGATGCTCAGCTGGGACTGACTTGGAAAAGTTTTCAGTGGCAGTTGTGCAGAACTTCTCCAGTCTTGGAGTCTGAACCTTTGTCTCCCACATTCCAGTGAAAGAGGGGGACAGGACACAGGGATGTCCTTGGAGATGGGGACAGGACAGAGAGATGTCCTTGGAGAGGGGACAGGACACAGGGGTGTCCTTGGAGAGGAAAGGGCTCTGTTGAAGCCCTCTGGGTTTTGGGATTTAGCAAAGTGGTGGTGGAGGTGTGCTGGGTGGTTTCTCACTGCTGTGCCTCAGGTACCCTTCCAGAAAACTATTTCTATTTTAGATCAAAGAAAAATGCAAAAGCACTCCAGAAATCCTTTCTCAGGCTTTTTCTGTGGTTTGATGTGTTTTTTTCTTCCTCCCCTTCAGTTATTGTGTGGTCAACCTTGACGGGCTCAGTGCTGTGCCAAGTTCTCTGGGAGCTGCAGAGACCATCCCTCTAATGGGTGGATGATGTACTTATATTTCAGCATCCTCTAAGTGGGTCTCTTCTACACCAGGGTGCTCACATGTCCATGCACTGGAAGTTTTGTTTTGTGCATCTATTTTTAACGAGGATGTGCCCCTAAACTACTACAGAGGGCCAGGAGAGCCAGCTGTCAAGAGCTTCTGGAACCCAGAGCTGGCTGTGATGACTACAAATGTTTTTCATTTATCTGATTAAATAACTTCTCCAACACAGCAATAATCAAAACTGCTTGTTTTCACTGTTCAGCTACAGTACAAAGTGACCAGAAACATGAAGAAAAACCAGGGTGAGAAAAAAAAACCTCTTCAGGAGTTTAAAAGTTCACCTTTTAACCCGTGCTTTCAACACCTGCCTTGAGCAGGGCTTTGGTGCAACAAAGGCTGAGGAGTGATCCCCGTGCTGTTGCACTGTGTGGTGCTGACCCCCCCCTCCCCTGCAGCAAACTGCTGCTCCCAGGAAAGCCAGGAAGCCCTGGGGACCTCTTGGAGCTGGGATCCCACTGCTGGGACTCTGCTTTCCCCATACCTGACAGCACAGAGCAAGCAGGGACTGGAAGCTGGGCCGCTTCCACTGGAAGCAGTGGCACACTTTCCTCACCTGACCTCACCGAGGTTCTGAGGCAGAGATTGGCTGGGTGTGCTCACCTGGCTCTG
>VZTZ01009033.1:0-19661 GCA_013400955.1 Drymodes brunneopygia
TCCACCAAGGTGACATAAAATCAGATGAAAGAAGTATCCATGAAGCCAATGCTGTGAAGAACCTGAGCTCAGAACTGAGGCCATTCCACTGAAAAGGCACATGCACTCCCCTTGACCTGATGCTGTCAGCTAAATGCACACCAGAACCGCTTTCCAGGTAGGCATTAGTGTATCACAGGGAGAGAAGTGCAGCTTTACTCCTATCATATTACCAATCCACAATATTTTCTTAGAACACAGCATATCAAATATTAAGTTCTACAGATTTGTGATAGATATTTATGAATGGAAAGACGTTTCTACTTCAAAAAATTACAGGAATCTACAGCCTTTCCATCCACTGTTCATCCAAATAGGTATTGGCATGCAAATAGAAATGAATGTGTCTATCAGATATGGATGAAAAAATCAGTCAGAGCTACTGTTCAAGTACATAGCTCATTGATGACTAAGAGTCCTACATCTGACTCATGGCACACCTAGAGATGAATCATAATNTCCACAATATTTTCTTAGAACGCAGCATATCAACTATTAAGTTCTACAGATTTGTGAAGGATATTTATGAATGGAAAGACATTTCTACTTCAAAAAATTACAGGTATCTACAGCTTTCCATCTACTGTTCATCCAAACAGGTATTGGCATGCAAATAGAAATGAATGTGTCTATCAGATATGGATGAAAAAATCAGTCAGAGCTACTGTTCAAGTACATAGCTCATTGATGACTAAGAGTCCTACATCTGACTCGTGGCACACCTAGAGATGAATCATAATTTGCTACTAACAAAGAGTATAACCTGTTTTAGCAAGGAGAGAAAGTAAACGGTAAAGTGCTGATGCTGTATTCATCTGGAGCATTAACTTGATGGAGAACACCACCAATAATGTCCAAATCCAGAGAAATAGTGAATGTGTATAATCTGAAGAACAAGAAGCTGTGCTAAATGCTCATTTCAAACCTATACCAAGGAAGTCTTTAGATTAAGTTCGACATCTTTTCAAAAAACTTTACTTTTAGAAATTAATTGTAGTACAGGTGGAGAGCCACCAATTTTGTTTCTCACTTTAACACACTATAGAATTAGATAGATAGATNCAACAGTAAAGTGCTGATGCTGTATTCATATGGAGCATTAACTTGATGGAGAACACCACCAATAATGTCCAAATCCAGAGAAATAATGAGTGTGCCTAATCTGAAGAACAAGAAGCTATGCCAAATGCTCATTTCAAACCCATACCAAGCAAGTCTTTAGATTAAGTTTGATATCTTTTTAAAAAACTTTTAGAAATTAATTGTAGTACAGGTGGAGAGCCACCAATTTTGTTTCTCACTTTAACACACTATAGAATTAGATAGATAGATAGATTTTCAGCCATTTATCTGGCTATATGGCATTTATCTGGATATATGACAAATACTTTTCTTTACTTATTTCTTCATTTTCTGTTTTCCTGTTTGTGGGATTTTTCTCTGGGAAATTAAATATTTGGGATATTCCAATGAGCCTGCACCACTGTGTGAGCTAAATAACAGATATTGGGGCATGGCCTTATCTTCTTTTTTGGACTGTTCTCCATGTCACCTCCTCCTGTGCTACTGAATATTTGATGACTTCTCAGAGGGATGCACAGCTTATACTTCTTTCTAAAAGGAGTGTCAGGTTACAGATTCATTTATAATGCAGTAAAATTAAACTAAATGAGTTAAAGACTTTGGCGTTAAAGTCATGTTGCTGGGTAACAGCCAAAACTGCCAGAAAAGCCCAGACACCTTACTTTTATTTTTTCTTTTCCAGAGAACCAGTCTATCAATCCTAACCCCATAAACAAACATGCCAATGCTATCACTTCTGTGATACACATTTATCAGTATTGACACATTTTATCACATCGTTCTACAGGCTTTTTTTTTTCTTTCCAAATCTTAAATACCTCTAATTCTCCCTCTGTAAAACAGTCATGCCCATGAGAGAGAGCTGCTAGCAACATGAAAGGGACATACATATTTAGGACCAATACATTTGATAATCAAGTATTAAAATGAAAGCAGAAAGCTTTCCTGTATGGAAGCAATGCACAGATTTTTGCAGCAGGTACAGAAACACCAGTACAAGGAAACAATAAGTCATACATGCACAAAAAAGCAAGTAGATATGAAGGAAAAATCACTGTAAGAGTCAACCAAACTCCCCTCTATTACCAGGTGGGATTCTCTCTACCCTCCATCCCCTTACAGGCAGTATTTTATAACAAAAGCTTTCACTAGAAACAAGCATCAGAAAATTCTCTACTTTTTTTCAAGGTTTGGGGTGAAATCAACCTAGTTTTTCTTTTTCCATCTACACATTTATAAGGTGTTACTAACTTTCACATCCTCTGAGAAAAGATGCTTGAGTTTAATAATTTATGTCTTTTAGCAAAGCTTTGGCTAACTGTGTAATGCATAAAATCATTGTTCCTCTATCCTGTGATTTCTAAATACGGTGACAAGTGTACCATCACTCCAAGTCACATACAGCATCTGACCAACTATCAGCAACCAACAGACAATCAAGCAAATTCCTCATGGATTCCCCTGGTGGGGAAAAAAAAGAAGAGAGCCAGTGGAAAGAAACTTTCCTTTCTATCAGTTTGATCTTTACTACATGCCTCTGTAGATTTCCTCTGTATAATTAAAATGTTCTCCCTTTTGGTTTACTTTATTTTCTGAGGCAAAGATCTTTATCACTCTAACCATAAGAACTAGTGTGAATGTCTGTTCATTATTTCCACTTTAAAATGTGGAATAGGACTTCAAAAGCTTATTTATTGCAGCTGCTGTGCACTACATATTTGATATATACATCACAAGCAGTTTTTCCAACTCATTAAAGCTATTTAAGGACAAAGAAGGGAAAATCGCTACTGTTCTTTTGGGTCCTCAAAGACTGTGAGGCCACCACAGCCCCCAATTTTTTCTCATGCATATTGCCAACAGCAAGGATGAAATTAGTTTTTGCAGTGCATGAATAGCTTGGCAGTTGGAACTGCCATATAAAACATTGCCTTGGTTAGCAAGGCCATGGTTTTGACATGGATTACCTACATTCACAACCATAAATATATTTGAATAACAGACACTTTCATCACAAATCTACAAAAAAATCCTTTTCTATCTCAGAAATGAATCAACTTCAAGTGATAATTGTTTGTACTAATTTGTGGTGCCTCATAGAGCCATGGGGAAACCCGAAACAACAATCTTTCTGAGCTCAGATACAAGCATTAAAGCAAACATACTGTAAATTATTTTGCTCCCCTTGTCTCAGAGAGTGAGGTTCATTTCCTGCTTAACCAGTCTGGAAAGTAGTGTATTTCAATATTTTTCCAATTTTTGAGGTGTTGTGTACTTCACCACTTACCAGAATTCCCTTCTGGAAGAAGAAAGCAGTTTTAATGTGATCTATTTTTAATGTAGTTATTATGAAACATAAATCTTACTAGTACTGGCAGGATGCTGTCCATCATGTTCTTCATGGAAATAACCAGCCTCTGTCCCCACAGAGACGCCAGGTGATACAGATGCAAGCTCATCATCTGCATGGTGATGGATAATTTCGTTAGCTCAGTTGCTATACAGTACTCACAAGTACTTCAACCATTCTACCCTGCAAGGTTCATTCCTTCATTTATTGGTCCAAGAGAGAAGAAAGATGCAGACCCCACATAAGCTTACCTTACTAACACAGTGAGGATACCACCCAAACAGGTTATTTGGAGAGGAGATTGTATTACAGTGGTAATGAACACTCTGACAATGTGATACAAGATCTCCTTGTACCTGTACACCACGAGGACAGCAATCCTAGAGCAATGAGTGAAGTTATTTGTATTCCCCTCTGCTGAGATATATTCTAAAATTTGGTCCAAAAATCTAGACTATGCATGTGAGCAGAGCTGGTAACAGTTGTAATGGCAACCAACTGAAATACACAGCACAGACCCAGGGGAATGTGGGGAATGTTTCTGATCCTATTTCCTTAGCAAGAGAATGTTAGGATTTACCTTTCGTGGTAGTAGCTACACGTCAAAACAAGCATAACCTGCCATGAATATACCACCAGTGAAAAGTAATTTTATAATCTTAATGCTTTCGCTTTTTTTTTTTTAATTAATTTTAGTATATATTGAGGATAGTGATGCAAAATACTGGTATCCTTCACTGGTAAGTCATTGGTGACTTGATAAAAAGTCTGCAGTCACACAGTAAACTTTACTGTACTTAGAGGATGACTGTATCTCTAATGTTCAATGGGAGCCAGTCTTTCAGACATCTCATAATTTCAGCCACACAAGCAACATGAAAGATTTAATAAAATAAGTAGGAAAGAACATGGCATTTGTATTTGGCAAGGCACCATGAAATTAATGGCAACCTACTGTCCTTACCGTAATCTTTTCCAAGAATTCCTTTTTCACCTCCACCAGAGGTATGATCTGGCAGCTGTGAGACTGGAGTAGGACTTCCATAATATGAGGGGCTGGACCTTCTGATGGAGGTATCCATGGGAGTTGTCTCATGAGTGGATCCACTGCCTGCATTTTCATCATCCACCCCCGAGGTTGAGGACTCCCCACTGGTGTGACGTGTGCCATCTGCATTGTAACGGGAGCCATCTGCATTGTCAATGACTGTGGAAACAGAATTAAACACCCAATGTCAAGCAGCTACACAGCCATAATAAATTGTAACACCTGTGGATTAACACCAGTTCATCCATTTTTGCCTCCTATCTAACCTAGATAATACATCACTAAAATATGTCTAATGCATATATGCTGATTTATATACTTGTCACATTTGTAGGGCCTGCCTTGCATCACAAACTGCTTGATTTTAACATAAAATCTTGGCATTTGTAAAGTCAACCAGAATTTTAGAATTGGAAGAAATAAGGTATTATGGGTGGCTTTTTTTCAGCTTCCAGCTGCTTTTCTAACAAACAGCTCAAATCAGATGTAGGGAGGTTACAGTCTTAAGCAAATTCCTTTATGTCAAAGGTATATTAGCAGCTCTGAGGTGCCAAAAATGTCAAATATCTATATAAAAATGTTTGGCAACCTGAAACAAACCAAACTCCATAGGATTTAGGGGAAGACAAGTGACTAGTTGATTTAATTTCTATTGAACATCTCTTAACTTCTTTTTCTTATGTTTGGCTCGACCTTTTTAATATTAGTGATTGTTTGTGTAAAAATAAGATAACCAGTTACTAAAAATTAAGCAGGTGCATGTCTTTCTAATCAGTACAGTACCTGTTTCATCCCGATTACTGAGTAAAGAAGTATCTATTTTTACAACTGGCTCACATGTTTTTTCCTCTGTTTCTGTGAAAGAAGGAAAACAGAAAGTATTAATTTGAAAAAATGGATTAAAAAAATCACATGTACACCCACATCAATTGTACATAATCACAAAACATCAGCTTCAGATGAGGACAATTGAAAACAAATTTCCAAAGAAATGTTATTCACTGATGTACCACCTTACCAGGTGAGGCACTTCGAGATTGTGCTGTCAGTTAACAATGAGATTCTCCATTTCCATAACAACTCCAGAAAACAGCTGCAAACAATGCCAGTTAAAACAGCCTCATGACCCAGTTTTGGTGCAGGCAGACCCCTTCTCTTAGTGGCAGTGGCCACTCTAATCCTTTTTAGCTGGAGAGACTCTGTCCTCTCCATGGAGCGCTCTGCACAGGCACCACATGTCCTGCTCCTGTGAGACTGCTGGCTCCTGTGGCAACATTCCCATGGGCTGAAGTGCCCCCCTTGGGGCTGGTGTATGAGCCACAGCTCATCTTGTTGGAAGGGGATGATATTTGGGAGGAGTTATAAACTCTGGAGGGGATGGACATCACCATAACAGTCATCTGGGAATAGTCATCTGTGAGTGACAGACGATGGCAACTGACAATACTGTACCAATGCAGAGATTTTTAATTGCATCACTGCCAAGAACAAAATCAAAAAATATCACTGCATCCAAATAATCAGTGAACTTTTCCTACAGCTTTCTGTAAGAACTCTCTGCTTCCACTATGTCACAATCTCCTGAAATTCAAGATCCTTGAAGTTAGTTTAGATTTTATTTTCAAATAGTGCGTTCAGCATCTGTCACGGATTATATACACTTTCCTAATAATTTACCAAAGTATTTCCAACTATTCAAAAGTTCAAAACCTTAGATGAAAGCAGTCTGCCTCTGACATTGCTGTCCAGCTGCCTCATGTCTAAATGGAGATTTGCCTGAGCAAATAGTGACTGAATCTGCAAACAGGAGAGCAGCAGCCGTGTCTGTGGGCCTGGGATGGCCATCACAGGCCTTGGAGCTGCTGCAGGTGGCAGCCACTCCTGGTATTCCTTAAAACACAAAAACCTGCTCCTGGCTGTAAAGCTGATGCCTGCATGAACAGAAGAGCTGAGTGCCACAGCTGACAACACTTATGTCTCTCAGATTCACTGCTGCAGTGGTTCACTTCACTAAGCCATTATAATGAACTGTTCTGAAGCTGCTAAGTTTGTCCCAAGGCCAGAAAAATGATTTATTTCAAAACACACTGGCCACAAAATGGTCATTGCTGACATGACAGATACACTTCCAGAGGCTGACAAAATGTAGTTCTTCTCAGCTGAAAACCAGGTTATGTTTATTATATAAGCCCTCATTCCAGTATCTTAAATAGGAGATTACATATGTTATTTTCAGTTAATCTAAAATACATCATAAAATCATCTCCTTACCTGTGGCATTGTAACAGTATGCATCGTACCGAGCAGTTGTATTTGGTGAAAGGTGGTAAATGCCAGTGTTATTTGCTGCACAAAGATGATAGGGATTGATCCGTGGGATAACAATATGCCCCACCACAAAACCATACCTGGGAAGAACAGGGGTAAATAAACCACATTACTGTAGTAGAGGTCGCCTCAAACATCAAGAAGCTACAAAGAAGCCATTCTTTTAAAAAAGTGCATGCATTTATTCATACTGTTTTGTTGCTTTTTTGTTCCTTTTTCATTTGGGTGTTCCTTTCTCACATGTAGATACATCAGTCTCCTGTCACTCAACATCATTTTGTGTGTACTTTCTAGAGCTAAACCCATTTAAACTAAACAAGCATCTTATTAGCTAGGGTGATCAGTTCCGGAGCAAGGAAGTGAAAGTGAGGGAGGTGAGTGCACTTTTTGTTCAGTGTGAGTTTGTATTACCTGACACTAAATTCCCATTCTTTAGGGATTCACATTTTCATTGTTTGACATAACACGCAGCTCAGTGACACTTCATAGAAATGTTGAGGGCTCAGTTGTCGCTGAGCACGTTTAAAGAATGGTTGTAACACACATCATTTTCTGCAACAACTGACAGCCTAGTAAAATATTCAAATACAAGACTCATTCACCCACAAATGCTTACGGTATCTTTCAGTTGAACAACCTGATTATTGTGCACAGAGCTCACATAATTCAGAGAAGCCTATAGTTACATAATGAACAATACATTATTACTATTTTGCAATCCTGTAACACCTGATTGCTTCCAGTGTATTTAACTGGAGATGTGATAGAATGGTAACAAGACCTGGGGTTTGGTTTGCGTTTTGCTTTACTTCTTGAGAGGAATGATTTATCAGGGAGGAGTAAATGTCCCAACTTTGCAGTTTTTTATCTATGAACATCATTCCAGTTTAATGTCTAATGTGCAGATACTTGCAATTCTGAAACTCTCTTGTAGGTGGAATTATAAATTACTTTACTCACACTCCTAACGAACTTACAATGCTGACACTTTACAAACCATTATTGACCTACTTGTGTTATGTTCTGTTGATTCATCTTATTCACATACATTTGGACGGTTATATGCAGCACATTTTCCCTCTCCTACTCAGGTTTAATAAGAGCTAAGGCGTACTGACAAGGGCTACTTCCAGCACAGCATCAACAAATGAAAGTAATAGGGTGGGAGGCTTGACCAGAAGGAAGGGAGGAAGAAATCCTATCTACATGGCTTACATGTCCAGATCTGTCCCCTGGTAAATTGTGAATAAGGGAAAATTGTAACATTAATGAAAAATTACAGCTTTCCCCTGGAAAAAAAATCCCTGTTCTGCTTTAAATTGCCTTTATATTTTAGCTTTAGAAAATACTTTCCATATCTTAGAATACTCATAATTGCTTGCATAGAAATCTCTACCTCTAGGCATTATTTAGGATTTGATCTCTAAATATTGTGTAGTGCTGGGCAATTCAGAATACTGTGTACGTTCATGTTCTACTGTGAGAAAAAGAACATTCCTACTGTGTTCTGAAGGACTTTCTCCTCAAAGTAAAGAATAGTTTCTAGTCTTTCTGTGGTACAATTTTAAATTACATTCCCACCTCTTATGGAGGAATCCTCTAAGAATTCTCTGTTCACATATTCCATCACCACCACAATACTTGTGAAAATTAACATGCCAGAACAGGAAATAGTTGCAAGCAGTATTGATGTCAGTACTATTTCTCATGGTACCAGAGTGAAAGTCTTAAAATTTTGGAGAAAAGTCCACTTAATTTTTCTATGCCAGTTAGAAGATAAATTCCATTTCTTCATATTTTCTGTTTAAGTTAGACTGCAATAAAGTTGAAAATATGCTGACATTTATTTAAACTCCATAATGGTTTGCCACCATGAATCTCCTGGGCTGCAGTGATCATGCACTTGATGGAGTTTGCACTCCTGAGAGAAATGGGTGAGGAGAAGAATAAAGTCAAGACCCTGAATTTCAGGGAAGTAAAATTCCAGTATTTCAAGGAGGTAGTGAATAGGCCCTCCTGGGAAACTGCCCTGAGGGACATGGGTGCAGAACAGAGATGGCAGGACTGATGGGAGTCCTTTCTTCAAGTATTCCTTCCATAGAGTTGCAGGAAACCAAGCCAAGAGACCTGCACAGCTGTGTTGGGACTAAAAGGACAGGAAGGAAATGCACAGGCAGTGGAAGCAGGGTACCAATACCAGCTGGGGTATAAACACACTGATGGGAGCCCTGCCCAAAAGGGCTTGGGGGTTCTTCTGGACGAGAGGCTGGACATGAGCCAGCAGTGCCTGCCTGCGGCCCAGAGAGCCAAACACATCCTGGGCTGCATCCAAAGCAGCATGGGCAGCAGGTCAAGGGAAGAGATTTCCTCTCTCTGCTCTGCTCTCCTGAGACTCCTCCTGAAGTGCTGTGTCCAGCCCTGGGGTCCCCAGCACAAAAAGGATATGGACCTGTTGGAGTGAGTCCAGAGGAGGGTCATGAAGATGATCAGAGGGATGAAGCACCTCTGCTATGAGGAAACACTAAGAAAATTGGGTTTGTTTGCCTCATATGTTTTTATATTAGTATTCATTTAATTTTTTTGAATTAAAAATTTTCTGTAACTTCTAGTCTCTTGGGCTAGTTATTTTTTGAGAAATTGGGGAGTCTGTATTATCCACATTTTTTGCCCTATACTTCATTAAATACAGACAGCAATTAAGTCACTTGGCAACATGGTTTTGGGTTTTTTAATAACTACTGTCGTTGTCTTCTGAAACATCTCCAGTCACAGATTACAAGAGTGCACTAATACTGTGGCCATTTTTTCACTGGGATGTCAAGAGTTCATCCCTCACAGAACCACCTGCTGGTTTTTACTGTTCCTTGGCAAGACTGAATTCTGTACACTGCATACACCATCCTCAGCCTCTGACCTCACATTAGGTTTATCTTTACCAACTGTTCAGTGACACACTAGGATCTGAACATCTTCTTAATCAGCTTATTATACTGTCAATCTTTTACTGAATTAATTGCTTTTTGCATTTTATCTGAGAGAGGTTATGATTTTTTTAAGATAAATGATAAAAACTGTATGCATCAAGGACATACTTATTACTGGACCCAGAGCAAACATACACATGCATAAAGATGTTTTGTTCATTATAGAATATAACTTATTTAACTAATCTTAACATCGACAGTAAGTCAAATGTAATTATTACACTAGTGGTGTCATGATATACTGTATTTTTAAGAATTTCTTTACCTGCAAGTTTCAAATCCAAGCTCATGAGCTTTCCTCAGCTGCTCCAGTGTTGCCAAGGTACTGTTGAGAGCACTGCAGAGTTCAACTGCTTCAGATCGTGTGAGACTGTAGCGACCATTTTTTTCAACATGGAAAACTCCTCCATATCTGCAACTTACATTGAAGTCTGATATGAAAGGAAAACAACAACAAAAAAAAGACGTTAAGAATTTAGACCTAATGCTTCACTGAAGATCTGGAAATTATTTATTTTCAAGTATAATGCTTGCAAAGCAATCCAGCAACAAGTATCAGCTAGCAATTAATTCAGAAAAAGCACTGTCACTTTCAATCACCTTCTTTATACTTCCCCTCTTTGGACTGAGGCACGAGCCATATCTCCAGCCTTCCCAAAAATAGCAATACAACATGTTTTGGTGAGATATCTGGGACTTTTAATGTACCATTAACACTAATGTGCGGAAGAAAGAGTTAATAACAATAATAATAACAGCAATACAAATAAGAATAATCATGTGCATAGAGAGAAATGGGGAAACAAAAGGACACTTCAAAGCAATGTGAATTAATTTTGCTTCTGCCCAACCTTTCCCTCAAAAGAAAAAAGTAGTTGCAACTCCAGACTAGAATAACAACTGCAGAGCACACTTCAGAAGAATAGCTATTATTTCCAGTGCAAAGAGGAGCATGACTCATTTTTATCTTAATTTTAATGGAAGTTCCATGTGCAAGAAAGGGAAAAATAGACCAGTCTTCTCCAATATTAAAAGGGTGTGTCTATACTGTCTATTTGAAAAAAAGATGACATATAATAACTTTTTCTAAAAGACACGAAATGCAATTCATACACCTTTGTGCTGACACGTTCTTTATAAATAATGAGCAACTCTTCTAATGTAATTTTTGCTTGACAGTCTATTTGTTCTATAGCATAGATGTGAAAGCAAAGGATAGTAATCAAGGCATGCACTCTTTCTTCAACTACTTTTGTCCATTGATAAACTGATGTTATTCAGTGTACAGGGTATCTGCTCAGTGTAAACCGCAAGGAACATTCCTTTCCATAGCTCACAGGAAGCACTCAAGGAGATAAAATACCAGATTAGATGCAGAGACTGTGTGATGCATGAGAGCACAACCACTATTCACAGCATAGGTAGGAGTCCAATGGTATTGGTGTGTGCTTGTCTAAAGAAGCTCAAAAGCTGTGCATCCAATCTTAAATAATTGTACCACGGCAACAGAATTAATCATTATGGTTACTTGGATAGCCTTTCCAAAAAAAGAATGGAAAAAATACCCCTTCTCCCACCATTTCCCCTCCCCCAGTATTTTGGCTGACAAAAACCATTTAATTTAGAAAAAATCAATTTGTGTTTCAGAGCTGTTTAAAAGTCTTGCTGATTACAGTTCTTAGTACTTTTAATATTTTTGTTATCATACGTTTTTAAAAAACATATAGCCCTTCTGCCACTCCTTCACTACTGCTATGGGATGGGAGCTCTCACAGCAGCCATGTGAGTGACTTCTACTTTGGCTCCAAATATTTCATATTCAAAGCCTGACACTGTCTTGGAAGTTGTCCAGTCAGTAGCTGTATTAAGCATAAATAACCTAGACAAGAAAAAGGCTTCTCTTTAGTTTTCCCTTCTTGATTCTCTCTTCCTAAAACATACTCTGTGAGGACCAAGACTTAATGTTAAATATTGGGATCAGATCACAAAGCTGTATTTGATTATTTTAAAGTAACAAGTTCCATGATTTTGGAGATGAATTTTCTTGGAGCATCAACATATTTTCTGATAATTTTAGGCTAATTTCTGAAAAGCTTTTGCTTTGAAAGCAGATACCACATACACTTGCTTTGGGTTCCATTTGGTTGCAGTTAATCCTAGATTCACTGAATTATAAAGTGAAGTTCACTTTTGTTTAGAGTGGGTTGATTTAGCTGTCATCCAATCTCAGCCCATTCCTGGTTTTAAACACTACAATTTATGCTATATTACCACTCTGAGATACAGTCACGGTCAGCATTCCACTTAGAGAGTCAACTACTTAGACTTCTGCTGTTTTAAGTAGACATTTACACAAATAGGCTGAATGGATCTCCATGAAGGCTGCATGCCTGCACATGTGTACATTTTCCATGGAAATGCTCAGCCTGCACACCAGGACACTGCTGGGGGGTACCAGGCTGACTGCACGTGTGCTGCCCAGCTGCCCTGCATGCACACACAGGAGCAGAGCCAAAGCTCCCGGGAAGCCCTGCTTGTGCAGTGTGAGAGATCACGTGGGTGTCCAGGAAACCCCAGGCAAAAATGTGGCAATCCAGTTCTCAAAACTGAGTCTGAGGCCATCCAATGTGTTGGCACTGTGCCCTAAAGTAGTGCTGGGACAGCATCTTTGTTTTCACTTCGATGATATCTCCTATGCCTACTATTCCAAATGTGCCACTGCTGCAGCAGAGACACTGTTCATGAAGAACTGAGTATGGAAAAAGGACCAAAGCAGTACCCAAAACTCACGTGGTATTTCACAGTCTCAGCAAATTGCGTAAATTCAGCATCTACTCTTTCAAGGCAGTAATGGCTACATTTTAAAAATGACAAAATACAAACCCAGAGCTGTCAGGGAACACAGCATTTTTCCTTTATAGTCTTGGGTTTTAACATCCACACAATGGGGACCCTTAAATGAATTAATGAAAAAATTTCTGATCATGCCAATAGATACCATATCAAAAATAAATGATGGGATCTTAACTAAATTAATACCTCTTTTTTTTTTTTTCATGCTGAGGCTTATAGAGTAATTTTGGGTTAGGGAAGAAACATGACTGTCAAATTTTAATCAAAACACATATTTCACCTTTTCCCATAGGGCAGGAAGGTCAAATCCATAAATTTTATGTTGATGTTGCTCAGCTGGCTCTCACACAGTTATGCAAAAGATGGATTTTTATTCTGTTCCAAAAGGCAAGGCAATGCAAAACTCATATTGCATGACAAACTATTTCTGATTCTTTTAAGATTTTTGAAGTATCACAGGGGCTGACTCAGAGTGGACTCACAGTGAAATCACCAACAGCACGCAAACCTTCCCTTCTTCCCCCTCTTAGACATGTCTGGCTTTGAGGCCTGACAGAACACAATCTTCCCTTTCTTCTTTCATCCACAATCTGCTACAGTTGTTTAATAATAGCTCTTTAAGAAGGCAAACAGTATGAAATATGTCTGAATTATCATAATCATTAATCTCACCCGCACCATGAGACTGGGCGACACAAACCAAAGCCATGGAATGCTCCTGTCTCTGCTGAGTTTTATGAGCATGGAAAACCTAAACTTTCATGCAGGCCATTTCTCCCTGTCTTTGCTGGGATTTCTGGTGCCCTCTCTCAAGCAGCTGCATGCAAACCTTTCTCTGCTATCCCCATTCACAAATCTAAACCAGGTTAGATGTACTTGTCAGCCAAAATAACTAACTTCAGTTCCCCAGACAATTTGCTAGCTAGAGCCCGCTGGTGGGGTAGAATCGCCTCACACAGACTAAAGAGCATTGTCCTGTCAGAGAAGTGTGAGTTACACCCTGATAATTAATAGGAGAGGCTTGGTAGAAACTGTCACTGTAAGAAACCAGGTGCAATTTCCATTTCCACCCTGATTCTGCAACCCTTGTGCATAATGAGTAGCACTGACTCACACTAACTCTTCCCACCGGAATTGATTTTCCATGAAGATTTTTGGTGCACTGTATGGATGTCTCATGCACTGCTCCCTGCTTTTCATTGTTCTCGAGACACCACCTGGGGGTTTCACTGTCAAAGCGGATGCTGTCTTGTATTTGAGAAAAAAAAAGAAAAAGCAGTTCTTATAGCAGCTGCAGAGATACATCAAAGCAAACGAGGTGGAAGATTCGCACGCCCTGCCCACTTGAACGAAAGCGTGTGTAAGACTCGTACGTGTTAACAGACTTCTTGGTAAAACCGCACGCTGAATTGCATAGCAACCAGGAAATGTTGGGGGGATGCTTTTGTGGGGATTTTCCTCTTCAGTTTGCGGTTCAAGATGATTGATAGGTCACCAGGATGTGCTAAACTGGGGCTGACGATAGGGACAGAACTAGAGGTTTGACAGTGCATACAGTTTTCCTTCTCTTTGTTTTAATAGAATATAAGATTTACATTTACTGTAAGAACTTGGTTCTAAATTTATTAAAGTGATTTCTAGCTCAAGGCAGATACACATGGGTCAATGTTTCCTTATAATCACAGATTGTTGAATCTTGTACTGACACTTCTGAACAGGAACAACCACCAGTTTAGCACTGATATCTACATTTTGAATATTACCACCTGCTTTAAGTGCATGCTAGTAATGAAGTAGCAGCAAGTAACATACCGGAAACAGCTTAAAATATGTTTAAAAGAAAATCCTAGTAACTACGATTCCTCTCCAGGCAAATCTAGAACTGGGCCAAATGAGTCCTAAAATCTGTGGACGTTTGGACAATCCAGATCTTGTCTCTCAGTTCAGACTTTTCTCTAGTTATGCCTGTTTTTTTAATTGTTTCTCAAGAAAATTACTTCATGGCTAAATGAGAATGCATGTTTTACTTCTGACTTGAGGAAATGGCCTCTGAATACAAAAATTCATATGGGATGGATTCATGAAACATTTCAGGATCCAAAATATTTTGTCTATGTATATATTCAGTTAGCCTGATTACTGCCGTTTTGACATCTGTGAGAACTTAAATGTACAAAAACTATCATTGGGATCACTGAGTGATTACCTAATGCACTACAACACACATGGGCCTGGAAGGCATTATTTGCTGAGTATTCCACCTTTTTTTTAGAGTCTTTTAGTTGAAAACTTCATTCAAGCAGCTCGCAGCCCAGGCAACAGGATACAGAGGCTTTTACCTTTATGTCAGAAGTTGGACCAAGGCCCAAGTCAGTGATGAAAACCACTGAACAGCTGTTTGCTAGGTTATGTAAAATGATTCATTAATCCCAGCCACAGTCACTAATAGGCACGTGTCAACATCATTAAAACACACCTATACTTGGATCCCTCAGGGCTTGATGAGGAAAGGAAAGCTGTGCTGGGAAAATAGGACTCAAAACTGGGATGACTACACACTGATCAAAATTCAGAAGTCAAATTTGCAAGAGCCACATGAATGAAGCAAACAGTCCTTTACCATCCCAACACAAAAGCACCAAGGATCAAGTCACATGTATAATTATGAAGTGTGACTGGTTTTGTGTTCTCCCAGTTACAATATTCTTGTTCTGCTAACCACCACTCTCTCAAGAAAGCAGAGAAACCAATCTAGAAATAGACCACCTACACCGTAAGTGAGGCTTTTCCAAATAGTGACAGTGAAAGTAAGTCTTCACAGATTCTTGGGGGTTGTCCGATGAAATACTTTCCTTGGAGTATTGCCAGGTTGTGAAACCTACAATGATTTATAAGAAATACATCTCCAGATTTAGTGGCAATAAACCGTATTTTTGGTTTTCAAAGCACCCCTTGTGAATACTTAAATAAAGCAAAATAAGGGGTTTGTTTTACAGTTTGAAACTGCCTGTAATTCTGAAATTAAAATAATTAGTTTGCATAAAATAAAATAAAATAACTTAAGAAAGCTAGATTTAAATGTTTACATTGCTGCAATACTTGTAGATGATTTAAGGAACCCAGATCATAGTTTCCCTCGGGGATTTTTTTTAATGTTATATTTTCATTTCAGTTTGGCATAAAAAAAAGTCCTAAGCCTTGAAGATTTTGATGGGAGAGAAAAAACCCATATAATTATATCCCAATAGATAGCTGACATTCAGGGGGGGGAAAAAATTTGCTGCACACCTGGCTTTTTAAAGACAGCAGTGTCCAGGAAAACACTTTAAAAGGGATTTACCTGCACATTTGCAAGCAGTTCCAGCTATAAATAGACACAACGTATTCTTAGTAGTTGGGTGTGGTGACGAGAAAGTGAAGATGACTCTCCATAGATCCAAAGGTGTAAAGTCAGAACTTTCTTTGATGTTGTGCCTAAACTGTTCCTACTACCCAGTTATATTTGGGTACCTAGTAATTCATTCTGAAAAAGTAAATAAGAGTGTAGCTTTCTCACTTTCCTGTGTGCTACTAACTGCATGAAAAGTCATGAGACAGCCATGCTGACCTTGAGGTCCAAGTGGGCTGACGTGGATCTCTGCAGAGAAAAAGAGATGTGGCTGGAGGTATGCACAGAGGCCAGAGAGGATGCACTGCACTGGGAGGTTCTCCTTCCTCCAACAAAAGTTAGCAAGTATTCCTTGGAGTGCACACTGGAAATGGGACACAGGGAAAAGCTCAACTGACTTGCTTCTAAACTGTTGTTCCTAATGAATCTGCCTACTGGTCATGAAAGTCTCTGTTTACTGACGGACAAAAATCTCCAGTCTCTTAACTGACAGCTCTTCTGGCTACTGCTTTAAAACAATGGGTGTGGGGGTAGTGCTATTAATAAATCAGGCATTCACAGAGTCACTCAAAATGCAAGTAAGTACAAGAAATATGCTTCAGTCCTCAGCAGTTGCTGTAGGAAGAAAAGAATCTGCTAATGCATCTTCCAATCATACTTTATCTGCCTGGCAACTGTTGCTGTGGTAAACATCCTGAGTGAGCCCATACTGTGTCATCACTTATGATAAACCTCCTTGCTGCTGACATTAATATTAGTCTTCTTGTAATAGTCTCACCCAACAGGGAGCTGAAAGTTTTCAGACTCCAGTAGAACGTGGTACAGCTGTGCAGCACCTCAGGGGAAAAGTTGCAGGCAGTGATATCATAGTCTGCAATTAGTTATCTGATATGTCCCCCTGGAAATGATGAAAACATAATCATCATTGCCGATACGAGGAGAGCTCCAGGCTGTACAGTGAGCAGACTAACCCCAAAGGCTGAGTAACAAGGGCTGTGAGCAGAATCAGTTGGGATCAGTTCCATGCAATCCAGGTGAAGAAGCACACGAAACAAAGCTGGAGAATAATTGCTGGAGTATGATTTTCACTGTTTGACCGATTTAGTTATTTGGGACAAAAGCAGTTGAGACAGAGCTGCTCAGCAGACAGATGCCCAGCCTGGAGCCCAAAGGGCCTTATTCCTATTTGTTGCTCTGTCACTTATCCAGTGAAAGAAAGGAACCTCAGGAATCTTTTCAAAAGTTCTGAAAGCTAGCCAGTTAAAACAAAGATGACATTACTCTGGTAGACATGCTAAAATAAAGAAGGCTGCTCAGAATATGCCTCACAATGCAGGACATGATCTGTAGAAGTCAAAGGGAAAGTTCTTATGCAAGCTTCTGATGATGGAAGAGAATATTGTCACATCCACTACTCCCTTTGTTTTTCCCCTAATGCAAGAATGACAGGGATCCCATAGCCTGTAACCAGAATGCCTAGGCCAGCAGGCAACTTCTGGAATTTTTGGAGGCAAAATACTTCCATTTTCTGGACTCTTCTTGACTCTATACATCCATATACTAGGGTGTCAATAATCTTGAGATTTATACTGAAAATGCTGACTAGCAAGTAATTTTCCTAAGATGTATGCAGGCTATTCATACACTAAGCTACAAGTGCAGTTAAATTTCTTTAATAATTCTTACATCTTAGTTATGAATCTTTTAGTACTGGTTTCATAAAAAGGCACGTTTAATAACCAGAGTCTGCAATAAACATTAGCATGTATACAATGTTGTTGCTATCACAAATGTGGTGGGAATAGTGATATTTTTCCTATTTAAAAAAAAAGGTTTATTTAAATTCAACAATTCATAAGAAGTAATGAAGATTCTCTTGCTTGAGGGAAGAATGGGAGAGAGCCACTGGCCTTGATATTCTGTGATTTCAAATACTACATTAAATCCTATATATATTTAGGCAGTGCAGATACATAAAGCCAATGCACTATTGCTTGCATGCAATCATCCTCAAATAGTGAAGCATTGTTTCCCAAAAATGCAGGAATAATTGTGAAGCCAATGATTTTGTTGTGATGCTCATTGATTCGAGTAATTTGTTTGAATGAGATATAGGTGGATTTTACAAAAAGATCCAGAGCAAAATCCATGTTTGAATGGGAAATGATACAGTGGCAGACCTCAGTTCAGGTACAGTGAGTTTTAGGACATTGCATTAATTTCGAGCAGGAGTCAATTCAAACAGCAGTTTGGGAATATGCCATCTTAATAAATACAAAACTTGAGACAGTTAATAATTAATAAACCGTCAGAATATTTTTCCTCCACCAAGGATATTACTTGAAGCAAAGTTCATCAAGTTGTTTATCAAGAGCACTAGACAAAGCATCCATCCAGGATGTAAAGAGTACAGGCTGGGAGAAGAACTCACTGAGAGCAGCCCTGATGAGAAGGACTTGGGGTTTGTCATGGATGAAAAGCTGGCCATGAGCCACCTGTGTGTGCTCCCAGCCCAGAAAGCCAATAGTATCCTGAGCTGCACCCAAAGGAACGTGGCCAGCAAAGACGTGATTCTTTGCCTCTGCTCTGTCCTTGTAAGACCCCACCTGGAGTGCTGCATCCAGCTCTGGGGTCCCCAACCTGAGGACATGGACCTGTTGGAGCAAGTCCAGATGAGGGCCATGAAAATGACTGGAGGGCTGGAGCACACCTCCTACAAGGAGAGACTAAGAGAACTGGGGTTCTTCAACACAGAGAAGGCACCAAGGAGGCCCCATGGCAGCCTTGCAGTACTTAAAGGGTTTTTCTAAAAAGAGAGAGAGTTTTTTACACAGGCAGACAGTGATAGGACAAGGGGGACCAGTTTTAAATGAAAAGAGAAAAGATTTAAATTAGATGTTAGGAAAAAGTTGTTTACTGTGAGGGTGGAAGGCAGCGGAATAGGTTTCCCAGAGAATCTCCACCCCTGCGAGCATTCAAGACCAGGTTAGATGGAGCCCTGAGCAACCTCATTTAGAGGGTGGCATCTCTGCCCATGGCAGGGGGTTGGAACGAGGTGGTCTTCAAAGCCCCTCCCAACTCAAGCCATCCTGTCATTCTGTGATGTCTCTTAGAAACAGCAGAAGTAGTTGATGCAGTGAGAAATCACTTTTCCAGGTGATTTGCTACCAATCATTGTGCAAGATCCTCTTGTCTTCCTTGAACAGCCTGAAACCATGCCTTAGACACACCTTGATATTACAAACTGCTAACTCACCTGACTCATAAAACTACTTTCTCTGGGAGGGTGGGAGATAACGGGCTACCTCCCGATACAGAAATCAATTCAAGATACCAAACCAGTAAGTTAAAAAGCAAAAGATAAGTTTCAATTAGTCATATTGCCATGACTATCACTGTGGATATATTTGTATCACATCAGGGGTGGAAAAAAGGTGTTAATACATTGCCTTGCAATTGCTATGAGTCAACAGTAATATGATTGTGACTGTGTCAATAAAATGGCATGACCTGAGCACTATGAGTAATAAAGTCAGACAGAAGACTGAGATACTGTTAAGAAATTCAGTCTAGGACTGCAAAAAATTG
>VZTZ01009035.1:0-13208 GCA_013400955.1 Drymodes brunneopygia
GGCTCAGAAATACAGCAAGGCTTACTGATGGGCATGTGAATTTGTGTATAAGAGACAGCTGATTGATTGTGCCCGCTAGGCACAGCCCTAAAGCCATGCGGAAACGGAAAAGGAGTGTCATAGCTGTGGTGGGAGACGGCAGAGTGCCAGCACTTCTCAAAGGAAGTAAAAAGTTTTACAAAGTATGCAAAAGTTCACCATTAGTCACTGCATTATTTTTCTACATCATCGGTTTTCAGTCAGCTGAAATTGCAGAATGCAGTGCAGACAGCCATAAACACCTATGGTGTTTAAACAAACAGATGACTTCACAGATCCGTGTTTTCCTTGGCCAGAGTTACTACACGCTGACAATAGCAGAACTGAAACCAAGTACTCGGTTTGCACTGTCCCCAGGGTAAGGAAAGCCCACGGGCGTGGTCCCGGCTCAGCCGTGCTGACCGCGGGAGGAGCGGAGGCGGAGACGCGACNAGAGATTTTTAAGGATGGTTGAATATGTACAAAATCTGTTCACTAACAAAGTGTGAGGCTTGATACTTTGCTCTCGTCATGTTGCCATGGACATAGTCCCATTGACTTTCCTAAACTGCTCCTAAACAACGTGAATGAAGTTCAGTGTTTGTGGTGGGTTGTGCACTGATAAGTACACTCACAGATCAGGTTACCGAATAGGGTGGGGTTGGGAAAAGGCCACTCCATCAGATCTGGCACTTAAATAGCAATGTTAAGATAAGAAATTGCATCATCTTAGTAAATTCCTGTGTCCTTCTTTGAAATCGTCAGTATTTTCGCGTGTCCTTTTATAGTCAATTTGGTTTCTCAGGGTTTAGGGCCCTCTGGTGGTGATAGTCTTTTCTCCTGTGACTGTAGGGATGCGGACACCTCATCTTCATTTTGGTTTTTACCTGTTGTCTGTTGATTATCCCAACATGATAAATAGATAAATAAAGTCAAATTGCATTATTTTTTAACATAGAGGACTGTAGAGGGAGTAAATGTGGCCGATGTGTGAAAGCCAGAGCAATGAAATGATGCAGGAAGCTCAGTAGCTCTAGCAAAAATATTAACAAAATCAGTTCAGTTCAGTGTGCAGTAATACCTGAGACAGTAAAGCAGAATTGAATGATAAAGATTCCATAAAAGTACAAGAGAACGAAAAAGCTGCAGTTACATATGAGATGCACACAAAGATTGTCATCACAAGTAAATTTTTAACCAAAATTTCTTGTACACAGCTTTTAATGACTTGCACATCTCTCATAAATGCCCATCTTTAACTGTCCATGATTACATATTTTATTACAAAGTGTATTTAATGATATCAAGAGATCAGCTTTTTTGTAAAAGATTCTAGAAAAAGGCAAACCCTTCAGCAGCATATTAGTAAGTTACTTTTTGCAATATTCAAGCACAACTTATGTAGCTGGCAGGCTGGTGATAATAATAGAAATAATGGTACAAGTGATTGTCTATTCATAAGGACAGTATTGAGTGACCCTGTTCTTCTCTGCTGTTTATAACATTGTCTATGAGGAGATAATAGTTGTAGCAATAGTTATAATATGAGCTTTAAGAAAATACTTCACGTTTGCTGTTATAAGTGACTGTTAAATTCTGTATGTTTGATAGACCTATATTTGGTTTTCAAAGCTTCCATTCATTGCAATGCACATCTATAGCACTCCTATAAACAACATAAAAGAAGGAAGCATCCTTTCCATGTCGGCTTCTTGGATATCAAATTATCAAGCTACATATTTCTTTTCAGCTCATTTTCTTGAGTAGACTCCGCAGTTTAGCTCCAGTGCCTTGACTGAAGGTTTTCATCCTTTAAAACCTCATGCAGCTTCCAATTTTGACCTTTTTTGCCATCAATCCCATTCTCCTTGTCCCGTGCTAAAGCAGAGAGGTGAAGCTGCAAAGGCCTGCAAAGGCAGAGTGGTCTAGGCATAGATTTACAGGTAGCACTTCTAATCAGAAATTAGTGAAGATAGATGGGCCGGAAAAAAAAGTGTCATTTTCTATGGCTATTGGAGACAAGGAGAAAAATAGCATTTCTAAGAGCAAGCAAGATGAAGCTGTGTAGGGCTGGCTGTCTCAGGGAAGCCTGTGGGATGGTCATAGGAAAAAAGGAAGTTGACTAAGATGTTTGTGCAATAACCAACCGTACCCAAACACACAGGTTTCCCCAGCTTCTTGGGGCTGTGCCCTGGCTGATACCATCTCACAACACAGCTTCATGCTTCAAGGGGCTGTTGTCTGGCCTGTGCTGGCCTGTACCCCAGTGGATGTCAAAATG
Organism: Drymodes brunneopygia; assembly: GCA_013400955.1. Taxonomy (NCBI): domain Eukaryota; kingdom Metazoa; phylum Chordata; class Aves; order Passeriformes; family Petroicidae; genus Drymodes; species Drymodes brunneopygia. The sequence continues at coordinate 2,300 of VZTZ01009035.1, forward strand.
CTGATACATGCTGGAAGGCAGCATAGGAGGTAAATTAAGTAGTGGATGATGTCAGCCTTGATCCAGTACTACTCAATAGAGTCTTGGTTCTAGTTCTAATAAAACGGAGGAGTGGCAGCTCTTGGTTTCTGCAGCCCTTCAGTTTCCTTCTCATTTTTGCAATTTTTCCATGCAGCTGTGTGAGGTACAGTGACTGTATGGTTTCCAGCCTTTCCCCAGTCTTTAGCCATAGCTGATCCCTGTCCCAGAAACTGTCTGAGTAATGCAGCACTTACTTCCCCACCAGGGAACCCTTCTGCAGCATTGTCAAGGCTGCCCCAGTTGGCCTGTCCATCCTGTACGCAGCTCAGCCTGGGCATACAGACCAGTTGTGTGAGCTCTGCAAACATGAGAAGCATCCAGGAGCAGCAGGAGTCATGAAACACACAGGCACCCTGAACCACATCAAACAGAATTGTAAGTATTGAGCAATAAGTAGGGTGACAAATTAAAAAAATATTCTCTAAAAATCAGTTAAAATCAGAAGTATGAATAGTGGGATGAAATAAATATAATCTAATAATTTATGCACACATTCTAAACAGAAAAAAGAATAGTCTGTGAGGAGCAGAACGAAAAAGAATAGAGGCAATTAATAAGAAAAGTGTAATATTAAATTAAAATGTTAATTGGCTGGGAAATATATTTAAAATTTCAGGGCAATGCCTAAAAGCCCTCAAAATGCAAGGTTATTCATCTCCTTTCAAAGAGGTCTACCAGTGCAATCAATAAAATTTCTTCTTTTGCTGTTTACCTCTGACTTCAGGTAGGAAAGCCAAAGTGTAACACAAATAGGCCAGAACATAATTCTGTAATATCTGTGGAGCAAATTTTCCATTTGAGCATTCAGTGGCTACCTTTCAGAATTTTAATTCTCCTTTCCAATCAATTGGCTGAATACATTACAGGAGCTATGTATCTCTAATAAAAGTCAAATCTCTTTTCATGAGATCATTGCTACTGTCTGTAATAGAGTTCTTCTCATGAATTGTATTGTTTAGTAAAAGACAAACTAGTTGGGCCTTCTAACTATTCCCTCTTGGATATCCATTCAAGTGGGTAATACAGGAGGAAGAGTCTCATTTGTCATTTTTTGTTTCTCTGATTTTAAAAGTTCTACTGTTTCACACCAGTTCAAATGTGAAAAGAGGTAAAAAGATACCATGGTAGTTACTCATTGGATAATTTCTGAAATCCTCAAGTCTTACTGTGTTAACTGTTGAAGATTTTTCCTGGTTATTGAATTCATTACTTCTCTTATAGTTTTGGATGGTTTCCTTTGGGTTATATCTTCAGGTAAGTCAGTTTGCTAAAATAGCTGGTATTGGTGTACCTGTCAAATGCTTGAGATTACTGGGCTTATCCTTATCTTCAAAAATAAAAGATGAACTGACAGGTACTTGTTGATAGCCCAATGTATTGTAAAGGAGAGAAAGTGATAGTTGTGTAATGTAGTACAGAAACTGTGGTAGTGCAAGTATGTTAGTAGGTCTACTTTTCAAGAACTCCTGTTGAGTTTTTTCCCAAGCTAGGCCTTTAAGTCTAGAATAACCTTTCATTTTCTTGGATTAAACCTCAGTTTTCTAACTGTTCTCCAGCATAATCATATAAAGCTTCTCAGAGATGTAGCCTGGACTTCACAGTTTTAATTGTGCACGGATCAAGAAATGAGCTAGTACAAAACAGATAGCACTTTTTGGCTGGGCTTTTAAAACTAGTCAGTTGCACAAGAAGTCAGTGATCATATTTTCTTCCTTCATGCTCTTCTGTGATTACTGAAGAAACTACAGTATCAAGATTTGCTAGTGTAGTGGGCTGATTCTGGCTCTGAATTCGCTCATCCCCTGCCCCATCTGTTCCAAAGGGTGCCTTAGGGGAGTCAATGTGGCATTACATAGGAGGGATAACACTGACTTTCCTGAACCATTCCTACGTTAGTTAAGGCAAATGATGCTACTTAATTTTTCAGTTCAAAGCACATCTGCATGCTTTGATAAAAGTCTTGAATTATATGAATATTAAAGGCCATTTACATTTTGGTTTCAGGGTGATCTTTGGAAATAGATGCAAAGCCTTGTGTCTCTTAGTGTCTCTAAGTACAATAGTTCTTAGCCCATTTTTGCCTGATGTTCCCCTAAAACTTGTCTGACACAAGTTAATGGAGTGGGCTTATTTAATCTCGTCACTAAAACTTTTGAGGAGAAGTTTCATAAAAATTGACCTTTCAGTAATAAGTCTGTGGCTTCTCATGTGATTTAATTTTCCTGAGTCTGACACATTGAGAACTAAAATGGAATGACATTTTTTAGAACTGTCAGTAATTGCTGCTCTTGTTAATCATTAGCCAGCGAGGTACCATCTGTATTAGCTAACTTTGCCTTGGCCTGCCTAATTTTGCCTTTTTTTCTTCATTTCCTTTGTACTTTCACAAAGTAATGAAGTTCTTAAGCTTCATCTCTCTATTTCTATTTGTAAAATCGATATCCTCCCCACACATTTCCTGTCATGCTCAAATGAAAGCTGAAACAGGCAGAGCATTTATCTTTTTCCTTGTATTTATGAACGTCCATGTTATTTTAAAATAGTATTTCTGACTGTGTTTTAGTATCTCCATACTACAGCCCTTAAAAAATGCTAATGGTCTGTGAGTCCATCATTGTTTTCCTATCTACATGCCCCAGAATTTACATTTAAAATCTTTTTTTCTTCTTCTGCTATAATGCTTTTTGCAGACATCTGATAACCTTTTTTCTGAATTAATTTTCAAGATCCTGCTTTGCCGCTAGATTGGGGCTCATATTTTCTAATACAGTGCAACTGCATATGTTTTCAGGGTCAACAGCAGTTGCAGCACTTGCTTTAATCAATCTTTCTTAACACTGATCCTTTTAGGGATCTTATCAGACAGTGGAGAATTGAGTGTTAGTATTGTTCTACTGTGATACCTCTTACTAAATCAATCAAGAGAGCTTCCTTCTCCGAAGACCAGCAACTTTAATACAGCCCTTTCCTGAAGCATGGTCAGTCTCCTGTGCTGCTTCACAGGCTCTTTTTTTACATTTTGAGAAAACCATTTCACATGTCTCCTGTATTCTTCCACTGATTTTTTTCTTGTTTGTGTCATTCATTGTTTAGAGCTTGGGATTTTGTAATGCTTTCTATTGCTTTTCTCTCCCAAGAAACTCTTGGGAGAGAAAACAGTTATGTTCCTCACTGTGATAATGTGGTGCATCAAGTGCAGTGACCATGACTGCATGCTGTGTGAGCAGCTGGATTTGAAATTTTACCTGTGTGGATTCCTAACACTGACTGGTTTTAATACAGATAAAAAACCAGGCCCAGACAGTGATAGGATAAGCATTGTCATCAACTACTCTTCCAGAACAGTTCCCCTTGTCAAAACTCATAATTAATATGGTTGAAACAGTCCAGTGATAATCTATCAAGTTTCCATGATAAACTTACTAACAACAGGAATATTTCTTTGTGTTTTTACACTATACGCCTAAGCAGTTGCTTATCTAGCAGGCAAGGACTATGTCAGGAAATAGGATCTGGGGTGAATTGTATGAAAAATGTGCAGAGACTGTCCTTAGTTTTATTACGTGTTTTGAACTTGGCCAAGTGAATTTGGCTTTGTGCAACAAATTATTTCCAGTGATACATTTCAAAATGCTATCAATTTGCCAGTGAAATAAGTTGGTTCAGCAGGGTGTAGACGTATCTGAGCCAAAGCCAAACAAATGGCTTGGCTGGGGCCCTGTTTTGCTGTTTCAAAATGCAAAATAACCAGCAGGAACCATGAAGACAAAGGGGATGACAATTGCCTTAATGTTACAGTCCATAATAGCGATGCATTTAACTCCTGTCAGACTAACTTGACCTTAACTTAGCTTTTCTTTCCTACCTACATTTGTACCTTCTTATCTTAAAACCTGGACCACCTCATGTACAATTTAATGTCACCCAGATATAAAAACCTAACCTATGCTCCTGCTAATTTTTTTTCTAATTTTTCACTCTTATGAATTCAAAAGTCACTGCTTTGATGTGGTCTGGTCAGCCTTGGTCTTTAGCAGCTTTGTTTCTAGACTACCTTCCAGCTGTCCTGCTGTGTTGTTGACATGATCAGAAGTAAGACTTCTTTTTCTGATGGCAAGAGGCTTATATAAAAATATCTTCCAGTACAGAGCCTGAACAAGACTTAGATACCAAAGCTGTCAGAGTAGTGATTTTTATGTGATGGGCATGCTTAATAGCTAGGGCTTGTTAGACATCTACATCTAAAATACACACTCAGATGTTGAAAGTGTAGTTGGAACAAGGAAAAATGATAAAAAAGACCACAGAACAAGATATTAATTGTTTCCTTTAATTGAGGCTTTTCCCCCCTGAATTGTTTTTCTTAATATCTCAGAATGAAAATGTTTTCCTCTCTGTATGTAAAAATATGATCTGAGAAAAACAAGTTCTCTCTATACTTTCCTTCACACTTCACAGCTTTTATTTTGTTAATTTTCTGTTGCAGTCTCACACTTCTACATAGAATGAAATTATCTATAACCTGAATAATAATTCATGTAGGTTTGCTACCATATCATGTACAGAGTTTTATGTCAGTAAGTCCCAAACTTTTTTTTTACCAAGAATTCCTCTGGCATGTAACTCAACTTCCTAGAGCCTTCCTGACCTCTGTTCTCTCTTCCCATCCCACTGGTGCTGCCTAACTCTTCTTACCCACCTCCAGATCCCTTCCCTTTCTACTGGACCCTGACAGCACCCTTCCTTCCATTCCTCCCCAAACGGGCCTTCACTCCTATCCTTATGTTTGTTTATCATTCTCTTCCCAGCCAGGTCAGAATATATCTTCCTCTTCTTGGAATTTCAGTGCTTCAAAGGAGGAGATGAAGGCATGTTAACAGTGAAGGGTTTTTCCTGCTTCTGGCCTTCCTGCTTTTCCTGCAGAGCCACATATTCTCCTTTTTCTCTCATAGCAAAACTAGATTTCCTGCTTTTTCAAACAGAGATTGATGGTTCAGGGGATAGGTGCTGTCACAGCAGTCCCCTGGTGTCCAGCATTTACCCCTGGGGAGCAGGAAGTATTTTATGTTACCTTTGAATGCATCTCTGTCTTTTTGTCTGCAAGTGTTTGAAATTTAACATTTGAATATATAAAATATTTCAGCATCAGACTGCTGTGGGTTGTTGCTGATCCTGTGATCCTTTGGTCCCAGCATGATCCCTTTGGAAGTATTTTGATATCATTCAGAGGGGAAAAAATATTTATCCATTTGAATCTAGTGCTGGTGTAAATTCTGTGGACCTAATCCTAAAATGTTCAGTTTACCCATTTTCAGACAAAACTTGCACTGAAATCAATGGCTCAAGGTCTTTTGTTACTGTTATAAATGCCATCAAAAAAGAGAAAAAACTTGCAAGAAGCATTTATTTTTAGATAGCAATGCATTTCTTTCTTAGACAAGGAAAATTAACTAGAAAACAAATACAATTGAGAAGCTCTTTACACATTACAGGCATTACACAGTGAATAGAGATGCTTTTGTGTAAGGGTTTGATATGGCAAGTTAGAAATCATTTCCATTTTTTAAATTAGCTTCTGACATTCCCAGAGGTTTTGTCTTGGGTTTAAAAAGCACAAAGAAGAATACTGTCCCCAGAAGAAGATGCTATCCTATGTAATTTCTTTCTTCTTTGCTTGCAATCAATCACTCTTTTCAGTGATGCACATCTTAGGTGCTGCTCCTTGGCTGCAGGATACTTCTTGCAGTATGATACCCACAGCTGTAGCTCACTATAAAATGATCATCCAATTTGCTGGGTTCAGTCATCTGTGGATAGGGTCTGGAACATGATATTTTGATTTGATTTAATGTGAAGAAGTGTGTTCTTCCTTTCCTTCATTGTTAAATGCTTTCCCAGAAGTATTGGTGCCTTGTTTCTGGCTCTCCCAGCACACAGCAGTATGGAAGGGATAGAGTTGCATGGAAGTTCCTCATAGAACTCCCTGGGCACAGACTAGTTGGAAAGATGCACAAAGCTCTCATTTGGGGAACACCCAGCAATATTGTGTGTGTGTGTGTGTTTTATCCACCATTTAGACATTCACAGTCAATGACTTTTTTTGGATTCAAACCTCGAGTAACATACGTATTATTCAAACTGGGAGCCCAACTTTATTTCAAGAGCTAATGTAAATCATTTGAAGTTGATTCTTTTAGTAAGAAGTTTGCTATTCTTGAAACTTTTTTGTTCTATAAAAATGATTGCTTCTATTCTGACCAAAACAAGAGAGAATAGGCACAAGGTTAATTATATAACGCAATGACAAGGATATTTACCTGGCAACAGAGAAATGCCAGATCAGCAGAAATGATGAGTTAGAGCTATTGCTTGAGAATATGTCCTACCCCATGCAATCTCTTGCTATTAAACATGTTTTGTTCTACAGACTTGTTAACAGAGTCAAGATTTAGGAAAGTGACTCTAATTCACTGCTTTGAGCACTCATCTGGTATATTGGAAAACCAACTGTGTTTTTTCAGCCCCACAGGCATAAAGGTTTCTGTTAGAATGGCAGGAGTGAATTATGGATGACTACAACACCCTACAGAAAATTACATTAGCATATGTAACATGAGAGGGATAAGTATAATTACAGTAGCTGTACACAGCAAAGTGTGGATGAGTCAAAAAACAATGAGACAAATGCTCTTCCTGCTGAATAACCTTTGTGTGCTTGGAGAAAGATATTTCAGTCTTCCTTTGGTTTGTATACTCTGAATATTTGCCTGGAATACTTTTTTGCCAAAGCCCACTATGTAGCAAAGATGTGGGGTTAATGATCAATTCACATTAAGCCACAGGTGAAATCTAGGATTCAACACTTCAGATTTGATATGCCCTGAAATGCTTACAGACTGAATAAAAACTCTTTGCTTCCTTCTCATGGTAATATATTAGATTCTCAGTGGTTGCAGTTTGGAATGGTAGATATGATCAATGAGGTTGCCAAAAGGAATTAAGGAGTGGAAAATAAACACATGAGGGAATTTTTTGAACCATAGTAGAAGAGTATCTTAGTGCAGTTCTCAGTCAAGAGTATGTATAACTGCTGCCCTGCCAGCAGAGAGAGTTTCATGTGAATTGAAGTAACTCTGACTTTTTGAGGCTTTTATTTAGAACATATTTAAGTCCTTCTAAAAAAATCTTCAGCTTTTAGTTTAAACTTCAGATAAGTTGATTGCAATCGCCTCTGAGTACATGATGTCCCTCCATTCCCTTTTTATTGGTGTAACAGGAATATTCACAAACACTTTCTTTGGAGAGTGAAAGCCATTTTGTCAGCAGCACTACAACTTTCGACTACTGACTAAATGAGAGACTTAGGGGTTATGGCTGTTGCAGTGGTTGAGTCCACCTCGGGACCTACCAAGGAGCTGAGAGGTCCTAAGACAGCACAGGTACACTGGTGGGATGGCTCTGAACTTTGAGGTTGCCCCCTAAGTGTTGAATGGTTTCTCCCTAGGTTACCTCACCTTGATATGTTAATCCTCCTATGTTAGCTGGCTGTTGGCATCCCCACCCCTTTACCTTTATGTGTAACTGTGCTGGAAAGTTCTTCCTTCCTCAACACCCCATTGGTCCTTGGCTCTCTTCATTCTCAGTCCATGGTTCAGACCCCAAATAAACTTCTTGGAACTGCAAGCAAATGACCCCTCCCTGCTCTTCGTCTCTGGGGACGCTCTAGGCTGTGTGTGAGTGGCTGCCTCCATGCACCCTAGCAGGGTCAGGCTGTGTGTTTGTGTGGGTGCTAGTGAGGCACCACCAAAGCGCCTCCACGAGAGATGCTGTGGAAAAGGCACAGCATTGGTCCATCAACCCCACGCACCCCGTCATATGGCAATTAGCAACTGCTGATGATGATGTAATCCTGTAAAATTTCATGCACTTTTGCTCTTCTAAAATTTCTGTTTATTGGCATATTAAAGGAAATGGATGTCTGTACATAGCTTTATAAATGCTCTAGTGTCTGGGTCTACTTATTAGACTTATGGTCTTTCCTGTCTCTGTTGTCCTAGCCTCTCTGCTTTTCTCAGCTAAAAATAGATTCAGTCTTATCAGTTCTTAACCTTGTGTTTTGTTACTTGTTAGCTAGCCTTGTGTTTTATATTTTAATACCAAGACTACCTCTTAGATTGCGTAACTACCTGACTCTAATTCACCCTGTGTTTATATTTGCCAGAATGCTTCTATTGTTTCTACATCCTGCTTATACAAGAATGTTCCCTGGTTTCTTTAAGCTGGAAGAAGGTTATTAATGAGCTTAAAGATGATAGAAATCTTCCTTTTCATCTTTCCTTCTCTCCTCACCTCAAAGCCACTGTGATAGATTAATGCAGTGATTCTGTGAATATCAAGTGTAGAAGTTGTGGGGTTCAGCTCTAGTGCTTCCTTCTCAGAGTAATCCAGCTGTACATAGTAATCTTGCTGAAATTAATTGGAGTGAGAGCTGTGTGCCGTGCAGGGCTCTAGGTTCTGCCACAGCACTACAGTTACTATTCATTCTATTAATGAATCTGCTGTATTCTTTTAACAATGGAAACTGAATGCATCATGCTAAAATCAAATCAACGCCATCCAGATCAGTCACCAGGGGTCTCTTGATCTCTTTCTATCAAGGCTTTTGTTATTCAGACATTCCCTATAAGCTGTCAAATGGTCCTACTCAATAACAACCAATAAAGTAAGCACCCCTTAAAAATTTCCCCAGGGAATCTTTTAAAATTGAACAGGGAGTAATACATCTTGTAGTGTCAATAATGCTGAAAATGTTTATTTGGTTGACTCTATTATGTGCCTCCTGAAGTGATATTCCAAATGCTGTTCTGGGAAGATGACTGCTACTAGAGTTCACTCTGTTGCTCTCTGCCTGCAGCACCAGCTTCAAATCTGTGGCAAGGGCTATCTGAGATAGACTGTATAACAAAAGAGTGTTCTGGTGATCTGATTGCTTTCTCAACCTTCTAAATCTAACTATTGATAGTGATGCTCTTAAATTAAAATCAGATGGCAAGGATGAATGTGCTGATAAGATATTCTCAGATGACTAACTGATAGAGTCCCTACATGCAGCAGAAATGTGTCCATCTGCTGAGCATAGCTTGAGTCTGATTTCCTACATAAAGCTGGTTTAACGCTAGTGTCAATAATGTAATTTTCTTTATTATATAAACTGGATAGAAAAGGATTTTATGATGCAAATTTAGTCTATTAAGGACATTTCTGTGAATAAATTATACTAGATGTTCTTTTAAGTCTTGTTATCACAGATTTTTTTTCACAGATGTCATTTTTGGGCATCAGACAATTTTTTTTCTCCTCCTGTTGTGAAAGGAGAACTGTAAGTACTGACATTAAACATTTTGGGAAATTTGTTCTGTTCTTTTTATAATAAGGGAAAGCAGTTCTGCCAAAATTCAAACCATCCAGTGATTTAAATATTTGTTTTACTGTATTATTTCTTAGGTGCTTGATATCATCCTAAATAAATGAATTAAGGGACTACTTCTGAAGTCCCAATTGCATAGTTATACCCTATAATCATGCTTTTATTTGTTAATTTTTAAAAATTTCCTTCTGCAGTGGACACAAACTAACAGCTTCATGTGTGACTACTAAAATGTGTTGTCAAGATAAATCTGTGGATGAGATAACAAATACTAAAAACTTCTGATTACAAAATGTTTATTTTTGGGTTTGATTGGGCATGAGAGCAGCCAAGAACTGGTGGGTTTTTTTATGATGAGGGTGATGAAACACTTTTGTGGGTTGTCCAGAGGGGTTGTGGGTGCTCCATCCCTCAAAGTGCTCAAGGAGAGATTGAATGGGGCTTGGAGCAACCTGGTCTAGTGGAAAGTGTCCCTGCCCATGGCAGGGTGTTGGAGTGAGATGAATTTTAAGGTCACATCCAATCCAAGCTATTAAGCTATTCTATGGTTCTATGTCCCAGGCTGGCCTCAGCCCATCCCCATCCCCATGGAGGTGCCCAATGCCCAAGGCTGGGGCTGCCCCAGTGCCCTGCTCCTGGCTGGGGTGGTAGGACTGGGCCGGCTGCCACCGATCCCGATTCGGCACCCCGGCAGCCATGCAGACAGAATAGGTGTTACTTAAACTCCTCTCCTTGCAAGCAAAACTCTCCAGGGAGGAAACACCATTTGTAGGAGCATGTGTGAGCATGTTGCTGACCCAGCTCTCCTGTGGCTGGATGAACACTGTCATGGTTGACACAGGAGCCTGTGGTCATGCACGTGGTGATGGACACACTGCTCTGGGAGCCACTGGAAAACGTGCAGTGGATACAGACGTAGGGAACTGTGCATAGATGTCGTGGTTTAACTCCAGCTGGCAACAAAATACCACACAGCTCTCACTCACTCCTACCCCCAAACCCGTTTGGATGAGCAGAATTAAGAAAAAAAGCAGTGAAACAACAGGTTCACTTTAATAACTGAAACAAAGTAAAATATAGTGTATAATGAAATAATAATAATAATAGTAGAAATAGTGATTAAAGGGGGATGGTGGGGGGAGAGAGATAAAACCCAGGAAAGACAAGTGATGCACAATAGCATTACTCACCACCATCGATCGATGCCAAACATATCTCCAAACCACAATCAGCCCCACTCCCAGGTAACTCCCCAGTTTATGTAGTGGGCATGGTGAGAAATGTCGCCTGGGCTAGTTCGGGTCAGCTGTCCTGGCCGTGCTTCCTCCTGGCTGCTTGTGAGGAGATGAGACGCTGAGAAGTCCTTGGCTTACATTAAGCCCTACTTAGCAACCACCAAAA
>VZTZ01009035.1:13518-26241 GCA_013400955.1 Drymodes brunneopygia
GCGTTCCTATGGGACATGGTCCGTGGGACACCGTGAGGGCGGTGTTCCTATGGGACACGGTCCATGGGACACTGTGAAGGCGGCATTCCTATGGGACACGGTCCGTGGGACACCATGAGGGCGGCGTTCCTATGGGGCATGGTCCTTGGGACACCATGGCGGGTGACATTCCTATAGGACACGTCCGGCTCGGGCTGCCACTGCGACAGAGACCTTCAGCTTGGAAAGTCCTCTGAAGGCATCCAGTCCAGCCGCTAGCCCAGTAAATTCCTGCAGGGTTGGTGACTCTCTTGCTTCCCTGGGCAGCCTGTGCCAGTGCTTCATAACGGTTTCTGATATTTTTTTTTCCTAATTAAATGCCCTTTGCAGGGTAAAATGAAACACTTCTTTTTGGTTTAAAATATTTTAAAGGCCTGAGGTGGCTCAAGGATGATGAATAATTCTAATTCTAATTCTAATTCTAATTCTAATTGAAACCCTCTAATCTTGTCACATTTCTGAGGTGAGAAGGGAGATGGTTCTGCCTGAAGAGTGAGCACTGACCATCATGTGTGGAGCAGGTGCTGTTTCCAGGAGAGCTGTGAGCAGTGCTGCCAGTGGTCTTGGTTATTTATACTTGCACCAGGGAATGTCAGCACCTTGGCTGTGAGGTGAGATTGCCTTGTGCTTAGTGTTATAATAAACAGCCCTTCTGAGAGGCACTTGGGGGTGCTGGTGGAGGAGAGGCTAAACATGATCAGCCATGTGCCGTTGCAGCCCCAAAAGCCAACCATGTCCTGGGCTGCATCCAAAGCAGCGTGGGCAGCAGGGTGAGGGAGGGGATTCTCCTCATCTGCCCAGCTCTTGTGACACCCACATGGAGTGCTGTATCCAGCTCTGGGATGAGGGTCACAAGGCTTGAAACTTCAAGCTTCTTTTGTTTAAGTAAATATAAAAATAAGTTAAAACATATGAAGGCTTCCTTTTCAAATACTCTGTGGCCAGGAATGCTGGCCTACATCATTGGTTCCAGCTATCTGCTGTCACTGCATATTTGTTTCATCATTTCTTTTCCAAGGTTATAGTGATTGCTACATGCTGGCAGAAATCTTCTTTTATAGGTGTGACAAAGGCAGAAAGATGCAAAAAATTCGAGGCCACTATCCTTGGCAAGAAAGTTCCATATAGCAAATATGCAAATAGCAAATAGCAAAGGAGAGATTTAGATTCTCTCCATTTTTTCCTGTGTTACCTATAAATGGAAACAGCTTTGGTGGGATTGCTTTTCATTACAGACTTTGTAGTGCGATGCTCCATCTTCTGCACAAAGGATATTCACAGAAATGTCATCCGTAATAAAACATTAGCAAAACCTTGTGGGAAAGAATTTCTTAATTTTCTGGTAGCATGCTACCAGAAACAGAAGACTAGACTTCTAGAACAGAAGACTTCCTGTTTGTCTCCTTGCCATGAAATCACCAGTCTGAGATCATCATCAATTTCTGTTACTCCAGCCTTCAGCTTTTCATCTGAGACAGATAAACTTTGATGTGTCCTTTCACCAAGAGATTTTCTGCAAATAAATATTTGTGATGCCTGTATCTCCTAATGTAGACCATGACTCCCAGGAGTCAAAATATATTTACCCCTGTAATGCACATAGTTTTCTCTTGGTTTTAGTTCTGTAGGAAAGTTCTCTCTAAATTTTGTTGGTTCATTTTTGAGACATCCTGCTGTGTATTTCAAAGAAGTATGTCCAGTCTTCCCAGGCGGTTTCGTCAGCAGCCTGAAATATTGCAACAGCAAAGATTACGGACTCCCATCAGGGAAAGCAAGCACAGGCAAGCACTTAATTGTCAGAAAGGGCACTAACATCATCAAATTCCAATACTGCAACAGCTCATTGATTTAAAATACACTACTGACAACCATTTTTTTTCCCCCACACTTGCTGTCAGGAGTATTCTTCAACAACATTTATTTAGAAGTGTCAATTCCCATACTTTTTTCCTTCTCAAATAACTTAGTGCTTTGAGTGATCCTGTTGAGTTTGCAAACATTGTGTCTTAAATTTCCATCTTCCAAATTCAGGTCACTAATGACTATATAAATAAATATACCGGAATTGCTGGTATTAGTTTATTACAGTGTATGTGTGATAAATATGTAGGTTAGATGAGTGCAGCTCTTTTAGACAAGGGGTTGGATACTGTCTGGAAACAAAATGAGAATGCATAGAACCAGGCTGGTTTCTCTAGTCAATGTATTTCTGTCATTGTCTCAAGTAGAGCCTTAGAGATCTGCTAGATCCTTAAATGTTGTGCTTTACGATACTGTTTTTTTTTCTTTTAGAATAACAACTTCTTAGAGACTTGGCACAGATGGAGATGCCCAAGTCTCTGAAATGAGTTACAGACTTCAGAGGCAGAGGACCATTAATATAATTAGGCTCCTATTGTGCAAAGCACTGTACAAAAATTAAGGGAAAGGAAATCTGTGCTCAAATAAATAATCATCTCCAAAACTCAGCAGATTGCTGAATGCTAGAAAATGTCTCGGTAATTTAAAAAAAAATATTTAGTTGATGGAAAATCCTTTTGACACATTAAGGCACTGAAGATCTTTCTGGATAGAAGAAAAAAGCAAAATTGAAAGGCAAGTCCCCAACAGGTAGCTCCATGTTGAGGCTGAGGAAGCTGCAAACTGCACTTTTTTATAACTCAGGAGAGCAAGGGAAGGAAATATGGGTTTAGGTGCACTGTTTCACTTGCAGCCCCTTTAGCTGGCAGAAGGGGAATAGGGCTTTTGTGCTGAGATTTTGGCAGACTACCTAGAACAGGTCTGTAGAAGGAAACTAAAATTTTCTTTCTGTTCCCAGCTACCAAGAGGTGCAAACACATGTATTGCCACCTTCTCTCTTTTCTAGTAATTCCTTCTGGTGGAAGTAACTATTTAAAATATTTGTCTAAAATATATCTTAATATAAACATTCCCACCATAGGCAGTTTTATTTTCTAGTTTGGTTTTGGTGCTCTTCGAGAAGAGTACCCAGCTATGGAAGCCATCTTGCTCAAATTGGAAGACTGAAAAAAACTGCCCTTAACCAACTTCAAGATGGAATAATTTCAGATTCAGACATAAAAATAGAGTCTGGAGATGGTGTATATATAGTCTCTTTATTTGCTTGAATATCAGTAGAAAAAAAAGTAGTTGCTATTTGCAATAATTCTGTACCTTAAAAGATAAAAAGCTTAGTTCACACTGGATATGTGCATGAGAATTGGGGAATTATGGTCTTGAGTCACTTATATTTTTAGAACAGTTGTGCTTGTCAGTGCCCACCTTACTTTCAAAATGGGAATTTAGGTTCCTGAATAATCAATGGGCTTATAAAAATTTTATTATTAAAATTTTATTACATACACTCTGGCTTTGGAGTGTGAGCATCTCTACATTACATCCGTACTTCTCAAAATCCTAGGAAGAGTAAAGATGTCACGTAAGTGGACCAGCTGCCTATATTTTCCTCCAGGAAGTTACAATGAATTGTTTTTGATTAGATTAGATTTGATTTTGGCCTTAATAATCTGCTAAGCATTTCTCAAAAGCATTTTGTACAAACAAACCTTAGCTGTTTTTCAAGGTATTTTCTAATGTAGATTTATGGCTGTCTTGAAATCTAATCTAGAAATATTCTGGAGAAATATGTCCTTCTAAAAAAGAGTACTATATTAATAAGACACAAGCTTTTCAGTCTTCTCAAAGTCATAAAAAGGAGACAGCAAGTCATGTTTTTAGATGTGAGATCAGTCACTACCACTCCTCATTACACTGAACTGGGAAGCATACTTGTTTCTGACAACCTACAATTAGAGAATAAAATTTGCTTCTTGACTCAGGCAGTGGTGATTTATGTGGCAGAAAAAGAGATTGTTTTTCTTATGCTTTGTTCCGTAGAATAACCTGACCCTTGCCCTTCTTCAGGCAACACAGGACTGAGGCATTGAGGGTAGATTCTCAAGGGGATTTCTGTTGCTGCAGTACTAACCTACACAATTCCTAACTTTGCATACCCAGAGGGCTAGATGAGTTCACGATCCAGAGAAAAGATTATGAATTCTGTCACCCAATCCTTGCATCTTATTTTTACCTAAAAATGGGTTTGTATTTCATCATGCAGGAATGGCAAAACCTCTGGGAGATGGGGAAAGGCTACCAGAGGGGGCAGCCCTGAGGTTAGTGCCTTTGGGGAGCTTCCCTATCTCATATGGCCCTCCCCAGCTTCTTGCTACTTTCAAGAAACAAATGTTAATTTCCTCAAGGACTTAAATTAATTTTTGAATTGCAAGGATCCTTCTCAACCTAACAGCAAATTATTTTTAATTTTTCTATGCAAAGAAGTTCATAAGGGAATATTGAGAACAACTTGTCTTGTTTCCAGTGGGATACTGTCCTGCTGAAAGGTTTGATAAGTCCAAGTTTTATAATGTGGCTAAGCTTTTTGATCTGGATATTCCAGTTCCTAAATAAATATTCTGATGATTTTATGGAGATTTCCTATCCTCTCTTTCACTGGGTTGAAGAAGGCTCAGAGTATATTGTTAGCTGCTATCTGTGAGAAATGAAGGGGAATGTCAGTGTTATGTGTAAGAGGAGTTTTTAAGTAGGAAGTGTCCACAGACTTGTACTAAAATATGGAGACAAAAATATAGAAAGGAATTCCAACCTCAGGGTGGTCAGAAAAGCCTTTATCCAGCATTCCTTGATGAAGTCTAAATGAAACCCTGTAGATACCACATATTTTTCAGGTTGGGATTTGAAGTGATAAAAGAGGAAACAAAACATCAAGACAAAAAGACTCTTTCAGACAAAAGGAGAATAGCAAATACCATCATTTTCAGAAGTGTCATGCTAACTGCTACTTGAAAACTTGCTATTGCTAAAATAACTGAAATCTGATATTTTGTTTAGTCAGGGAAATATCATACCTAAGTAATTTCTTCCTTCTTACTGTGATTGTTTTTACTCCCTGGTAGTTAATATTGTTAATTTGGTGTTATTTAAGTCTGAACTTCATTTGGTAGTTAGAATTGTTAATTTGGTGTTATTTAAATCTGAACTACATTTGAGTTACCCCAGTTAAAGATTTGGCTTAGAAACTTCAATTTAATTTGCACATCTTAATCCATGAAGTATAACTTAATTTCCATATCATTAATATTATGAGGGGAAACCCCACTCCATGCCTGAGAACATTTCTTCCTTCCATATATGCTTAGTACCAAATTTAAGTGTTGGTGAGTTCTCAATTTCTTGTAGATAAAATTGAAAATATGGATCAGATTGGTATCCTACCATCATATTTTCAGGATCTGAGATCTAGAATAAAATTCAAGTGCTGACCTTTTAAATAATGCCCTGTCTAATTTTGCATTAAGTTCGTTGAAGAGAAAGGACTATCCTTTGGATATTGCTGGATATTGTTACAGTGGATAATTTTCTGTGCTGTCTGTGGTGATTCCTGTGAAATGCTATTAACAGTGAGAGATTACTCTGTACAGTTTATGATGGTAACCTTGCTGATAGAAGGAGATACTTTCTATTACATTAATGTTCCATTTAAGTAGCAGATTGCCAGACACAAACGTTATATATTTTCATTCCCCATATGTGCAATATATGTGTCTCCGAGTATGGCTTTGTAGATTCATTTAGCACCTAATGCACTTCTAATGAAAGATAGTTTTTAGCATCTCTTTGTAAAGCTTGTGATGCAATGATTTTTCATAGTGCTTCATAGAAGAGGCATTTATAATTTTTAACAGAGATATGCAAGTCTGATAGTCAGTTCACTGGAGGGAGAGGGGAGAAGAAGGAAAAATGAAAGTGAATTAGGTCAGAAACCTCACATACAATCCAATACAGCCTTATGACATTCCATCCTGCTCTTTCTGCTGAAAAGTGTAAGTTAAACTGATGAGCTCTTTCTGCTGGAGAGCGCAGATGCAGAACTAGTAAAATATCCATCCACCTATGTATCTCATCAAAACCTATTTGATAAAATACCTAATCAAGGCCATTGATTATTCACAATTCCAGAAGAATGAAATGAAGTGTGGGAAGAAATTAGTTCTCCCACACAATAACTAATGTTGAACAGGATCCAGAAACTATTTATGTGGGCCAACCAGTATGAAGACATCCTGCTTGTGTTGCAAATCTATGCTTCTTTTCTGGTTTAGGAAACGTAATGGGGGTGGTGGTCACAAGGAAGTTTATCTGAGCAGAGTAATCAAGAAGAATGGAGACAGTATTAGGGGCTTGCATCTGACTTTAGAAATCCAAACTGAAGTGGACAGTCAGCTGTAAAACAGAAAACTGATGTCTTGCTCTTCAGACAGTAGTTATGACAGTTTGGAATATTAGACCAGACCGTCAGCCAAAATAGATTTAACTGGAAAAAATTGTGTTAATAGTTCTCTAGCACTATTTAAAAAAACTTGTCAAAGCTGGGGATCTCATTAATGCATTAGATCACATTTGTTGGTAGCAGATGGAGAGCAGACTGTTTCTCAATTGGTTTAACTCGTGTTAGTGAACTAGTCTAAAGTAGTACAGGAGTGAAATATTGTTTAGAAATATATGAGTTGAAACGATTCAGTATTATCCAATTACCAGAACTAAAATTGGAAAACCTGACAAATATTAATGGGATAGAATATTTAAATGATTATAAATCATTATATTTCAGGAGGTATTAATCCTGAGCATAAGCCAGTATTTTCATATTGACCTTGCTATGCTGAATTCTTAGTCAGAATTGCTTGTACCTCTTCTATCCTGTTCTGTGTCAGGTAACTCAAACTGACTACCACCAAGAACAGGACATAAAATTACATGAACTTTTGGGTTGGTTCAGTAAATAATATATTTTTCCTCTCTGGCAGCAAATGCTTCCAGAGCATATGCAGTGAAATGGCAAAAAAGAGAAGTGGGAAAAAAATTCAGCCAAAAATCTGTAGCAGTTCTTTGTTTTCAGAGAGATAAATTTATCATGGAAAATTCTCTTGTCTGCTTCTGTAGACCATCAGACAGCAGGTAGGTGTTATTAAGATGAAATATTTAATAGCTTTTTCTTCTATTAAGATACTTCATAACCATCTACAGTAGGAGACAGCACCTAATGAGTATTGTTCCCAGTGGAATTTTGAACTAAGAATTTATTTAATGTATTCACTAGTGAACCCACACTTCAGATCCCTGCTTTGGTGGGCCACACTTATTTAATAAGAAACCTAAGAAGTTGTACTGGTTGTGACATTTTTATTATATAGTTTCCTTATTTCAGAGCAGGGTTTTTTTGGTTGTTTGGGTTTTTTTGGTGAGCTTAAATATGCCATGAACTCATGCTTTTCCTTTTGCATGTCAGGATCTGGATGCTGGCCCTTTGGTGCTGTTGGCTTTTGAAGAGTAGCTGTAACTGATTATCTTTCAGTAGCTTTCTTTTCCCTCTTTATTCAGAATTCAGACTTACTCAACCTTGTCTAGATACCAAGCTAAAGTAACAGTGAATTCTTAACTTGAGTTTCAGGAACGTCACTTTCTAGATCCACTAATTAGATAATCCTGTAATTAAATCTCAAAAGTGATTCCAGTGAAGTGCCTTATGAACTGGAAAGACTGGACAAAATGCAGTATGATGTGTCATTTTCCTTTAGAAGGAAGATAGTTTCACCCTAGCATTTCCTTTATATGTCGTAGCCTCTAATTGCAAAAAAATTATGTTCACCTTTCTTTCCTGTCTTACAGAGTTGAGACCCACGTGCCCCATTCTCTTGCCAAGTTTGGGTGTCCATGGTCACTGGGGTATATACATGGGGAGTGCTCTTCAGCCGTCCTGTTGAATTTAGATTGTTGTGTAGCAATGAACTCAGGATTCACTAGGCCAGAAAGAGAACAGAGTAGAACACGGTTTCATGGTTAGGGCACTATGTGATAGACAGATAGCTTCAGTTCTGCTCCAAGGATTCATATTTCATTCAATGCTGTTTCATCATGTCCCCTTTCAACTGTGTTTTAAAAGGAAAAGAATAGTCCCTGCTTAGCTATTTCAAAGATGGGTCACAGACCCCTTCTTTCAGGAAAGGACTAAAAGCTGTGAATCTGTAACAGATAAAAGCACTTTCCTGCAAAATGTGAGAGTAGGTCATGGTCACATTTCAAATGCATCCTTGTGCTTACTGTTTCCTAAAACAGCTGCTTCCAATAAGCACCTCCTTGCCCTGTCCCACATGACAGAAAATGAATTCTTGAAGTACTTCTCTCAGGAGCAAAGGGAGGCCTAAGGAACAATTACTGACTCTACCTTTTTCTTTATGCTCTGTCTTTCTCCCTGGTAATCACGTGAAAAGGGCACACTTGTTACTGCAGGCTAAGCATGCTGGAGGAAGGCATGAGCAAGGCTCAAGGCTGCAGTGTGCCTTATCCTCCTGGCAGCTGCTGGGTGAGGATATTTTGTCTCTCCTGCCCCTCTCCAGCCTGCCTGGCTCTGGCCTGGCTGTACTACCACTTCTAGCAGATCTCTGCTTACCTGGTCGGGTAAGGTAGCAGTGAACCTTGACTGTGAGAAAAAGGCCGTTTCCCAGTGAATGTCTTTGTGAATGGGAAAACAAGGCCTAAGGTTAGTGATGGGAGGCCACACAAATCCTCTTTAGAGCAAGTTTGACAAGAGCTGAGCTCTCTTATCTCTTGACAATAGGAGTCCCAGGTGAGTCTCCTTCTGCTGGAGCTTGGGCAATTAAGAATTTTTGTGCAAGATAGAAATAGTCTGGATGATTATGCTAGAGGAGCATCAGTGAAATGAAGGATGAGGTGAATAGCTAGAGCAATCCTCAGAAGGGAAGAGAGTGAATTTGTGAGAGAGTGAACAAAGAAATCAAGAAGCTGGAGATAGGAAGAAGGCCAGAATTATCTTTAGACAATAATACCAGTGTCTAGGTTTAGTACCACATATTAATGTCTCTTTGGATGCCCTTTTAATCCTCCCTTGTGGAGCAGTGGTGCCTTGAGCAGGTATTTGGAGACCTTTCAGAGAGGTGGATGCTGAAAAGTGCAAGTTTGACTATGGAATGCCTGACTTGCAAGTGCTTACTCTCCTTGTTAGCTTTGGCTTTGATACCATGGAAGACAAGAAAAAAACTAAAGGTGAAAGAGAAAAAAACAGCACAATTTAGTTGCAGACATTTTCATTGTCCTGTATAGTGTTGATTGCTGGTTATTTTCTTCAGGTTTTTTGTTTTTCCTAAAACTGCCCAGTGCTCATCCTCCAGCCTTATAAAACCCAGTCATGGTATCTGTGATTTGTGATGGAAAGCAGTCCTTTCCTACATTTTTTTCCAAGCTATCCCTCCTTAAATTAGATACTTTTCCAGCTAGCAGTGAAGACAAGACTAATATGTCATCTTGAACCTGGTAGCTGACCTTCATCTTATAAGTAAGAAAAGGATATTTGTTTAATTTACCTTTTTGGTGTGGTGGTGGGGAGCTGTGGCTGCACTGCAAAGCAGTCTGAGCAATCTGAGAAAATTAGTTGAATGGTTCAGCTGACATGCATGTGCAACTCCAGGCCATCAGGATATTCAAATGAAAACTGGGTGACTTGAAGTGTGATAAATAAGAAAAGGTTTTTTCATTGAGCAAATTCTAACTTCACTATGCTTTGATTTAAACTTTAAGTAGTTACAATTGGAAAAAGTGCATGGTAACAGACGAAGGCAAACTGCAGATTTTTTCTAATTTACTTTGTGTTCCAAAATTGTCACATTAAACAATTCAAGGGGATGTGGTGACCCTGCAAAATTTCTATGATACTACCAAAATACCTTCTCATAAATTAAGGTCCTCTGACAGAAGCATAAATATATACATTCAAATTCAAACATTGATATAGATACAAGTGTAATAATAATGAAAGTTATCAGGACTACACTGGTCTTGAAAGGTGGTAGAACGACATTTTGGTGATTACAAAAGAATCCCATCTGTCTTTCTACATAGGGCTGGAGAACAATCTGAAGTGATATAATTTACCTAGTTGCATCATTAGAGAAGGGTATTGGAATATGCTGCATCTATTTGCACAAGATGTGCTTCTTCTTCAGTATTGTTTCCTTGTAAGCAAAACTTCCTTTCCCATTGTCCTTTCTCTTTTCTGACTTCCAATATAAGAGAAAGAGGATATAAGACATTAACTTCTTAGAATCAGTGCATGTTGAAAGCAACATACCATATATAGAAACCTACTAGTCTTGATATATTGATTTGTTATGGTTTAAATAACATTTGAGTTTCTTGTATCCTAGTTTTCACACAGGCATAATGTCTTTCAACCTTTGCTTGATAAAGATTGCTTCATGGGTGTAAGCAAAGGAAGGTGAAATAAAATAATGTAAAATGCGTGGTCCTGTTACTCATAGTGTGTGAATAATGACTTGAATGAGACAATGTCAGCACTCAAATTTGCTGTGCCTGGTTTCTGAATTTCTTTTGTCAGGGTTTTACTTTTTGGGACAGCTTTTCCTGGTACTGTATTTCGAGTAGTCAATGCAGTGTCATGCAGCGAATCCTTTTCAGTTTTAGTTTTGCATTTTTATTCACTTGCTTTCCTTCTATCTGTTTCTATTTAGGTTTTTATCAGAAAAGCGAATGCTTGACCTCTTTTCTTACCTTAATTACAAATCAGTTTGGATACTAAAATGGTAAAGAAGGATATTTCATGAGTATTTGGCCTGCAACTTGGATAGCAGTAGCAAGATCAAAATCCAGTTTTAATAAACTTCCAATATATTTTCAGTGTGTCCTTGATCCTGTCATCTGATATTGCAGTTGTCTTCAATGAGCAGAAGCACGTCATGCAGTAGTTTAAATAATATATTGCCCATTCCTCTGCTTTGTGTCTCTTCTGAACGTGGACAAGGTCTCTGAACACTAAATGATAGTTTAGGCTTCCAGAGGCATTCTAGGACCTCTAGTACCACTGCACCTCAGGTAATGAAATCTTATCTGACTCATGGATGGCAGAAGAAAAGATCCCTTAGGGTCTGGGTTTTCTCACAGTGAATACATTATTGTCTTCTGCTTTTGAAGAAGTTTTTTCTTTCAGTATTACAACTGCCAAACAAAAAGCTTGCCTTTCTGAGATTATTCTGTAAATTCATGCAATTTACAATCAGGACTTTTTCTCCTATTGGTCCCTACTTTTTTCCCCTTCCAACTGCATACCTTTATGATGCCAAGTTTTACTTTCTCTTTTGAGAAAATATAAATCCATCTGTATATTAATAGTGATTTCCCTTTTCATACTTCCCTTACTCTTTTCCTGAATCTGATGAAACAGCAACATTTTGAGGTATCATTTTGGTCCGCCCAAGTACCAGTTTCATCCTGATAACTCCTTCGGCCTGTCTTAGGACTTGTGGTTCAATTCAAGCCAGACAGGCACTTGTTTTGTACAGTTGTATTTTATGCTTTTGAAACTGAGTCCAGCCCAGGTCTTAATTATCAATGATATATTCCCTGAACTCTGGGTTGGTAAGAGAAGATAAACAACTCTAGGTTGGTAAGCAGAAGATAAACAGCAGTTGCAGTGTTCTTGGCTAGGAATCATGCCCTCAATGCCTATGCTTGATATGCAGGCATAGTTCCTAAGCTGCTTATGCTCATGTCCATCTGCTGAGATGGCAAAGTGCCTTGTCACAAGTTGTTTGGACTCCTGCCTTGAGCACAGAGGTGCCAGGCAATGATCAGCAGCCTGCATGACAATGCAAGCATCATTTCTTCTAAAAGAACAGCTCCTTTAAGCAATTAGTGTATTACAGGCTGCTACCATGGAGCATGGCCACACCTGTTGGTAATTGTGCGCCAAGAAGAGAATCCATGAACCGTACCAGAGAGCACTCCAACCAGCACAGTGTCACTTTTAGCTGCCAAAGAGACAGGTTGCACTGCCGCAGGCATATGAAAACTCATCAGTAGTTCTCAGGGTGTCAAAAAAAGATCTCAGCAGGCCAGAATTGCCTGGAGGCACATCCAAAACAGTCGCTACAATGGCCCCCAAGTAGCAACTAAAACAAAGTAACAGTAACAGAACCTGTGTGACAGATTTCCTCACAGAATTAGTAATTAGATCAAAACAGGATAGCTTGGTGCTACCCTCTTCAAAATAAAATAGAAGACTCTGACCTTATTCTTTCCACTGAATAAACACCTGTGATATGGAAAAGAAGGTAAAATCCATTTTTTGTAGACCTAATTAAGTAACCCTACAGAGTGATGGGACTCAACATAGAAGTACTTAAACACTTTGCTAGCAGAAAGAACAAAGGGCGAGGAGGAAATTCTGAAGAATGCTCTATGTGATAGAGGGGAAAGCCCTGAAAGGCAGGTCCTTTTCAATATCTGTTTTGTCTCAGGGGTCCTGAGCTGCCCCTCAGGTTAGGGAACAGTAGCTGCCTGACAACAGGAGCAATTCCATCAGCTGGTGTTACTAAAAGTATTTTGTCTTGAGATGGTTTTAGATCACCACAAGCCACTTGTTTTGGAGAGGAGTTCAAAAGCAGCTTCTAACACATTCTGCCAGCCTCATGCTATCCAGAAGTAAAATCTACAAAACCTTTTTTGGGGAAAAGAAGTTTTAACAGCTTTTATATGCATTGTCCCAGTTAGCTCATTTCAAAAATGAAAAAC
>VZTZ01009047.1:859-20429 GCA_013400955.1 Drymodes brunneopygia
AAAAAAAAATTAAATAAACCAAAGAATGAACTGCAGTATGACATTTTTACATCCCTATTGGTTTATCTCCTGGCTTTGGACTGTGACTCTGATGGTTTGTGATGGGAATGGCATTTGCTTTTCCATGGTCAGTATTTGCCATCACTGCTCTGCAGGGTGGAGGTGCCACAGGTACTTTCCTTTACAAGGAGGAGGGAGTTGCTTTATCTCTCCAAGACTGTTTTAACCATTAGCAAATATTGGTGACTTAACCATTTTGTTATGCACAAGAGCAACAGGAATCCTTTGCCAAATCATGTAAAAGCCAACCTTGCAACCTCAGGTGACGAGCAACCTCTGCTGAATGAGTGCAGCTGCAAGGGCAGGGCTGAAATTAATCCTGAATTTACTTCATCTGAAACACAGGTTCTTTAGAGGAGTCTGCTGCTGAGGCTCAGAGTTTATAATGCCATGAATATACATCTGACAGGAACTGCTTGGAGAACACAGCCCTGTGTAAAGTCCAATTGTCAGAAAACTTGAACTAAACTGAACATCAAAAATGATATTTGCTATTTTCTTTTCTTTGTAGCCTTTTAATCATCAGCAGAACATGATTTATCTCTTTGATCATCTTGAAGAATTCACGTAACATAAATGATTTTACTCGAGAGTTTTTTGATTTAGCAGAAAGTGATGTAACAATATCCAGTGGCTGAAAGCTGAGGCTTGCAACATAAATCGAGATGCATATTTTCAACAAGGATAATTAGCTATTGGAGCAATTTGCCCAAGGATGAAGTGGCTTCTCCAATACCTATGGCCTTTAAACAGCATTAGATTTTTCTGAAGGGTTTGACACATCAGTGCCCAAAGTTCAGAGTGAAGATATGATCTAGAAGCTAATGTGTATGGTTTATGCTGGAGTAATTTCCCATGACCTGTGTGTCTTTTCACTGAAAACAGAATTTTCCCCATGCTTTTTGTAGTTTTTACAGCTCCATTTACCAAATCCTGTATGGCATTCTCTTTAACTTTCCAAACAAAGCTGTATTTATCATGTCTTAAATTAAAGGGAAACTTCAATAGATACTTCATACAAATATTCACAGCTGCATAAATCAACTCAAAGAGAAGACTGGGTGTTTATCAGCAAGAAAACATAAGCTGTAGGAGCATGCTTTGTACCTTCGTTTCTTTGTGCTTCCCTTGTAAAACATTAAGGATGTCCTAGGATGTGAAGTAATTAGGCAGATAGTTTATTACAGCCAAATAAATGCCACATACTCCTTCCTCTCTGGACAGCTTGTAAATCACCATTTATTTCCTCACTACAATGGGTTTATCTGCAAAAGCTGCATTGCCCTGATATGGAAGTTGTAAAAATATTTAAATATCAGAATTTATTCTGATTCTGGTTCTTTGAGTCAGGGGAGTTGAACCTGCATGGTGCCTCCCCAGCCTGGAGCTGTGGTCTGTACTCAGCCCTGCACACAGCTCACAGCTCCTGGGAGAGGGGTCCCACTCTTTTGCCCCATCCCACACTGATCCCTTTCCTCTCTCACCGTTCTCTTGATAGCCCTGAAGGGTTTTCAAAGCCTTCAAGAACATCACGTCTCTTCACCCAAAGAGCTCAAAGTCTATGCAAATAATTAATCATCCTTAGGGAATATTTTTTTCAGCAATAATTTGGCCCCATAGAGAAGATCTTTAAAAATAAAAAAATCCTAAAACAAAACCTCTAAAGAATCAAAGAAGGGGGTCTTTCAAAATACCAAAGGTTTTTTATGTAGACTTTCCTATTTCATCCCCCCAAGCACCTAGAAATTCAAACCAAGGTGGGTTGCTATTTTCATGCTTTCTCGTATCCCTGTTTTCAGGTTGTGCTGCCATTTGACTTTCTTCAGCCTTCACCTGTGCTTGTCAGCTTGTGAGCATTAAAAACTCAACTCTAAGCACAGAATGATCCCTTCTTTACAGTCGATGACAACTAATGCATTACATCCCCACAGTAAAACAACTTTATTATAACAGCTGTATTGTGGGCTTGTCTTTTTATCTCAGTCTCCTCAGGGTAATTGAGAAGTGAAGTCAATTAAGGCACAGGGCTAAGACAGATGTTGATTTTGGACCCTGTTTATATCAGAGTGACCTCACACTTCTATTATTTATCCATTATCACAGAATTTAGGAGCAGCTGCCATGCTGCTACAGCCCCAGGAAGACTCCTTTTCTGTGTGTTTCCTCACTTAGACGATTTACAGCCTGGGACAGACAGACAGACAGACAGACCGACAGAGTGGAGGAAGCAAGGCACAGATAAGCCATTTTCCAGCAGTGAGCTGCCAGAATTGCCAGCTGTCCTGTGTCAGCCCACAGCACAAGTCCCACCTCAGCTGGCACTGCCTGTTCTGCACATCCCACCTCCATCAGGCACACCCGCTTCCTCCAACACAGCTTGGTGAACTGCCATGATTTTTTTGCCAGTGGAATGAGAGCTTTGGAAATGTGAGACCTGGAGGCTGTTGCTTCTCATTTGGAAAAGCAAGGACAGAGCTTCCTGAGCCTCCAGTGAACCTGAGATGTCCCTCCTGCAGCCAGGTGATGTGAGGGCTGCTCTCCATCTCCTGCCACGGGCTGTGCCAGTGCCACCCCTCTCTGCTGTCAGCAGCAGGGGCTCTGGAGAACCACCTGAGCATCAGGGAGCCCCAGAAGTCTTGGGAAGCACACCTGGGACAGAGCTCCTGGGATCTCCCTTGCCCTTCAGGCAGTAGGGAGGATGAGTAAGGCAGGGAGGATGATGAGGAAAAGCAGGGAGGATGAGGTCAGGCTCATCCTTAACCTCAGCCACGCAGGCTGAGCTGGAAGGAACTGAACAAGACATGAACAAGTCTCTGTAGGAAGTGCATTTGTTTCTCTTGTTTGGTGGGGGATGGTGAGCACAAAGCAAGTGTATACAGTAGTGTGTGTATGAATATTTGTCCCCCACTCTCCAGGCAGCTGAAGTGGAACACACTAAGAATTGCTGTGTTAAAGTCTCTGTGAAGTGTCAGTCACTGCTTGTGAAAGGTCACTGTCACTGAAGCAGTTGGTTGCATCCCCTGTGTGGTGGTGCTGTTCTGCATGGAGAGAAGTTACAGCCACAAAGAAGGAATTTCACTTCCCAAGGCCTTTCCAATGCAGAACTGCTCATCATTTTCCTTGTCAATACCTGCCTTTGCAATTTACTCCACACAGGATCACTGTCAGCCTCATTTTCTTTGCTTTTATATCCATGCAACTGGGAAAACAACTTCAGTACAAAAGGTAACTGTGTAAAGACAGAATAGAAAGGATACTAAAGGCAAGAGCAGGCTTTGAATAGGCTCCACCTCAGAAACCTTTCTGGCTGTATTGTTGGAATATTGCTGCATTTATTTTTGTCAAAGATTTTTTTTTCCATCCAATTTATTCCACCTGCATTCTGATCAGGTTGTGCTTGCTCTAATGCAAACTAATAAGGAAGATTTCAGTCTCTGTAGCAGAACAATTTGGCAGTAGGGGACAGGGTAGGTTTCTCTGACAGATGCAAATATTTACACCAGACAGCAAACATGTCACAGGGTCGAGCAGCAGAGCAGCTGCCATGCCAGCACAAAGCCACATAATGTTCTCTTTGGCTCCAGGTTCACATAATTGATTGAATCAGCAGATAATCAGTTACACTAAACACCCACTAAATCTTCTCTTTGTCAGTGAAGATGCAGCTTCTCGTAGAGAGGGGCATTTGAAGGATGAGACAAAGCTGTTTCCCAGAGTCATGTGTAAACACAAATGTCATTATTTAAAATGTGTATTGCACACATTTAAATGAGCCCTGTGGCCTATGGCACCAGCCAGGGTACTCACAGCCTGATTTTCTCCACAAATTTCATTGAAGAGAAGACAATTTTGTAGCACAAGGTTGGAAAAGGATGTTCCCAGCTGAGACACCTGATCCAGGCTGGCTGCCTGGGCTCCCTGTTCTCTTAATGGAAACAGGAGTGTTCAGGTCATGAACCACCTCGTCCTATTTTCACTAAATTGGGATGAGATGAGTCAGGTCCATGAAACATCTGTTCCTCTCCTCTGGTAATACAAGGTGTTGAGACAAATAGCACACATGCAAGCACATATACTGTAGAGACTACACAGGGTCAGGTGCTCTCCCTGCTCAGCATCCAAATGAGCCTCCCTAGGCACTGGTGACAAAAACCTACCAAGCTGCCAGCTTTGTTCAAACTAGTGAGCTTTTGTAAAAATCTGTCTTGCTTCTTAACTCATTTTCCAAGTCTTCCAAGTCTCATTCCACCTGGTTATCCAAGTTTCTGCTCCTATCTAGCCCACATTTCTGCTAACAATTATCACATCCATACTAAGCCCCTGAATGTATTTGATAAGCCCTCATCCTGGCTTACAATATCCCAAGAATTCATTCCTGCCACGTTGTCCATAGCAACAGTTGTTGATTTGTCAGGGAAAAAAACCTGTTTTTTCACTGTTGTTTCCTGACAGCTGCCAAGCTGCAGACAGTTGTGGTCCTGTGGTATGAGATTCCTAGGGCACAAAACAGTATTTAAGAGACACCTGGAAGACTTTCAACAACCCTACAATACACAGATAACATATGGCAACAACCAGCCCAAGGCTTCGTGTAACACTGCTGAATCCAGACCAGTTTATAGAAGGTTGTACAGACACCTGGCTTCAGCAGTCTTGCTCTGACACTTTTTGGGAGATGCTTCTTCTGAGCCAAACGGCACATTTAGGGCACTCCCAGACAAAGACACTACCTTTCTTCCAGCTCTGGAGCTTACTTAACTGCTGGGATTTTGTTTCACCTCCTGAAACAGTTATGCCCAAACTGTAAAAATGGAGCACAGAAAACTCCTACAAAATGAACAGACTCCTGAAAGGGAAGGATTGGTGAGAGGACTGTGGGATTCTTCCAGGTTGGAGAAGGGTGCTGAATTCAAACTTTGAATGCTGATCAAGGAGATCACATCCATACACAGCCATGCACTTGTACCCATAAGCTTTTCTTTATATTCATACATACACCCAAGCCTTCACTGCTCTTTAATATTTATTTGTTGAAGAATTCTTCAGTTGAAGAGAAATATTCCTCTGAAAGCCAGTATCTATGTGAGCTCAGATGGAAGGAAAAGGGGATGAAAGAGTCACACTTGGCAAGTTCACAGATAACAGGAGGCCTAAAGGTTGCTTTGAACCTGTATCTCTGTCTCCACAACTGTTTGTCTTACCTGCAAAATGCCCTATAGTAAGAAAAATACACTCTGAGATCAGCTGAGGGCATTTCAGTGACTCTGAGGCAAATCTGTGTTTAGAGTTTTGAGGACAGCTTTGCAGGATGCTGTTCCTCTTTAAAATACAACAGCCTGCCCATTTTTGATGAAAGTTTCCTCCTTGGAGAGCTAAGGGATGAAAAGCAAACCAAACTGTGCACTCCCTCGTGGTACTTCAGTGGGAGAAAGTGGCAATTGATGCTGGCCTATGTCTTCCTTTTGCTGGATCAACATTTGAGTGTTTCCAGTAGGAGCAATAGTGTAAAATGATACCATGCTTAAAAAAAGATAAACCCCAGAGTTTAAACATAAAAAAGTCACAAGCAAAGGAGCTTATTTCAAACTCATAGACAGGTAAAAGAAAGGGAGGGGGGAGAAAAAATCTGCCTTTATGCAACAGCTTCACATCTGTCTCAGGTGTAAAACCCCAGTGACTTCAATGGAATTGCACCAAGGATAGATTTAGTCCCATATATTTGCCTTAAAGAGTTTCTCTGCCCCAAAGAAATAGGCTGTCCTTGGGGAAGTGATACCAGCACTGATGTGCACAATAGGGGAGGGTTGGTACCTTGCTGTGTGAACTAACCAAGTAACATGATGTATTAAAGGTGCAGCAGAGAGCTCTGGAGGAGGCAGGTTTGCAGAGGGATGCTCCATTTTACAGGAGCATTTTGCATTCAGCACCAGCTGAGAGCTACTCACTTTACCTGCCTCACTATTCCTCCTGCCCCTGGAGATGAAACCAGGACACCTAAAATTGAACAGCCTGTAAAACTGAGTCTGGGGCTCAAATGACTCCAAATTCTGCTCCAGGTCTGCTCCTGGTAGGAGGCTGAGACTCCACTGGGACCACAGAGCTGGCAAAAGCATCAAGTAACACCAGACTTCCAATCTTTTTCCAGAGCAATTTGACCCACTTCCTCTGTATTGTCACCCACCTTTCACATGCTCATCTTTTTCTGCTGATAAGTTATTCCACTTACCAAAGTTCCCCTTATTTGGTTTGGTTTTTCCCTTTTGGGGTGTCCAAGACACAGAAGGCAATCTTGGCTTTCAGATTCAGTACTTGATCTTCAAGGATTTGCTGAGAGCCTTAGTTGTAGTTGACTGAGGCATTTTAGGGGAAATGGTAAAGTTAAAAATGTGTGATGTGCATTTTGTAGCACACAGGAGCTACAGCCTGGGTTTGTGTGCACAGGGCCCATGCAGAGGAGTGAGCAACTGTTTCTCCAACAGGCTTGCAAAATAAGCTGAGAAAGGTCAATTAATACCAACAAATGCTGAGCAAAAGGAAACAACTGATGTAAATTAGACAAAGACCATACAGGGAGTGGCAGAAACAGGATGCAATCCCCATTCCTGCATCCTCAGCACAAGATCATCCCTTTCCCAGCAGGATCCTCAGATAAAGCATCACTGATTTTGTAGCTCTGTTCAAAATTGCAAGTCTAGTGACAAACCACAGACCTGCAAACAACTGTACCACCAAAACCAATCTTCTGGTGAGTCTAGGTCTGAAGTTCATCAGATTGTACCAGATAACAGAAGGAAAAAGCTATTTCTTGCTGGAAGAAAAAATGGTATTTTAGACTGAGTGCTTTGGAAAACTAGAAACCTACTGTATAGCAGAAGGAGGATTTGGGTATTGAGTTTAGGCTCTGATAGAGTGAAATTGCCTTCCAGGAGAATCAAAGTTGGGGAGTTTTTTTCCACTTCACCTTCTAAGACTCCTCTGACTCCATTAAACTGCTTGAAAAGAGGGTAAGTCATTACTTAGCTCTTAGCTTAGAAAAACACAGGTGAGAGAGAAAAAAAAATTAGAAATCTACACTTATTTCCCTACTATATTAAGGATTGAAAGAGTTCTGTAAAGTGATGCATCTAAATCTGTTTGAAGAGTGGAATCAACAACAACAAAATGAGAGGTGAGAGGAGAGATGCCACCCAGGCAAAACAAAAAATGGTTTGCACACTGATTACCTGGTGAAAATACAGCAAGTTGAATTAAATTGTTGCTGCCCCTCTGTCTCCATAAAAACACTGAACTACTTTAAAGGTATTGATTTCAGCAGAAGTGTGCAAGCCCACCGATGTGGAGACGCTTATGTTGCTGTTAAGAGGCTCTATTACAAAAGCAGGAATCTGAGAAGGAGAGTAAGTAACTTTCCTGTATAGATATATTTGGTCTGGAGATTATATTGGTATCAAGATTTAGGTTAAGCATCTCTTATCAAAAAAAAAAAAAANGCGAGAGAGAGGAGAAAAAAAGAGAAAAAGCAGTAAACTGAAAGTAGTTAAAGCACTATCCAAAAAAAAGTTAAACTATTACAGAATTAGGACTAAATACAGACTTTAAAATAAGAAAAATCTTGCTTGTCAATTCTACAAGCATGAAGATGAACTTTTCAAACTATGATAATTCAAGAGGGGATCCATTTTCCATCTACATGTCCCAATCAAGTCTCACAACTCCTGACCAAAGTCTCTGCCCAAGTAGCAGCCACACCAACTGCTGGTTTCCTACATTTACACCTGGGAATGGGACCCTCCTGCTTAGAGGAGACTTTAAAGGTTGATTTCAAGAAGGAAGGTATTCCTTAATTTGCAGATTAACAGATGAGGCACTCCCCATTTTAACTCAGCCTTTTCCATTGCCTTTGTCCTGTATCTCTCACTCGTGCAAGGGGTTTGTCCCATCAGCTGATGAAGACTTTTGGCAGAAGCCAAATCTCCCTGTAAGAGAACAACAGCTGGGCCAGGCTCCAGGACATTTACAGAAGGAGGTTAGTGCTTAACAAGTAAGAGCATATCATTGAGACTTGGAAAAAATAAATAATACATCCCAGAACCGAGATCTCATTTTCAACCCAAGGACCACTAAACTGTTTCATAAGACTGTCTAGGATTATACAAGAATGATTCAGAACACATCGCAGGCACTCTTCCTTGCAAATAAATAAGTCAGATGAACATGCTGTGCCACACTCCAATCCATAAAGAGAACCAGAGGGCAGACCGTAAACAGAAGGAAATTGCAAGAAGGCCAATAAAATGCAATTGTGATCTCATGCCATCAGCTGGACTAGGCAAGAGGGATAAATAAAGTCACAGACTTCTCCTGTATTTATGGTTCCTTATTGTTGTGGAGCTCTCCTCAGAACAAAAACGGCTCTGGGAAGGAGGCAGTCATGCTCCTTTTGAATGGCAATGTTTAAGAAAGGAGAACCATATGGTTTTCAGTTGGCTCAATTGTGGCAGCCAGGAAACTAATCCACAGATTTATTGGAGCTGGCATACGTAACAGAGTGGCAATGTTCCTTTCATTTGCTGCCAAGAAACCCTCTGTGGTGCAGAGCTTTACCTTGAGCAGCAATTGCTTACTGGGCATATGGGCCTTATTTCTGCAAATGGGAGTGGAAGAGAGTCAATTTGCAAATCAAATTGGAATTCTCTTCCCCCTGCTGCTCCAATTTACTATGCAGACTTTATTCATAGTTAAAGGAGCCTGGGTTTCTGCCTCTTTTTTTTTTCCTCTTGAACTTGTTCTTCTGATTCAGGACATTCAAATGGGAGGAATATGATGAGGAGAGAAGAGACCATTTAAACCCTTGTCACTGACCAGACAGAAGTTATGGCACTAAGTATTTTACCTAATAACCCACTTGCTGGAAGACCTCAAGCTATTATCATTAGAATTCCTGACATCCTGATTTTTCTTTAAAAGGTCATATGGAAATGTGGAATGGCAGATCAGAGTCAGTAATCTGTCTAAAGTATATATAATCATCTGTTAGATAGTTTTTTTTATTTTGGCAGTGAAGCACAATAAAAAAATCCCAAGTATCCTTTGGGCATATTCACAGAAAGGTTTTTTAGAGTTCCCATGGGCTTTCTTGGAAAAAAGTATCAAAAGCTTGACTTCTGAAGAGAGACAAGGTGGCAGGGGGTGATTGATAGATGAACTGCCAAGCCTCACAAGTGCAAATGGAAATATGATCAGGGTTTGGAATCAGCCCTGTTCACCTGGGGAACAGGCAAAGCTGCATCTGAGGTCTGCAGCAAGGCAGGGAGAATTTCAGGGGGAGACAGATGCTACAGAAATGTTAAATGTTTCAAAGATTTCCTATAAGCTAGAGCTGCAGACATAAAGAAATTTATATAATTTCTCTGGGAGTCTATACCTGAAAACTTCATTATCTCTTTTTTCAGTAGATAGAGTGCTGTTTTCTTTACTTCAGCAAAAGTAGAGGATAACAAAGGAAACTGGGAATTGTTAAGACCAGCCATCGATCATACCACAAACCCATTGTGTTCAGTGTGCTGGGTACCAGGCACATCAGAGAAAGGCAGGGATGCCCATTCATGGGAAATTCTATTATACACCTCTGCCAACCTTATCTTTGTGCCCAATTTCCAAGGAGATGTGTCTAGGAACATCAGTGAATCCAGTAACAGCAACGACCTATGAATAGAAGAGCTCCATCAGCCCCTGATGATAAGCAGTGGAAGTCTGCAACGAATTACTGGAATAAATCATTATGATTTTAAAGGTTAACATTTGCCATCCTTCTCTGCAAAATGATTCCTCTGTGAAATTAAACATTGCTCTCAACACAAAAATATTATTGAAGAAGCTAAATTGTCTTCTGAAGATTATGTTAAATCTGAAGATGGCATTCAAATCAATAAAGTATGAGTTCAAAGCAGTGTTGACAGTCCAACCTACAGGGACTCCCATAGGTCACACAAGCCTACTGTGACCTTATTCCAATACATCTCTTATAAAATGGGTCAACAGCACTTCTCTTCAGCAAGTGACTCAGACATGAACAGTGCCCTCCTTTCAGTACTTGCTACTGGTAAAAACCCATAAATACAAAATCTGATCTGAACTCAGAGGAATAAAAATTTGATCATATTTACATATCATATATATATATAGTATACATATTAACAAACATAAAAAGGGGTTTGAGTGTAGAGGAACTCAGTGTTCGATCAGGTATAAAGGGGTGCTTTGATTTTTGTCTGTCAAAGCTTTCTCATTCAGCATATGCAACAATACAGAACTAATTGCAGAGAAATACCCTGGGTTTCATTTTCTTCCTTGGGAAAAACCAACTTTGGGCTGACACCTCAGCAGAAGTCAGCTCCCATCTGTGTGACAGGGAGTGAGAAAGAAGAGAGATGAATTTTCATACCTGAAGAGTCTCATTACTTGTGTTGAATTGCCCATAGGTAAAACTGTGTACATTTTTCGTTCTGCCTAGTGAAGAGGCAATAAAGCACATATATGCATGTACAGCAATGAAAAATTAATTACATGCAAATAATTCGCTTTTTTACAGCCCCAACATATTGCTTTGGTGCAGTTGGCAGTAAAAATTCCTCACTTTGAAATAAGCACCTACGCACACACAAATATATTAGTCCATATATTTGCACCATTGAACTAAAGTGCCATAAAGGAAGAATTCATCATCCACCTCATGAAATTAATATCTCTTTGACCACATAACTGATTTTATTTCAAGAGGTATTTTTTGAAAGCAAGCATCAGTAACAGTCATAAGCCATGTGTGCCTGAATTTGTCTGCAACTTCTACTATGAACATTAAAAACACTGAATGACAAAAAAAAATCAGATAGCTGTCAAAATAACTCTGATTTTTGTGCAGAAAAAGGGAAGCAGAAAATAGTTATATCTGTACCACATCACTGAAAAGCAGCACATAAGCAAACACTGGTCCACAGCAGCCCTAATACCATGTCCTCATCTGAAAGATGGAGGTCAAAACCAGCCTGATAAATCCACAATAAAAGGGGCCTCTATTCACTAGTGAGAGAGGAGACAAATGCTGCCATGGGTCCCTTGAAACTGCTCATAGGATGATGTGGACAGACAAGAAACCATCACATTCCCAAGTGTCAGTTCACAAACCTTCCCCCTCTGAATGAATCGATTAAATAATTTGGAACTCAAAACCTGTTTCTAGGCAAAATAAGACCACCATCTCAGCAAAGGAAGAAATTGCCTTGCACATGCACCTGGTGTGAGTCTGATTGACTCTGTTATGGAAGAGTCTTTAAAAGAGCCTGTCCTACCCCTTCCCTGCCAACACCTGGGGTGAAGGAACAATCCCCTTCCTTTTATATGGCACAACCAGGGAATGGCCCTTTACTGCCCACACCTGACCATTGACTCCAGGGCCAGGAGTTGGGCTTGGTGATCCCTGTGGGCCCTTTCCAACTCAGGATATTCCATGATTCTATGACTCCAATGGGATTCCTGCTGCCCACACCACTCCAGTGTGTGATTCCACTCTGTCTGCTGAGAAGTCCATCAGTCATGGAGAATATTGAATTACTGCGAAACTCAATATTCTGCCCAGTATCTGACACTGAGGATCTGGGGTTTCTATTTGGGCAGTGTCACCACTGCCCATCAGGACTGGACATTGGTGAGATGAACAGGAGGATGAAGGCTCAGCTCCAGCCCTGCCTCCTGCTTTGGTAATCACTGACCTGCAGAACCCCAGGGACTTCACATTTAAGCAGGCACAGCATTATTCCAGCATACACAGCTATAAATTGCTTCCGCTGAGTACTACCTTACAAACAGCTAAGCAAGAAATATTTAGTGTCAGAGACTCAAAATATGTTATTTTAATTTCAATCTTTAGTACTCTCAAAAGATGTCAGGTGCTGCTCTTTCAAATGTTACAGTAAGCAGTTTGGTTTGCAGCAGGAAGAAACAATTTTGATATTTCACATAAACAGGTCTTTTTTTACAAAGGGGCTCATGTTTCAATCTTTTAAAATGAAAGATGCTTGCAAAAAATCAAAATAAAACAAAACAAGAATAAAAGATCACAAGGAAACCAAACAAAACCTTAAGCTTCCAAAAGCTTTCTCGCCACTGCTTACTCCATGTTCAAAATGACAGCTTAGTTCTGTCCACAGGATCTGATTTCACTGTCAGTACAAGAAAACAGTTCCTCACAGTACCCTCCAAAGATATCTTCCACTGCTGGTTGTAATCCATAATCAAAATGAATGACAGATCACACAGCAGGAATTTTGTTTGCAAATCTCTGAAATCAGTGAATGTATCTTAACACCTCTCATCTATATCACTTTGTCCCCAGTCCTATTTGCTTGTTACAAACAGGCCTGAACACCCCGATTTAACAGATTGCTGAGCTCTCCTGTTCACTTTCCTGTTCATTAATCTTCATAAAATAATCTGGCAATGAAAATTGCTGAAGTTCTCCCCGTACTACCTGCTGCACGCCGGGCTCCAGTGAATAAATGGAGAGTATCTAATATGTGGAGGGAAAGGTTTAACTCTGTATTCTTTTGTGCATGGGAATTTCTCCAGTCTCTGTCCCCATGGAATGTAAAGCTCTGTACAGGCTGATTTGCTATGCAGGGCACACTCAGCAGGACCAGCTGAAGGCATGTTGTGGAGGAGTTAAAACAATAAGGTAAGTTACAGGTAGCACAGCACTGTGTGGCATAAATCAACCCCTGCCACAGGGTGAAATTCTGCTTTTTCTAGGAAATAGTTGTATTAAACACATTTCCAAATGGATTCTCAAAAACTATTAATTTTAGGCCAATGAACAGAGTATTTCAGGTGGGCTTTTGCTGCAGCAAAGGCATGTGCAGACTGCAAACCTTGATTTGAACAAGCTTTCAAGCTTGTTCTATGATGCATTTGGCATGCATGGAGAGTTTCACCCACAGCTTCCATAAGAAGCCCAGGAGGAATCAGAACACCTGACTTGGGGTCCCACATCTCACAGGGGCAGAACTGCCCCTGCAAGCCCCAGAAGGATGCTCTTGAAAGGGAATCACAGTATCAGCACTCAGCAGGCTGCCAAAGCTGGCCATGTCACCTTTTCACCTTAGCTCATCATAGAACAGGTGGGACAACCCCAAAAATCACACCAAGTGCCTGAGAGCATTGTCCAAACACATCTTGAGCTCTGTCAGGCTTGGTGCTGTGACCACTTCCCTGGGGAATCTGTTTCAGTGCCCAACCACCCTCTGGGTGAAGAAGCTTTTCCCAAAATCCAGCCTAAACCTCCCATGACACAACTTCCTGCTGTTCCCTCAGGTCCTGTTATTGATCACCATGGAGAAGAGATCAGTGCCTGCCCCTCTCCTTCAATTCATGAGCCTGAAATCCTCAGATTAGGCCAGTAAAATGTGGCAGCACTAGAGATGCAGGGAATGTTCCAACAATATATTATTGCTAAAACTGGCATGTCTTTTGTCCTGGTTTACAGAGAGCAGTCTTCATAGGCTTAGTCAGATACAGATTTTTTTGCACAGGAAATATTGCTCTGGGACATAAATTCTATTGACTCCCCATATTGACAGGAGGTAACAAGAGACTTGAAAAAGCACTGACTAGCAGCTCCTAGCTCAAGAGAAATTACATATTGAACTATATTGGACATGTCCTGGATGGTAGGGAGACAAAGACAACTTGCATGCTATCCATCAGCCCACTCACACATGGAAATGGCTGTTATTTATCTTCCCTTTTAACTAGAAATACAACTTCAGATTCATTTTTGCCCTAAAAAAGTGCATAAAATGGCTGATCCCTGCTCCAAAACTCTGTGTCTGTCTGTAAAGGGAAGCCAGAGAGGCTCTTTCAGGTGGAGACAAGTAAGACTGGATGGAATAGAAAGGCTGAGACTTCTCCAAGCACTGCTAAACACGACCCTGGTACAGCATGAGTGACATGAGTGAGAAGAAGAAAACAGAACAGAGGCAAAAGAACAAATGCAATCAAAACTGCCCCTTTCTTTAACATGGAATCAAAATAAGTTTTGGTTCTTACAACTTTTCTGTGAACTGCTTTGATATGAAATTGCTGATCAATAATCACATCACAGGAAACTGGATCTTTCCCACTGGTGCTCATTGTGGAAGGTGATATAAAGTCATTCAGTTTACTTTTGTCAACACAGATCTTACATCTGCACCCAGGCTGAAATCCAGACATCCCATCGTTTCAACTTTTCATGATAAACAAAACTGGGATTCTCCTGCTTGTTCAGGGCAGATTTTAGGCCCATTGATACAGGGACATTTTGCATTTCAAAGCCTTCTGCAAATTATTTTCTTTTTGTTGCCTTTTAAATAGATCACAAGAAACAAATAATTATCATATTCCTGACTATTATTCCCTCCCAACACTTCCTCCCTCTAAAGCCCACATTTATTCTGCACCTTCTTCAGGGTACACCTCGCCTGTTTGAACAAATTTAATTAGCAAATGTCAATAAGTATAGATGTGCTCACTGCAATAATGCACAATCATTGTGGTTTCCTTGGAGCATTTTTTGTGCTTGGTGTGAGAAGAATAAATGTGAAGATTAAATGTGAAGATTTTGGGAATGAATCCATTAAAATGGATAAATTACAGATACATGAAAATTTTCTTTCTAGGAAAACAGTTTTATGAAATTTGTCTACTCCAGTCTTTATATTCTTTTATTGTCAATATCTTGTGTAATTTTACACTTGGATTAACAGAGAGTTTAACTTCCATGGTTGTGCTGAGACCAGACCAAAACCAAGAATTTTTGGAGGGACCTGCATGTGGAAGAAGCAGTTACTGCATTTTCTCCCCCACCCTCTGCCTCAATCTTTGCATGAACATTTGCAGCATATTCTGGAGAAATTCTTATTGCAACCCAGATTAGCAGAGAGCAACTCAACCAGATCTCAATGCCACCTTTTATGAGCAGATGCTGACAGAGGGTTTCTACCCCCTGAAAAAAGAATATTCCAACATGTCAAATAATGCACTACATGGGGGTCTTTAAAATTCTTTTCACCCATTCAGCACCCATCAGAGCCTTGGAGTAGATGGAGAGGGTTAATAGGCTGCCAGACAGGTTTGTCTCTGGGCATGGACCAAAGTAAGCAGAGCCACAGATGGGTGAATTGGGCATTTGTGGTGCTCTAGTAACAAAAACACCAGCAAATGTCTTGTCCCCAAAGCAGGGCCTTGGCATTCCGTGTCCTGAGTCTGGGGGAGGAAAAAAAGCAAAGGCTCAGGGTATGAATGAGAGCTGCATTTCAACAAAAGCTCTTTGATATCAAATATCACAGACCAGGGGAAATAAAAAATTTTTAAAGCGAGAAAAGGAAATAGTAGAGAGGGCAGAAGAGAGTAGGGGAAGAGGTGAAGTGAATGTTATGGCTAAAAAGCATCTTTAAGGGACTTCCCTGACCTGCCATTTATTAGGCAGCACGAGGCAGGGCAGTAGAACCTGCTCCTGCTGTTTTAACCTACACCCACTGCCCAGGGAATGTACCTCATATCAAAGGTTGTTGGCAAATGCCAAACTCCCCTTTAAGAGAGGCCACTGAGTTTGAGGAGAATATCAGCAGCATGGAACCAGTTCAGACCCTCTCAGAGGGGCCCTAATCCTCCTCCCATGGGATCTGATGCACTGTCTCTTGGACCATGGCCTGCTTATTTCATCCTTGCTGCTTTAAAACAAGTATTGCAGCAGCAGCATGGCCCTTCATCGAGCTGATGCACCTTAGAGACATTTTGTCCATTGCACAGATCAAAAAATACATTCTCCAGTAAAAAAGAAATTGATTTGGCACTAAAACTGCTGCACCTCACCCTTCAAACAACAGCCTGAAACTCTGCCCCACCTATGCCTTCATCCCTGTCCTGGATTTACTGCAGTTAAGATGGACAAAAGTGCTGCAGGTTGTCCTGTGATTTGCAGAACTTTTCAAATGAAAAACTAAAAAATCCCAAATTTCTTCACTTAATGGTAGGGACAGGAGATCAGAATATGGTCACTTTACATTCATAAAGAAATAAAAACAAAATCAGGACTTTCCCAAGAAGTGCTCCTACTAATACTGCTAATCTCTCCCATAGGTCACAGCCAAGTCTGGACTGTTTATTTATTTATTTTTCATGTTTATTTTCATGTTTATTATTATCCCAGCCAAGCTTGTTCACTTTCAGGAATGAAAAACAGGTAAGCAGAGGAGAAACACTTATTAAATGGAAGCACAGCATTTGAGAGGTTGGCAGAAAAGTTTGCTGTTTGCAAAAAAGAAATTTGTATTTTCATATATTTTCTGAATAAAAATTAATCATTATTCTAGTATTCTATTCTAGTTGAATATTGATAACTTTGGTATTTCCTTCAATCCTGCAATTGAAATTGTTTGGTTTGTTTTTCTCCTCTACAAAAATCCAAGATCTTTTGCTGTAGTTGACAGAGGGCTCTCTTTCTTGGTGGAAATCAGCTCTTAATTCCATAACTAACAAGGTCAGAAGTCTTGTCAGGTGCATATCAAGAGAGTTGCATAAGATGCAAAGTACTTATGCTGCACTATGGTAGCTGAGGACATGAATTAAGTTCTTGAAGGGGAAAAAACTACACTTTGAAATTGCAGCAATGATATACTCAAGTTGTCTCTAAATTAAGACACCTTCTCACAACTCACAAATAGAACAAATCTTTTAACAAGTGTTAAAAATTAATAGGGAGAGGAGAGGAGATCAAAGCTAAGGTAGATGCTTCAGAAAATTGTCAAGGCATCGACAGAAGAAATCTTTCAGCTTTAGTTCATAAGAAGAGACCAGAAAAGCATCTCCCCTTTGGTGGAATGAAATGGCTTTAAATCAAATAGAAGAGAATCTGAAATGAAATGTGTATAAGGAAAGGAGACTTTTAATTCTCCTTCTAGGGAAAACTTGCTTGACCTGAAATCAAAAGTTGTAAACTGATGATTCACTTCCTCACCCAAACTCATAGAATCATGGAATGGTTTGGGTTGGAAGGGATGGTTAAAGACCATCTATTTCCAAGCCCTCTGCCATGGTCAGGGACACCTTCCACTAGACTGGGTTGTTTAAAGTCCCATCCCACCTGGCCTCGAGCTTTCAGGGATGAGGCATCTGCAACTGCTCTGGGAAATCTCTTCCAGTGTTTCACCACTGCGAAAAAATTCTTCCTAACATCTAAGCTAAACCTGTCTTCTTTCAGCTTGAAGCCATTCCCCCTTGTCCTATCACTGAATACCTTTGTAAACAGCCCAGCTTTCCTGGAGACCCCGTTTAGATGTTGAGAGGTGCTCTAAGTTCTCCTCAGAGCCTTTTTTTCAAAGCTAATTTCCAACAACCCTCAGAAATATAAGGATGTGCAAAAAATACTTGACATTCCAAGTCCATGTCATGTAACACCAAACACAGAGAGACATCTTGGTGACAACTGTGGAGACTTCAGAGATTATATCTTGCTCAGACAGGGATGAATGCAGAGCTCAAACACACTCACAGTCCCACAGAAGTCC
Source organism: Drymodes brunneopygia (assembly GCA_013400955.1). NCBI lineage: Eukaryota > Metazoa > Chordata > Aves > Passeriformes > Petroicidae > Drymodes > Drymodes brunneopygia. The sequence goes on from VZTZ01009047.1 coordinate 18,520, forward strand.
AGATGTTTGGTGTCAGAATGAGCTTCAATAAAAGTGTCTAAGGTACCAGTCTAAGGTGGCCATCTGGGCTCACACTGTAGCTGGAGAGAATCAGATCTCCCTGACTGGGAAGTTTGTCCCATTTTTAGACAAATGTCTAAGATAGTGAATCAGTCTCCCTCTACTGCTCTTCCCTCCCATAGGCAGAGTCCTCCACCAAACTGAAGCTGAAGTTTTAACTACAGAGAGCCTGACACTGGAAGAGAGGAATCTCACCCCACACAAATTGCTTGCCCAGGGTCACAGAAGCAGCTCATTGCAGAGATCCAAAATTCGAGTTTAGCTCAGGCACTTCTTTGTCACTGTTCCCTGGCAACAAGATAGGACACAGAGCTTGCATTTAGCCCTGCAGTCTGTGCATGCACAACTAGCAGAGACCCACGCAGCCTGTGACAAGCCTTGCAGTACACAGACATGCCAGAGATAGATAAGGGCAGGTCACAGAAAATATCTATAATTGCTTCAAGGGAAAAGAAAAAGTGAAAAAAAAGGAAAAAAGTTGGTTCATCTTAATCTTTCACAGCTGTCAGTACAGCAGATAGATTTTATTTTAGGTCCATCCTGCCAACAAGTATCATTTTTATTTCAGTGAGCAGAATGAAGATAATTAAGCTTCCAAAAAGCCAGTATTTGGTAAAAATAGCCATGGCTTTACTTAGCAGCGTACAGGATTTTAAAAGAAATTCTTCAGCTTCCATCTTCCAGCCAAAGGGCACTTTTTTCATTTTTTTCTACCAAAGTTCTAGGCTTTTCTCTATTTTGACATCACTAGAGAAAAGCAAAGGACAGGGAGCTAAGGGCTGTCCAACATCTTTTAAGATGTATTGAGGAAGTAAGGGTTACTGTTTGTCTCCATGCAAGTACCAGAATATACTGCACTGCCCATGTCTCTCGGACAATTTGACACAGCCTGGTTCCACTGAACCACTTCTGATTTACACCAGCACTAAAAAGGGAGGGGGAGAGGGAAGTCAGACATCGTAAATCTTCTCCCTGAATGACACTTTGAAGGTCTCGTACATCACTTTGAAACTAAGGTCTAGAATCACAATACAGATGACCTGAAAATGGCTTATATGCCCCAAAGCCTCTTCTCCTTCCCTCAGATATTGTTTGCTTTAGTAGAAGACATTAAGTCTTCCTGCAAAGCTGGTATCAATGGACTCACAAAGGCATTTAGAAGCCAAAGTGCCATTGACTGCAAGGCTAACACCTCCAGGATATTTACTTAATACAGCCGACTAATGTCAAAGGGACAATATTTCCATGAGTTATACAGTGATTTAACAGCCTGTTTTTCTTTGAGCTACAAGGGAATAAAGTTTCTAAATCATTTGTGAAAGCATCAGCCTTTTTAGTTCACTATTTATACTGCATGAAAGAAGCAAGTTGGCAGTCCATGATCTGGCCCTGCAAAGACACAGCTGTGAGCATGAAGAGTGATGCTCATTGTCACCCACCCAGGGGCTCTGCCAGGGTCCCTGAGCAAGGGACAAGATGAAGCTGTGTTTTGCTCAGTGCAGGATATCCCCATTTCCCACTGTGTTGCAGGCAGAGTAATAAACCAGGTGTAATTCCAGCCTGCCCTAGCACATGCTTTTTCATCCAGTATCAGATTCTCTGCCCATTTACCACACACCTTCCCTTCAGCTGACAGCTCATACTGAGCAGAAAGTGAAGGCAACACCTCAGCAAAGTGGATTCTCCAGATCTCCATTTCCCAGCTTGAGACACTTGTGTGAGTCTCACTGGGCTGCAGTAAGGGTGTTGATCATCCCACTCAGCACCACACTCAGCAGCACTGTTAGACCTCAGGTTTGAATATGCTTTGGGGCAGAATTCAAAGCCTTCTCTGGACTGAGTCTTTGGCA
>VZTZ01009057.1:0-67030 GCA_013400955.1 Drymodes brunneopygia
ACTATTGTAACCTAAAACACCATCTCCAGTCAGGTTTTTAGTATCTCAAAGGATGTAGACCCCAAAGCCTTTCTGGACAACCTGTACCAGTACTTGACCATTTTCATAATAAAAAAGCTTCTTCATAAGTTTAAGTGGATTTTGTTGAAATTAATTTATGCCCTTTGCTTTTTGTCCTGTCACTGTGCACCACTGAGTGGAATCTGGCTGTGCCTTTTTTACTACTCTAAGTCCTTATAAACAGGGATAAGATTCTCAGTGAACACCCTCTTCTAGAAGTTAAGCATCCTTTCTCAGTCACTTGTATGTTAGATGCTTCAATCTCTAAAAATCCCTTCAACTGTGTTCACGGTCCTTCACTGGACTCACTCTGGTATGGCCATGTCTTCCTTGTACTGGAGACCCCAGAGGTGGCCACAGCACTCCAGAGGTGGCCTCACCAGATGTCAGCTTGCCGGCAGCATTCTCCCTAATGGCAGCCAGGATGATTCTCATCTTCTTTGAGGAAAGGAAGCAACAATGGCCCATTTCTCCTGCCTGTTGAAGTCCCTCTGAATAGCAGCACAGCCATCTGGTGTATCAACATTTTCTCCTAGTTTTATACCTGAGGGTGCACTCTGTCATGTTGTCCATCTCATTAATGAGATTGTTAAACAACATGGACTCAGTTCTGACCCCAGTGTACCCTGTAAGTGGCTGGCCTCCAGATGGATTTTGTCAGTGATCACAAATCTTTCCGAGTGGCAGTCAAGCCAGTTTTCAGTCCACCTCATTGTCTACTTACCTATCCTGTACTTCATGATTCATGAGGTTGTTATAGGATACAGCAACAAAATGCTTGCTAAAGCCAAGGTAAAAACATTCCATATGTTTTATGGTAGAATTTTATGATAGAATGTTGTCACATTGATTAGCCTGGTTTTTCCTTTATAAATCCATGCTGACTACTCCCAGTCGTGATCTTGCCCTTTTTATGTCGGAAACTGGCTTCCAGGAGTATTTGATGCTATTACTTTTCTAGGGATTTGAGGCCTTTCTCAAAGATAGGAATGACTTTTCCTTTCTTACGGACCTCATGAGCTTCCTCTAAGCATCATTCAAAGGTCATGAGTGGCTTTGCAATCATAGAATCATAGAATCACAGAATCACAGAATTGTAGAACCACAGAACCATAGAATAGAATCATAGAATTATAGAGCCATAGAACCATAGAATAGTTTGGGTTGGAAAGGACCCTTCAAGGTCATTTAGCTCAATGTTCCTGCTGTGAGCAGGGACATCTTTAAAGAGATCAGGTTGCTCCTGCCACAGTTGTGTGACTTTTTGTGCATGTGGATGTGCCATGTTTTGAGCATGGAAGAGGTGCTCCTTGAAACTCAATCAGCTCTTCAGGACCCCTGATCTCCCTAGGCTGACCTCACGTGGGATGCTTCCAAGCAAATCCCTGAACAGACTGAAATCTGCTCTTCTGAAGTCCAGGACTGTGGTCCTTTTATTTGTCTTGTTTCCTCTTCTCAGAAGAAATCTTCTCTCTAAAAATATTCCTTTGCCTGTTTGTCTGTTTTTAAAGAACTGAATTATATGGGTCCTCAATTTCAATTATGATTGTAATTATTTGTAAAATATTGGAAGAATGGTAACTGTATTAGAAGATATCTATTCTTGAAGACAGAAAATACAGTATACTTAGTACTTACATTGTAGTTCAGCTAATTCATGAAAGATTTGAGATGAAATCATATAGCAGGAATACTGAAAAAAAGTAATAAACTAGGGGAATAGATATGGTGTTGGAATTAAACATTTTCATTGCAATGGATTTAAGCTTATAATAATTCATATTATCCCCATGTGCAATACAAGAAGAAAATCCCTGAGGGGTTCAAGGAAGACATAGATGGTTATTTTGTTTCTTATGGATATCAGTCCTTCACAGAAGGCAAATGAGAATCACTTGGAAAAAAATTCAACATTTCAAATGCATGTCATTTAGGGGTAAAATGCAAGTATGATAAACAAGACCTCTTCTGTAGTAAGCTCTTCAGAACAGGACTGTACATATATTTAAGGTGACACCAGACTTTGAATATTTTAATGGTCAAGTAGAAACTAAAAATTATACCGGTAATTAATACTAAACATCCACATTAAACCATGAGCTGAAGAAAATATTGAAAGCTCCATAGCCATTTCACTGTGATCTGCATAGATACCTACAGAGGACCAACATTCAAAATGTAAACTACACTTATGTATAAATTTTTGCACAGTTCCAATGATTTATGAAGCTCGTTTTTCCTTTCCTGTGTGTAGGGTACTCATACATTCCTGAAGTGTTCTGACAGTTCCTGAATTTATTTAAATGACAAGGATTTATTTAAAGGTATCCATTGTATAATAAAAGCTAATTTGCATTAATATAATGAGGTATTTAGTCTAAATTATTCTAGTGAGAGTAGCTATGAAAATTGTTTTGAAGGATTTATTTTCCACTTATGAGTTTCTTTCAAATGAGGATTACATACTCAGAGGAGAAGAAGTAATTGATAAAAATAGCTTTTTGCCTTTCAATGTTTTCACTCCCATTATCTTGCTCCAGAATAAGATGTTAAATCTTTACAATTTGAGACAATGAAATAATAACCATCCCTAAATCCTTACTGCAGTCAAAGAGTTTTAAATTGTTGGCTACTTGCATTATAAAACTCACCTAACATAGTTGTTCAAGGTCTCAGAATTTTCTTGTCTGCTTTGTCCAAGCATATGCAAGCAGTTCTCATTTGATTCTAGTAATGAAAACAAACCTCTGGATTTGCCACATGCTGGTGCCTTTAATATTGTAATAAAGTAATTTACAAACCAGTGATGGAGCTTGACTACTGCTGAAGTGTCATAAATAGAAAGCAAATACAAAAAGCAGCAATTTTCTGAATATATTTCTGAAAATACTCCTTGCATGCCTCCATGGTCAGTTTTGCCCACATCAGAGCTGGAGTGCATTCTTTAATTTTCCTCCCATTGTCCCTGCAGGTACGTCACAGGAGGGCTAAGAAACACAGTTCTGGATGAGATCAGTGGTACAGGCTAAGGAAGAGAAAATAAATTATTTGCATATTTTTCTTTTTTTTTTCCTTCTTTAACCATAAGTTATAACAACCTCTTGTCTTAGTGTAAGTGTAGGTGAAAGATAATTTGTTCAAATCTGAAATTCAGAATGAAGGTCTCTGATGAATTTTGTTCAGTCTCCAATCAAAGAAACACATTTTTTCTTCATTAATTCTTGTCTAGTTAAAGGAGCAAAGAAATTAAAGCCAATCACCAGTAAGAATGCATGCAGTTGGCAAACCCTTTCTTTTATCATTATTATGATATTTTCCATGTAGTTTCTGAGCCACCTGTGGCTGTTTGGCCTTAGCCTATGATTGTGACTGTCACAATCACACTTGATTGGCACACAGCCTAGGAATGTATGTAACTGTCGTGGAAAGCTTCTGTTTCCAGATGGGATGGTATTAATGGCCAAGTAGACAGTGCCCTTTTGTCTGAACTCAAAGCATTAGAAATCAGTGTGATGACCAGGTTTTCAACCTTCTGATTAGTTCAGATGTGGAAGACCACCCCTAGGTGGAAAATGAAGTTTCATATTATTCTTGCAAGAGTTCAGATCTAAACAACGTAGAAAAATATAAACTAGCTTATAATATCTTCCTAAACTTTGCATTCCTACACTGACTATTTTGATTACTGTTCTGTTGATTTCTTTTTTTTTGAACCAATGCCTCAAATTTGATGTTTTTCTTGCAGGAAGCAAAGAAAGTGCCTCACACTTCAAAACACATGCTTATAAAGTGTATAGTTCTTCATTTAAAACTCAGATAGTTCAGAAAAAAACCCCTCAAAAATTCATGATCTTTTTAGATAACATATAAAATATTTACTGTATATTTTTCAGGAAAACTATTTGCAAATAAGTTTTTATTTTATTGATGTGCATCTAAGTAGGATTAAATAGGCCATTTAATTATTGACATACAGAATTTTGTCACATAGCTCAAATTTAACCTTATCGCTAAGGATTATTGGTATCTTTAGAAAACCTGTAAGACTTTCTATGGAATCTAGGTTACATTTCATCTTGATTTTGGAATGGAAGAACAAGATGTGGTTCTGGGAGGAGGCAAGTAGAGTGAAAAGTTAAATGAACATTTTAAAGACATCTAGAATGTCCATTTTGGAGGAAGGGATTACTGAACTTTGGAAGAAGTCCAAACACAAGCAATTTATTAAGTGTCCTACTGATATGTAACAGGAAATTACAAACTGCTGTAGTGGCTTGACCCTGGCTGGATGCCTGGCACCCACCAAAGCCTCTCCATCACTCCCATCCACAACTGGACAGGGAAGAGAAAATATAACAAGGGATTCATGAATTAAGATAAGGATTGGGAGAGGTCACTCACCAAATACTGTCATGGGCAAAACAGGCTTTAATTTGAGATATTAATTTAATTTATTGTTAAAATCAGAGCAGTATAATAAGATGTAAAATAAAACCTTCAAAACACCTTCTCCACACCCCGCCCTCCTTCCTGAGCTCTACCTCCTCCCCTAGTGGCTCAGGGAAAGGGGTTATTGTCAGTTCATCACATGTTGTTTTTACCATTGCTCAGGGAGAGGAGTCATTCCTCTGTTACACTGTGAGGTTCCTCTCATGGGAAACAATTCTCTGTGAACTTCTCCAGTGTGAGTTGATCTGATGAGCAATAGTCCCCCTCAAACTGCTGCAGTGTGGGTCACTCTTCCATGGGGTGCAGCCCTTCAAGGACAGGCTGCTCCNATTCATGAATTAAGATAAGGATTGGGAGAGGTCACTCACCAAATACTGTCATGGGCAAAACAGGCTTTAATTTGAGATATTAATTTAATTTATTGTTAAAATCAGAGCAGTATAATAAGATGTAAAATAAAACCTTCAAAACACCTTCTCCACACCCCGCCCTCCTTCCTGAGCTCTACCTCCTCCCCTAGTGGCTCAGGGAAAGGGGTTATTGTCAGTTCATCACATGTTGTTTTTACCATTGCTCAGGGAGAGGAGTCATTCCTCTGTTACACTGTGAGGTTCCTCTCATGGGAAACAATTCTCTGTGAACTTCTCCAGTGTGAGTTGATCTGATGAGCAATAGTCCCCCTCAAACTGCTGCAGTGTGGGTCACTCTTCCATGGGGTGCAGCCCTTCAAGGACAGGCTGCTCCAGCTAGGGCCCCTCTCCCCAGCGGCCTCCCAGGAGGTCACAGCCTCCTCTCAGGCATCCACTTGCTCCAGCCTGGGCTCCTCCAAGGGCTGCAGGTGGATCTCTGCACCCCTGTGGATCCCCACGGGCTGCAGGGGCACAGCTGCCTCACCATGGTCTGCACCAGGGGCTGCAGGGGAATCTCAGCTCTGGCTCCCAGATCACCTCCTCCCCCTCCTTCTCCACTGACCTTGGGATTTGCAGGGCTGTCCCTCTCACATGTTCTCACCTTGTGCTTCTCTGGCCGCAATTACGTCTGTGCAGTAATGTTATTTTTCTTCTTAAATATGTTATCTCAGCCCAGCCTTGACAGTGATGGGTCCACCTTTGGAGCTAACAGGGATTGGCTCCTCTGGACATGGGGGAAGCTTCTTGCAGCTTCTCACAGAAGCCACCCCTGTAGCCCACCCTTGCTATTAAAACTTGGCCATGCAAACCCAATACAACTGCATCATTTATCATCAGATGTAAGAAAGTACTGAATCTGACTCTATGACTTTAGATATGACACTTTTATCTTAAAGATAAAAAGGGTAAGGTATATCTTAGTAAAAATTGTTCGGCTGCCACTAAATGGCCAAGATTCCTCAAGGAAAGCAGTCACAGCTTTTTCATTTATAATAAAATTTTATGTGGATAGAGTCCAAAACAGAAAAGCTGGTAACCAAAAATAAGTGCTTTTTTCCTTCAGAAATGATTCTGTGTAATCTTAGTATTATGTAAATATTTGAGTACAGAGTGCTAATTTGTCTGTGGAAAAGAAATACATGGAAATAGAGGCTGTTGTAGTTTCTGAGTGTCATGGAAGCAGAGGTATGGTGGGAATCAGGGGAAGATTTCTGACTGTGTTGATGATGCCTAGCAGAGTCATGCTTCTACTGCCTGAAGGTCAGATAGGGCAGTCATCCAGATCTCTTCAGCATTATTGGTAAGTAATTCTCTTTCCCTCAGTGGAACAGTTACCAAGTCTGTACAAAGAACGGAATGAGCAAAAAATATTGCTTCTTTTTTGCTGACCTTGTCTACATATGCTGGTCAGGTTCTTCAGGCCCCAAATATTTCCAAATAACAAGATAATCCTGTAAAACTGTTAATCAGGAATTTTCTTAAAATACTCCAATTAGTTTTTTGTGTTTTATTAATGTTTTATTCAATCATTTTCTGATTTTCTAACTGATTTATACAAAGGCTTTGTCTGCAGTCTTCAAAATCATCAGAACAATGTCGTGGCTTTTCTTTTTTCCTGAAAATGATTATTTTTCTTAGTGCAGTGTACTTGTAATTGTGTAATTGTACATAATGACTTCACTGTAGTCTGTATAATTTAAAATGAAAAAAAAAGGCCTTTGACTGAAAATACTCTCTGAAGAGAAAATTAACTTAATTATGGAGCTTTGGTTCCATTTTGAGTCCAACTTCAAGCGCAAATTCTACATTATGTCTACAAATGCATGCTAGCTACACATCAAAAAGAAATGGATTCATTTTAATAGGTCGGTTGCTTGGAGGCTTTAGGTACAACGGTCTAGGGGACTGAAAACGGAGAAAAGGTAATTGTGATACTATTGTGTAACTGAACAGTTGTAAAAATAGTGGGTTTTCCTCTGAGCATGTCAGAATGGGTGGTTTGAGTGCCTGAGCTGTAGTCTCAAGCAGCAAAGGAGTAGTATTTCACAGTATCATTAGTAAAAACCACAGTGGGAGACTGTGTTGCCGGTAGGGATACTACGAGGACCTGACAGAAGAAACTGGGAGTCCTTGTTAGTTCATTGCTGAGTTAGGAAGTGTGAGAGACCCACTGAACTGAGACCAGTCCACTCTTATTCCAGACAGTCATCCTTGATGGGTCTACTTAGAAAACTTATTTAGAGGAGTCTATTTGGAAGCTTAAGTGTTGATTTTGTTTTAGCTAACGAGAGGTTGAGTCCCCACCAAAGCTACCTCTTGCATAATCCCAGTGAAGTTGCTTTTACTCCCATTTGTGGTCTGATTTACCAAACTACCAACACATTTCTGACAGAACTGGCTTTTTGCTTTCATGCTGTGTGTCTGCAGACCACCCTAATGTATATGACTGTTGAGAAATAGTTGATTATCATTTATAATTATAATTTTTTTTCCCTTTTGACTACACCTACTGCATTTTTGTACACTACTTGCATTAATTCTAAATCCTAACTAATAAATGTTAAAGTATTTCTGGGTGAAAGTCATACTTTTACCAAAGCCATCCTAATTTGAGTATTGTAACACGGTGCATAGCTGTCCTTCAACAGAAAAGACCTTTGCATTTAAAAAGGATATCTTACACAACGATAAATTAACAAAATACCCTATACATGAATGAATCTGTGGTCACCTAAAACCAGTTGGGATTTTCAAGTTCTATTGGAATAAACGTGAAGAATTAAAACTAAGTGTCTCTAATTTAGTAGCATAAGAGCTATTAATGTTCTGTGGGATTTAAACTTGAAAGTTACAAATGTGCTTGAAATATTTGCTAAAAGTTCTCTGAAATATGCTATCACTAAATATAACAAATTAAATAATTATCAAGTGTATTTTTTTCTGAAATATGAAGCATTATATAATAAACTGCTAATCCAAATGGAAACCGAAATTATTATAGACTGCATTCAAATTTCAAATGTCATCAAAGCCTGTCTCTGACCTCATACATTGCTGTCTGATACATTAGTTTTGCCACAGAATGATGGTAAAGGCTTATGAAAAGGTGACTCATTGAACAAAAGGAAAATTAAATTAAAAAGTAGGGTTTCACATAGTTTTGCTTCCTTAGGCTTCAAAGATGAAATGAAACTGTTTCAAAGCTTTCAAATAGCTAAATTATTCTCACTGCAGTTCTTACTGATTCTTTATCATTTAATCTGTGAGGTTTATATTAATCATAGCTAGAGAGTTATGTTCCGAGATGTAGATGTGCTTAGGAGTGTGGAGTCCTGAGACCAGCTCTTTAACCCTTCAATTCTACCTTAAAATAGTTGGCCTGCCTCTTTCGGTAGAGCAGAAAGGCTGCAGTGGGAATCCTTTCCACGTATTTTAGTATTTTAGGCAGCTGTCATGGCTGGAATGTAAGGACTGGGCCTTGTACTGCTGTATCTTCCTATTGACCAAGAGTGAACCCAGGAATCTTGTTCAGGATAAAACAGAACAGAAACTGCAGCCTTGGCATGAGACAGTTACATGAAGCTATTTGAATCCCTCACAATTTAAACAGTGGTCCCCTTAGCATCTCCCAAGGGTCTCTGGCTCTGCTTCTGCAGATGAAACGTATTTTCTCACCTACAATTATCTCCTGCTCTGAAGTACTACATTTATTGATACCAGCTGTACTGTCACAGGTCCACACAAAGAGATGTGGTATTGCTGTCTGCTGAAGGATCACTAGAATACAAATACAAGAGAAGAGCATATTTCCCTTAACCTGGCCTGTCACCTGTCTTTCTCCTGGGTTTTCTTGAGTTGAAGCCACACTGAAGTCATCATGCTGCTTACATAGGGGTTAGAAGAATAAATAGCTTTTGCTATTCCTTAAGAAATAGAGCGTGGATAAAGACAGGATAAATAAAACACTGCATGTCCTTGTTCTCAAGGAGAAAGTGATAATTCTTTTCGCCGGAATTTGTGACTTAGATTGCTTGATGTTTTATGAAATGTGTAACCTGAGTCAGAACTGACTTCCATAGAGCCAGTTGTGAAAATAATACAAAATCAGTACAATTGCAAAACAAAGCAGAGCATGGCTAAGCTTGTCATTTGGATGAAACATTCTGATATTGATAATACCACATACTGAAAGCAGAGCAACTGATATATTATTAAGAGATGTATAAATAGTAAAAAAATTTAACACCACTTTTATACAGAGTTTTCAAATAATTTAAATTGTCTGAGTAAGCTAAGCAGATAACATACAACTCTGAATATTTTTTATTAAGTTTGGTTTTCCCCCACAGATTCCAATGACAAATGAGGCAATGTTTTTCACCGATCTGACTGCCCAACTCAGATCATGCAGTTCTGAAGCTGTATCTCAAGTCCTTTTTCAAACTCATAACTTCTCATTGGAAACAGATCTCTTCCAGAGAGATCACCAGCCTCGATGTCCAAAATTCAAGTGACAAAGAACCACCGCTTCAAAGACCTCTTCAGTCCTCTTAATTATCTTCAGCTTTGATAACATAGGAAGCAAGTCTGCAGTCAGTATTTGAGGCTTTGGTTACATGTGATGAACAAAACCCAAAGCAAGTCAAAATTATTTTTTTTTCACCTCAGGTAATTTCTACTTTCTGTAGGATTACAGATATTGGAAATGTGTTCTTAAGTTCAAGATATGGGAAAACAGTCTCCAGAGAATATTGCCGGCTCATAATATCATAACTATATGTAATGTGAATTTATATTTACAGTTAGCAGATGACAGTTGCATGAAGTGAGAAAATGTTTTTTTAAAAGAGCTGATGGGTTGCTCAGTAATAAAGAGAAGAATGCCAGTTGGACAAGGAAAATACTGCCAGAAATATCAAATTTTTGTAAACAAAATAGGACTAAATAATTATAAAAGGTATGCTAATAAAAATTGCTAGCCTCATCTCTCTTTTCTTCACATTTCTTTGATCATAGGTCTTAAATTTTCTTCCTTTGCTAAAGAAAATCTGTCATCTTCTGTTCTAACTTTTGTAACAGACATGAGGCAAAACTTACTGCTTTAATTAAACAGAAGAAAACCAAAAGTTTTAACAGTTCTTTACAAGAATCAAGGAAGTTTCCAGATCTGTAACATAGACACAAATCAAAGATATGTCAATTTTGCTAGCAAAAAAATAGTTTGCTGCAAATGATTTCATATGCAGTAACTGCTAATAACTTCAGTGAAACAATAAAATCTGTTCCTTTTTACATACATTGTAGCTTTTCCCACCATTTCAAAACCCAGGGAGTCTTGGTAACCTTCAAGGATGTCTTAGTCTTACCTCTTGTGATACTGTAATGCTCTGGTAGCAGCTTTTCCATTTTTGGATGATTCCTGTAAATATATAAACATTTAGCATTCTATGTTCCTAGTTTAGTCGTTTTCATATTCAAGGTGTTATTCATATTATGCTTTTTTTTCTTGTGAAGTTTAAAGTAAAAAACAAACAACAACTACAACAATAAACCAAACCAAACCAAACCAAACCAAACAAACCAAAACAAAGCAAAACCCCCAAAAAATCAAAACTGATACCCCATCCCTTCCAAATGCCAATTAAATACAGCAACTGACCAAACCTCAGCGTTTTTCAGGTTTTTAATACAGTTTTTATAGTGGTCCACATTATCAAAATAAGATGGGTTGGGCTCCAGTTTAACGTTTCAAGGTCTTGCTCTAACAGCATGGTGTAGAATGATAAAGTATCAAGAAGTCCTGCAGACATCTGTGGAGCTCTGTAAGGATGCACCAGTCTGTTCACACATTATTAATTGCAGGATGGGTCTCTAAATTAGTTTATCAGGCAATTTAACTGGCAACAGCAACCACCACAAAACCTCAATCATAAAACCCCTTCTTTCATGTAGAGATTAAGAAAAGCTGAAGACCTGAAAATTATTTTGCGTTACAGGTGGACAAATTGGCAAGTAAAGAAAAATATACAGGTATTAGAAGTAAAATTAAAAACTGCATATATATTTAAATGGCAAAAAAGTAGTTAGAGACTTTACCTATCTTATTGTCACAATCAGTCTTCTATGAATGCAATTTCATATAATGAACTATTTTAAGGTATCACTGCCTCTGTATAAATCTTCTTCCTCTGAAAAGAAGAAAGAAGGCTTGGATTTGTCATCAATTGTTCCCAATTATAATTCCACACTATGCTGCTTTGATATCATTGCTATGTTCAAAGACTCTGATGTTGAAGTGAATGAACAACATCTCATTTTATTACCATGTCACAAAGTGTCTCACATCTCCTGTATTCTCACAATGGGGTCCAAAAGTGAAGCAGATTTCTTTTTTTAATGGAAAATGAAAGGAGAAAGTATCAATGCAATTGTCAAAGATAAGTAAAGACGGGCTAAAATGAATCAGAGAACTTGACCAAGAAAGAAGAGCCACCTGGGAAAGCTGGATTGATTATATTCAACATGGATTGCTCATCTCTGCTAAATAATATTATCACACTGATGTGGAAAAGATTTTAAAAAAATGTCAAGCAAACACAGTATTATTTCTACCTCTACAAGTGGAGATTTTCCCTACTGCTTCTGTATTGCTTGGTTTCTTTCTGGACATACTGAGATGAAGAACCTGTGCCAGTGTAAATTTTATTGAGTGGAGGAAAGTGACCTGGGTATCAGAATCCTCCAGCCTGTGACTCAGTGCACTTTCTGTGACACTGACTGGAATTTGAAACAGATAATTAGGATCTTTCTGCAGTTTAAAAGTTTTATAAACATATGAGAGTGTGTTCACGTGATACCCTGCTGCAGTGTGTGCTTGCCATCCTGTATTTATAGTAGAGAAATAAGATAGTGAGGTGTTAAACGTGAGCAGCCCTAGGCAATATGTTAATTTCCCCATCTATCCTGTGAAATTGCCTCTGAAGCTGAGAACACCAGTTACATTACAGTCAGGAGCAGAGGAACTCTGCTGGGCTTGCTGTTTCCTCTGTGGCAGGGGATAGTTTTATGTATTGTGACCTCTTTGCTAAACAAGTTGCTTCTTCTAAAGGATGCCTCTTTGTGCCTTTTTTCCCCTGATATTATGTTTTTTGTGGATGGTATAGGGTGGGGGTAAAGTCTGTGGAGTTGACTTTGCATCCATTTGCTTTGATGATTAGTCTCGTTGCTCAAGAGCTGTGAGCAGGGTGCTGCCTGCGCCTGGAATTGGATCGGTGACAAATCAACGCCTTAATTTCACTGGACTCTTAAGTGTCTTGCACTACTCCAGTATTTCTGTCAAAAAAAAAAAAAAAAAAAGGCAACTGAAATCTATATACAACTTTACAAAAGTTAACAATGTGTCATGCTACTCATAAGACACTAATGTGTACAATAAAAAAGCAAATACAAATATAATAATGAAATATTAAAATGGGCTATAGATATAAATGGTTGGTTTTAACCTATGCATAGCACATATTCCTCATTGCAGGGCTGGCAGCCTCGGGGTCCTAAGTAAGGAATTCTGACTTCATGTCACAGTTTAGTGCTTGTTTTCACATCTGTGTTTGAAAGTTATGCAGTTGCTGTCTGTACCAGCAGCTAAGCTGTTTATTCATCCCAGTGGCTCTGCCCTACTCACTGGAGATCTAGGAGGAAGGCAGAAATATTGTTAGTAAGGAAACTCATACACCAGGAGATATCTGTACCATCTTTTCCTGATGCATAGGGGAACAGAGCTTTTCTCCTAATGGGAAGTTGCCTTCTTCAGATCCTTTCTAACCCTCAGGTGGATCCCTTTCAGTTAATATAGTGTCACCCTGGTTTTACAGGGCCCCATAAGTTGTAACATTGTAGCTGTAGTTTCCCATGCTTGTTCTGTAAACATGGTCCTTGTTTTCCTTAACCAGCCGGGATTGTTTTGCACTTGTGGAATTGTTTTTCATTCCTTTCCCTGGGGTGGAGAAAGATGATTGACCATGTCTTTGTCCTGTAAACCTTCAAGGGTGTTGACCCTTTTCACCAATCTTTGACTGTCCTTAGAAACCTATAAAAATAGGTAAATAAAGAAGGGCAGGGCTTTTGGTCGGTCCTGCCTGGTGAAACCACTGCTGCTCTGTGACCCGCGTGTTTCTTCTGTTGCCAACTAACCAACAATATAGAAATTCAGAAATCCATCTGGTCTGACAAAAACTTTGGGCTCATCTTCTTGGTTGCAGACCCAGCTATCTTAGCATCAGCATCTCCATGGATTTCCTACCAGTAGCTGTGGAGCACTACACTGAATTCTCAAAACTGAAAAAAGTTTGCTTGCCAAAGAATGTGACTTGAAGTTTTAGATGTGACTCAGGGTTTTAAATGTATTTAAAATGAAGTAAAAGTGACACAGAGCAGGACAGATTCCTGTGATAAAATGCAGATGGCTCCAGCTGAGCTGGTCACAGAGATTCTTCTTCACTGTCAAAGAAGAGATATGGACCTGGCTGATCTGGGGTGATTTAAATGCCCTAAGTTCTTCCTCATGACTTCAAATGATTTGAAAGCAAGTAGCTCAGAAGTGTGTTTATTTTAGTAAAGTCAGGCAATGTGAATGTCACTCATTCTGCCCCGCCTACATTAAATTCCAGTCTGCTCACCACAAACTTGGGCATCTGAGACTTTCTGAGCTGATGGCTATTGCTGTGACAGCCCAGTCCCTCAAAATCCTTCCTTCTTTATAGTTGTCGTGTGGGAATTCACAGCCTTCTCCTTTGAAATAACTTAGTCATCAAAATAATCTATGTTCATTAGGATAGATGAGGCATTTTCTAATTAACAGATTCTCCATTTTTTTCTACAAGAAATTCTATATGCAATACAGTTTTGTCTCTTTCTTGATCACTTCTAGAAATCCTCTAGATGCAGTTCCATTGTAAACTTGATAGTTTTCTAATATAAAAATCATATGGATATATAATATTTTGAGAAAATATTTTGAGATTTCCCCCTTGGTTATCCACAAGCCATAAAAAGTTTCATACTTCTCAGCAAATTTATTTTCTATTTATGAGTGAGTAGTCTATGGCATAGTAAATTCTGAGTAATTTAAATTCCAAATATACCATTGTACATAACGTATTTTCCTTTCCTGTTGCCTTTCCAATTATCTTTTTACATCTTATTAGTAAAGAAAATTTTAGTGTCCCTACCATCATACAATTTCAACCACTGGGAACAATTACGGATACTAAAATTATTAGGGAGCGACTGCAAAATGTGTTAGAATTATTGAAACCTTTTTACTGCTTCTAAAATAAAAGAGCCAACATAATAAACCTGTTACATTTGTTTCTCTTTTATATCTGTTTGCAAGCTATCACATGCAATTGTTTTAAGAGCTTTTAGTCCTATATTTTTGGCCTACTTGTAATCCACTGTTTTTAATATCATTTATCTCCCTTTTTCCCATGACTCTGGCAGCACTAAATTATTGGTAATTAGGAAAACCTTTCTCATAAACTAGAACACAGGGGTTCCTTTTTTTAGGATAAGAAAAGAAGAGTCTTAATTTGTTTTCTCTGGGGTCCATTTGTTTGGAAGTTTTCCTTATAAGTACTCCCATAAGAAGCAGTGTTGTCTCAGTGCACGTAGGTCTTGTCACCATCTTTCCTTTTTTACAAGCCTTATTTTGAGAGGCTTGTTCCAACTGGTGTTAGTGAAACCTGATAGAATGCCTTTCCTGGGGGTTATTTATATGTGTATACATACATACATATATATATATATATGTGAACTCCATCCCTTGAGACACTGTGACTCAAGCCCTGCTTCATTTTAACTATTACCTCTGTGTTTTCTCCCAACCAGGGCAGTGCAGAAAGCAGCAGAAAACCTGTGCCTCCAGAGACAGTACTTTTAGATTATGAAGTGAGAGAACAGAGGATCTTCCTCACAGCAGAGCTCCCTTTTCAGCTTGTGGAACTGGCAATTCGGGATAGAAATTGTTCATTAATGATTAAAAAAAAAATGGTTTGATATCAAATATTCTTTTTAATCCCATTTATGACTTTTATTTCTCTAACACTTAATATCTGTATCCATATGCAGACACCTGCATATACAAACAACAAAAACAAACCGAAAGAAAAATATTTTCTCCACCCCCAGATTTCTATGACAGAATAGAAGGAAAGGTAACAGATGAGTGCAATCAAAAGGATAGTACAGAAACACTGAGGCTCTCTTGCTTACCATCATAGACCTTAGCAGGGGTCAAAGTACATTGGCATTCTAACTCATGTTTGGCACTTTCAATGTGTAAACATTACACTAAAGGGAGGATTTGTTGAAGAATAAGGAGGTGGTTTTTTACATGGAGCTCCTTCCAAGTAGGAGAAAACAAGATGTTGTTTGACTTGCAACAGGCTAAAGCCAGTTTAAAATACACTGATCAGCAAAAAGCTGTTCTGCCTGTATTATGAAATACATAAAGTAAGGTCTAAGATACATAAATAGTGGCAGAGTTTGCAAAAACGTGTAAATCAAGTGGTTCAGGATAAAAACACACTGAGAGTTTAACAGGATTTTTTCTGTTCTTGATCAGAAGGCTAAATCTTTTTGAAGAAAGGTGTTGATCTGACCTGTCATTATTAAAGTAGTCATAGGGAGGAAGATCCCATTTGTTCTGATCCATCTGCTGACACAAGCAAAAGACACCGAATTCTGTATTGCTATTTGTGAAAAGGCATATGTATTTAACTGGACATTTTAAAAAGGTGAGATGAAAGACTTTTATTACATTATGTTGAGCTGACCCAGTGTTCCTGCCAGGCTTGGTGCGCTCTGGTGTAGTGGAACTGCTGTGTGTTGTTTGCCTCTGGTGCTTCACAGCCAGTCCCAGAGCAGCACAGAGCTGCTGGGAGGCAGCAGCTTCTTTTCTCTGGGTGACTGGCTGAAGTAGAAGCTTTTTCCATGATGTCTCTGTTCTTCTTGTCAAGTCCCTGCTGGTGTGTCATGTTTCTTTCAGCACGAACAAAATGCTCTGGGAAACCAGATGAACTTGTGAGGGAAATGCATTATTTGAATTGTGTCCTTGTGCTGTGTTCGTGCCTCCTTTCATTTGTACTGGTTAATTTAAAAAAACATACCTGCAAAAGGGAGAAAGCTGCTGAATTTCCATGCTGAACAAAACAAAAACAGTTTGCCACAAAGTTATATTTATGGTCATTCTATGCCATAAAGTTATATTTATGGTCTTCTTTGCAGTATTTCTTAAATAACACAGAATTTGGAGAAATTCAGTCATGTTCCTGGGCTATCTGAAGCTACTGATGAGGAAAGATAAAATGAATGCATCTGTATATTTTAAAACGTCTTCATTAAATCACCCCTGCAAAGGTTTTACTTCACAGGAGAACAGCACTCCAACAGAACAATGGTTCCAGGGAGAAAAAAAGTACCGTTTTTCACATTTTGTCCTTGCTGATGTTTCAATTCTATTACAGTGGCAGTTGTTAATTGCTAAATAATACAAGTCGCTTGTCAGGAGTTTCTATTACCATGTTATTATCTCTGCAGAAAAAGGGAGAGTAGCTTAGCACTTCAGCTACCAGACCTAGGCAGGATTTCATACAGAAAAACATTGCAGAGCACAAAGTTTTCTCATAAGGCCAGATAAGTACATGAATTTTTGTTTTGACTGTGAATATGAAATAGCAACATTATATAGATACAAAGTCTTCAATGCTGAAACATTAGCTATAAAGTTACCAAGTTTACAAATTACAGATATTTATTTTCTTTTATTTCAAATAAAACTCAGGAAAATATTTTGTTTGCTCTTTTTAAATTGCTCACTCATTCAACATTCTCTGATGCTATCTGGTTACTAGATTAAATCAGTGTTGGAATAAAATTTGTTGTCAAACTCATGGTACATAATGTTATCTTAGAAGAAACATGTTATTAGGGTACAGCCCTTAATAGTATTGAGAGATCTCATACATAATGATGTCATAATAAAAGAACTGTTGTCTATGCTATTTATTCGGCAAGCATGAAGTTTTTTGCTATTTTCCCTCATTTTGTAAACATTCAATGACTCTGAATGCAAAAATCTGACTGCAGCACTAGAAAGACAAAGTCCTGCCCTGAAGGCAGAACACTACAAAGAGGATTAAAGCACACAGATTTCTGTGTGATTAATACTATGATTCATGTCTTTAATGATGGTGTCTTCTGTAGATTCTCAGTTTTTCCTGGGTTTTTATGTACCCTAAATATTTTGATTGCGTCTCTCATCTACTTCAAGCACAGACTTATTCTCCATGATGTATCCCTAACTTTCCAACTCCCTTAACTCCATCTTTCCTACCTTGCCCTGGTTTTGAATAAAAAAAGCAAAACCAAAAAATGCCATCAGAGAGAGACTACAATACCAATTTTGGTTCTGAACATGGAAAATATTTTATTATCTAATAATTCAAATTAATCTCATTTCTTCACATGGTAGCTGTATGCCATGAAGGACACATGGATTTTTTGGGGGCCAGTAGGTATGGGGAGCAGAGAGGGGCTGCCCATAATGATGGAGATTTTTTGCTCTCCCTAGATTATACAATTCATTACTCAGAGACCTAAGAATCTGAAGTTTTCTCCTGATATGCATTTTTGCAAAAGCAGATCACAGGCTGGCCATCTGATAGTGACATTACGGCAATGGCATGATAAACTGTTTCTGTTCCTAATTCTGAATGAGAGGCAGCCCTTAGAATGGCAAATCCAGACAGAAATCCTGAGCTTCATACACATGAGTTTTTATGCTTTTTATTGTCGTTTTTGTCTGATCTTAGTTCAGTATCAAAATACATACAGGCTTTCATTTTTAAATTGCAGGCTGCTTTTTAAAATCAGCTCAGTAACTCAGCTGGAATAGATTTTTCTAGATATTTCAGCAACCAGCAACTCTCATTCCCATGATCACTGACATTCAGAAGAGCTTAGCACAGAAGATATGGTCTTCTTAGTCATTGTAGGCAGTTCTCTGTCCTTGTAGGCAAACAGGATACACAAATTCCCTTCATAAAATTCTTCAATTCTAAACATGCGAAAATATTTTGTTCCTGTTACTCTTCCTGGAAAGTTGTTCCAGACAGGTCAGTGGGTAGGTGTATTTCAGTAGGCTCAGTGTTAAAAGATACTTATGTTCAGTTTATTACCCTCAGGGGTTCTTGTTCGAGCATTATTCTTTAGTATAAACAGTTTTATTTCCTCTTAGCATTTAACCCAAAATGTATTTATTAGCATCCATATGTTTTATTAGCTTGTATTTTGTCAAACCAAGCAAGCAAGGCCTTCCATGCTCTGGATGATGCTATTCTTTACCTTTTTCAAGTCAAAGTCACTCTTCTTGAGCGTTGGTGACAAGTTTTGTGTCAAATTAAAGATGAAGTGTCATGGGCACTTTCTACAACAGGAATGATGCTTTACTACCTATACAGTTAATACTTCCTAGTGTTGTATTTTGCCATTTCACAAATAAAAATGAACTACTGTTACCTCCCCTCATGATCATTTTCATTCATTACCTTCTAACTCACAGCACAAGTTCCTCTTACCTCTCTTTAAATAATTTTCTTAGGGCCGTGTGCTCATAGTGTAGTCCACCAACAGATGTAAGTGCTTCCAGTAAGGGTTCAGAACAGAATTGCTCTCTGAACATGCCCTTTTCTGTCTGCTTTTATTGGCTTCTGGGCAACAGACTTCCTGAGTAACTGAAGTGAGGTGCCTGAGCTGAAGATGATAAATACAGATCTGTGTACAGGACACTTACTTCGTTCCTTATCTGTGACACTGTGATCCTTATCACAGTATCACAGAATCAATAGGTTGGAAAAGATCACTGAGGCCATTGAGTCCAGCCTGTGGCTGAACACTGCCATGTCAACCAGAGCATGGCACTCAGTGCCACATCCAGTCTTCCCTTAGACACCTCCAGGGACAGCGACTCCACCACCTCCCTGGGCAATCCATTCCAATACCTAATTACCCTTTCTGTGAAGAAATTCTTCCTGACTTTCAACCTAAATCTCCCCTGGTGCAGCTTGAGACTGTGTCCTCTCATCCTGTCACCTGGGAGAAGAGCCTGATCCCCACCTGGCTACACCCTCCTTTCAGGCAGTAGGAGAGAGCAGTAAGATCCCCCTGAGTCTCCTTTTTTCAAGGATAAACAATTTGGAGAAGCTCTCTCAGACACTTCTCATCAGGCTTGTGCTCCAGACTTCATTTCTCTTCTCTGGATCTGCTCCAGCCCCTCAATGTCCTTTCTACACTGAGAGGCCCAGAACTGAACAAAATGCTTGAGGTGTGGTCTCACCAGTGCTGAGTGCAGGTGAAGAATCACTTCTCTAGTGCTGCTGGCCATACCTTTGCTGATCCAGGCCAGGATGCCTTTGGACTTCTTGACCACCTGAGTGCATTCCGGGTCATGTTCAGCTGCTGTTGCACTCCCAGGTCCTTTTCTGCTGGGTCACATTCCTGCCATCTTGCCCTCAGCTGGGAGTACTGTGTGGGGTTGTTGTGGCCAAAGGGTAGAACCTGGTACTTGGTCTTGTTCAGCCCAGTTTGATTCACAGAAACAAAAATGATAAGGCTGAGATCCAATCCACAGCCACGTCTGCGTTGTGTTTGTATACTCTCTTTCAAGAACTACTCACTGACACCTCCTCTTAACCTGTCCCCTTAATATCCTGCACCTGTTTACCCTGCAGTGGCGCAGGTCACACGTCTGTCTTCTTAAGTATGGGTAGTACTTTTAGTACCCTCCAGACATCTGGGACATTGCTCTCCAGACTATGGATGTGAGACACTGGGCTACAAGTTTAACACTATCAGTACTTCTAATTTTGATTAGCAGCATGGGAGATGTTTATTTCGGAAGGACTTGAAGAACAGCTGCTCTACATGTGACCATGCCATCTGTACCACTCATCCACAGAGTGATTCCTTATAAAAATGTTAAGATCTGCAGAAAAAGGCAAAAGGGAGTGTTTTTCAAGTGCAACAAAACAAATCAAAAGTCCTGGGTTTTCCTTGTTTTTAAAACATGGTAAGCATTTGTTAAACAAGGTGAGCAATACAAAGTTAGAAAAACCTGACTGCAGAATCTGCAATTTGATATGGCAGCTCTAATAAAACTTAGGTCAAAATTCTCTAATATCTTGGAGTTTTGTTTCCACTTAGGTTGAGATAATTTCCATTCCCATTATGGTCCTGCTTTACCCCCAAATTCAACATCATTAATTGTATTGACAAGTGAAGCAAGTGTTCATTTAGTTTTGAGGACCTTTTAAGATTATCTTTAATCTTGACCTTCTCAACAAATTTATTTTTCCTTGCTTTATTTTAATTAAAATGTTTGAAAAATATTTGCCACTGTTTCCAATAACCTTTGAAAGCTCTAGCAGAGCTTGACTTGCTGTCCTCTTGAACTCTTGATATATGGTTGCTTATTCTAGTATTTCAGTGGGAGTTGAATGCTAACCTCTTCAGAAAACCTAGCTCCAGGAATGAGTTCTAAGCTCATAAAAATTCTAGCCTGAATCCTTAAGTGTTTTTAAAAGCATGCAAGAAATGATGAAGGTTAATTACCAGTGACTTCATGTAAGTAATTTAGATATTTTTGAAATTCTTTTCAAGGGTATAAAAAGCATCAGTCACGTAATACAAATCTTTTGTAGTTGGCTCATTTTGTATACCATGAAGAACTACTAATTTATACCTTCTGCATTTTCAAGTGTAAAAAATTCGATTTTTTTCAGAAGCAGCTTTCCGTATGTACTTATGATAAGTATAAGTTCACTGCACATGTTCCTTATTTACAGTTTCACACTTTTGTATTGTGTTAATACAAAAATTACAATGTATCAGCTTGTAACATTTTCACTTGCTGGTTTATCTAAAATTTGTTAACAATTTTTTTTTTTTTTTACAAATTAGTAAAAACTCTTATATTTTAGAAACAAGAAATGAAAAGATCAAATCTGTCTACTAAATCTTTTGAGGGGTTGCACTAACAATTATAAGACTATTCCATCAAACTAGTTTGAGGCAATTTATAAAATGAGATACTGCTTCATGATTCTACATTCTGGATTATTCCAGGGGAACCAGATGCAAATGTCCTGTCGCTTTGAATACAGGCAATATTTTATACTTCTGTTTCATATATAAACATAGGCAGTAAACTGAACATTTAAAATGCTTTTTAGGAAGAAGTGTCTCAGTACTTCTCATAGATTATATATACCTTGATGATTCTGACAGCTGAATAAACACTAAATAGACCTTTCCTAAAATGCAATAACCATATAGAAATTAGAAAGTGAGAGTCTGACATGCTCTCAAGGTTATAAAAAGACAAAGTGATTAACTATCAAAACTCTATACATAAAGAGAAGACTTATTGTCTCTGCATATATTGGGATGAAGAGCACAGATGGCTATTCTGCCAGTACCAACACAAATGCAGGAGATGCTAAAGTATTGTCCTCTTGGCAGGAAAAAAATCTCTACAGTTTGAGTTATCCTCTATCCATTGGCACAGAGGAAGAACAGAAATAGTTAGTTCAGCAGATTGTCCCTTGTCTGGGACTCAATCTCAGGACTGAAATGGTTATTTTATTGGAAACTAATAATATCTGCACAGGCAGAGATAATGCTTCATGTGCAGTTCTGTGGTTTTTTGGCATTATATGAATATGACATATGGGAAAGCTGCACTGTGCTGCCTTTGGGAGATGCCCTGTCATTCACAAGCTATTGGATGTGTTCTGTGTGTGTCTACTCTTGACACCCTCAATCTGCTTGGTGAAGGTACAGCCTGCTTGTGTGACACATGACAGGAGTGGCTGTCCCTGCTTTGTCTGTCCTGTAGTCTTTGTGCCATGAGTCCGTTTAACAGACCCTGCTCTGAGAGGTCTGCATCACTCTCTGTGGTGGCACTGGCCCGCTCCATGCATGGCTGAGCGAGCCTGAAATGGCCAGTCCCTCATCCCTCACTGAAGTCCTTCTGCCCCCTGCTGCAGCAGAAGGCTAGTGCCTGGCTTTGCTTGGGCTAGGGTTGTTTGGAGTTTTTGCATCTCACAGCAAGTGGGAGAGGTGGGCACTGTGCTTTTGCCCCAAGCCTGGAGTCAGGGACCTCATCCTGCTTCTGGAAGTAAGGTGTGGGTCTCCCACCTGTGTGCTCCTCTTCACCCTTCCCAAAGTCACAGATGTGAGTCGAGGCCATGACTGTGGTCCTAATCCATTTTACCCACACAGAGATGCAGCTATGGTAGAGGGACTTTTCCATTGGTATAGAGTAACCAGACATATTGTCTTATTAAAATTTACTCTCTTCACTGTAAGGAGGCTACATTCCCAGATCGATGTAAATACTCAGCAATTGCCCAGCAACACCAGAACAACTTCTGAGGTCTCACTTCCTTTGTCAAGAAGGTCACTATGGTTCTGTACTGCACAGTTACTCTCATTGATTCACTTAACTCAGATTAAGATGAGGAAAACTCTGATTGGCTTGAACATAACCAAAGTACAAACCCAAAACTCTCTCTTAAAACTCATTGTTGTGCTGTGCTGAGTGTACTACTCTGTAGCAAATGGGAAGCCAGGATAGCAAGGAAAACACAGCACTGACCTATGTATCTTCTGCATTAGAGAGGTCAGCTCTGCATGGCTCATCTGACCTTCAAATGCCCAGACATGCCAAGCCACCAATAGCTGACAGACAGGGTACATTTGGTAACTTGTCATCTGCACAAATAAGAACAATTCTTGACTCAGCAGTTCCAAATGACACGACATACCTTGACAGGGACACTTGATAGCAAAGTAGCTTTAAATGGAAAGTTATTTCTGGTGGCCTGATCCTTTGCCTTAGGCACGTGGGGTGTGATGTCTTGTGTCTCAGTGGTTTTTAGCTAGGATGCTCAACAAACCTGAACAAGTATTGCTGTCCAGTCACTGCATCATATTTGGCTACTGACAGTACAAAAAGATGGTCAAAATCCAGTGGGGAACTTCAGGATTGAAAACAAAATCTCCTCAGATATAACTGATCTTCATTTGCCAACAAAACAGTAATTAATGGTAATTAATACCTCTATTTTTAAGAGCAAGAGAAACCTCTGTAAAGAATGTGATACTCAAACAGGGTGAGAAATCTGAGATTATCTCTAATGCCTGTGAAATCAGTAAGATCTGATGATTTATCCTGGTTGAAAATTTAAATTCTGATACCTACAATAACCCCATGAACACTATTAAATTCAAACAGTGCCACTCTCTTTCTATGCCTGCACAGGAACTACAAGTTTGATACCAGTATAACTTAGTCTTATTCTTTATTTTGTGATCTAAAATTCTAGATATTTAAACACAATGGAAATATTATTGTGTTGGGCATCCAGTACCATGGAAGTGTCTTCCAATATTCTCATGTTATTAATTCAAACTTTTTTAGGGATAAAAAAGCCTTCCAATTTTATTCATTCTTTACTCTTTAAGAGTGTAAGAGTGTGGCTGTTTTTGTTTTTTTTTTTGTTTGTTTGTTTGTTTTTTATTATGAAATAACCATGAAAAGATAGAAAACTAACAATGGAGTAAGTATTTCATTCCTTATGGTATTTTGCTCTGAAAGACTGATATGAACCACCGGAACATGTTATAGTGTCTCACCTCACTGAATAGTAATTTACAATCCAAATATATATAATTTTCTTTAAGCATAGTAGGCTCAGGGGGAAAAAATAAGGTATGCAATCAGTCCTGCTTTGTAAACACATGGAGAAAATGGCCCCTGAAACTTCAACTCCAATCTCCTTTTCCTTTAACAGCTCTATTTTCATTAAGATTATATTATATTGCTTGTTATAATGACTGTCCTGGCAGTCTTATGCGGGATTCTTAACATTAATAAGTAACTCTTCAGGCAGATGTCAAAAAGCAGAAAATAATTCATTCCTTTTAACAAACTTTCCGCTCTTGGTTCAAAAGGAATAGTCTTACAACGTCTCTCATGTTTTAAGCTGTGGTGAGGAATAGCTATGCTGGTTATTGAAGGTCTCTATATCTGTCCCAGCAGAAAATCAGCCTTAGGCTCCTTCATGTGTTTGCTGAGAAGTGGTAGAAGGAAGGATGGAGGACCAGAGGAGGGGTGGAAGGGTCCATGTATGTGCTTGTCTGCTATCACAAGAAAGAAACATGGCTGCAGGAGTTAATTGTGGAATGTTTTCCTACCAGAGTCCTTTCTCTGCCCATGGACCCCAGCATTCCTCCTCTGTAGCTGTCTGTATGCAAGAAATTGGAAAGCATTTCAGCAAAAACATTGCAGTCTGTGAAATATTTCTCAGTGGTCAGATCAATTTTTCCCTTTCACCTTCCACTCATGGGTAGTGCTAGCATATTTCCTGACCATGGCATCTCTCACGCTTTCGAGATTTACAGAGTTATGCAAAACACAGTATTGGCATATGGAGCAATAACCAAATAAAGTGTCTCTCTGTTCTTTCCAAACCTAAGGCAGATACTTCCAGTGGCCTTCCTACCACTCAGATGATGTGGCTTCATCTCCATTAGGGCTTTGGGTAGGAACAACAGTGTGAGTTTGTAGGGAAGTCCTGAATGTCCTCCTTTCCCACATCTCAGAATTTACAAAGCAGTTCTGGAGGTGGAAACTGGATGTCTTTTAGTGGAAACTCAGTGGGTATTTCCCATTCAGAGCAAATCACATGCAAATGCACACAGGCATGGGAAACCAAGACTGGCTCTTCAAACACCTTCAACCTGAATGTTTCATAACCGTGTTCAATCCAGGAGACCAGACGGTAACTAACCAGATAGTATCCATGAGCCATGGGTTATGTGGGATTAGGGCACTCAGCACCACCTCTTTTGGTCTACTAATCCACCCCTTTAGTGCAAAATTAGGTACTTGCATAGCCATATCCTGGGTCTTACAGCTAAATTCCTCCCTTCTTAGAGGAGCCATCACTCATATATATTTATATATATACAAAAATAAAATACTGAGTGTAAGCACAGAGACTATCAGCAAAATTGAAATTAAATATGTTTCAACTTCCTAAAAATGCTGTAATTTTATCCATGAAAATTCAATGCTTACAGAATGTGATTTTCTGTGAGACTGTTATTCAGTCCATTTTCCGGGGGGACTGATTGATGCTGAGTGGGTGGCAATCAAGTAATCTGCCAAGGTCACACATTGAGACATTGTTTTTCCTGAGACTGCAGCCCAGCATCTTGCTGACTAGCAGTCCTGCTTAATAGAGGCAGCCTCCACCTGTTAGAAATTACTAGAAATGGCCGTATAACTACCAACCACTGAAGAAAAATGTAACAACATTGAATAGTCCCCACATTAATGGGTTTAGTTTTCAGGTGAATACTACACTGAGGCAAAAACAATTCTTTCAGGTAGATTACTGGATTGTGCTTTCTTCTGTGGTGATCAAAAGCATGTTATTCTGCTGGCCAATTGAACACATCCAATGCACTTCTAGGGTGCATTCTAAAATACTCTTTAAAAATACCAATAAGTATTTAGGATTAAAAACATAGTCCTGTGCTCTTCTTAGTTCTGACCTACTTTGGTAAAGATGAATGTCAAAGTTGCCCTGTGGACATTATAATGTTTAGCGGAGTAACTATCTTTTATCTGTGCTTCTTGTTGTGAAATGATTTCCTAAAGATGCCTCATCTCCAGCTGCCCAGGTATGTTGTTTTGCTCCATATGAAGTCGATATGTGAAGAAAATTACACTTTTTGCTATTCAGACCAGAAAAATTGAAGTGTTGCTCTTTTTAGCCTGAATTTCTGGAAATATTTCATGCCAATTGAGTCTTCTTTGTGCTAAGAATCATCAACTAAAAGGATTTTTTTATCCTTTTAACAGGTAGTGAAGCCTGTAAACATGTTAAGAGAAAGTAATTATGAAAGGCTTGATTATGTCACTCAATGGCAGCTTAAGCATACTTTGAAGGTAAGTATCAGCCTAAGGTTCCAAAATCAGGGATGATTTAGAGAAAATGAAATTACCTCTGTCGAAAGTAGACAAACAGCATGAAAATAAAAAGAACTTGACATGGTTTATAATAATTAAATAGCTTAGATTAAAATAAAGGTTGATGGGAAAAGCTTTCTCCTTGTTAAAAAAACTTGGTTCAAGTATAGAATAAAGTGTCTACTTTAAGTGTTTAAATATTAATATTACTTTTGCCTACATGATCTATTTTTTCCCCTGACTAATTAAAAACAATGCTTTCAAATGCAAATATTCAAGTAACCAATATATCTCTGAAATTACCAAAATACGGGGTTAGGGCCCCAAATTCAGTTAAAGATCTTTCAAAATGCTAACTGTAAAACATCTGTTTGCCTGATATTCAAATCACTGCACTGTGAAGTCACACTGTGGTGGTTTGACCCTGAGCGGATTCCTGGTGCTGACCAAAGCCGCTCCGTCACTGCCCTCCTCAACTGGACAGGAGAGAGAAAATAAAAAAAAATCTCATATGTTGAGATAAGGGCAGGAAGAGATCACTCACCAATTACTATGATGGACAGAACTAGGGAAAATTAATTTGATTTATTGCCAATCAAATCAGAGTAGGATAATGAGAAATAAAAGCAAATCTTACAATATCTTTCCATTGCCCCATCCTTATTCTCAGACTTCACTCCTGACTTCTCTACCACCTCCCAGCAGTGGTGCAGGGGGAATGGGGGTGCAGGGAGTGGGGGCTGCAGGCAGTTTATCATGTGCTGTTGCTGCTGCTCCTTCCTCCTCAGGGAAGAACTTCTCACACTCTTCCTCTGCTCCAGCCTGGGGTACCTCCCATAGGAGACAGTTCTGCATGAACTTCTCCCACTTGAGTCCTTCCCATAGGCTGCAGATCTTCACCAACTGCTCCAGTGTGGATTCTTCAGGAACAGGTTGCTCCAGTATGTGCCCTTCACAGGCTAACGAGTCCTGCCAGGAGCCTGTTCCATTGTGGGCTTTCCATGGGGACTCAGCTTCCTTCAGACATCCACTTGCTCCAGCATGGGATCCTCCTTGGGCTGCAGGTGGATCTCTGCTCCACCATGGTCTTCCATGGGCTGCTGCAGGGGAATCTCAGCTCCAGTGCCTGGAGCACCTCCTGCCCTCTTTATTCATGACCTTGGTGTCTGCAGGGCTGTTTCTCTCCCATGTTCTCACTCCTTCCTCCAAGTTCTGCTGCTGCTGCTTGTCCCCTGCTTCTTAAATCTGTTATCTCAGAGATACTACCACTGTTGGTGATGGCTTTGGCCTTGGTCTGTGATGGCTCTCTCTCAGAGCCAGCTGGCATTGGCTTTGACAGACATGGGGGGAAGCTTCTGGAAACTTCTCGCAGAAGCCACCTCTGTAGCCACCCACTACCAAAACCATGCCATGCAAACCCAATAAACACATAAAAAGCATTCACAAAGAAACAGGTTGTGCCTGTCTGTTTCTGAACATCTGCCTCATAAGTAATTCCTTACTAAAATTGAGCATTTCTTTTCTCAGTGTTCTTGTTTTAAATCCAAATCACCCAGAAATATTGTTTCAGAACATGCATTTTAAGTAACATCTCTTATGTTCTAAAATAAAAACTATTTTCTTCTTACTCCAAATGATGTCTAGCAATTGCTGTAAATTAAAATACACTGCATCTTTGAAATAGAGGATTCAATGTGAGCTGTTATGTAAAGACTTATTTTCAATCATTCCTGAATTTTGCTTTACATATTCTTAAGGAGAATTCTTATGCATAGAACAATTTTCACAACTCAAGACGCACTCTCTAAGTGACATTGTCACTTTAGAAGTTCCTCTATAAACCAACTGAAATTTAGAACAATCTGATAATGCAGACTGGAAAACCTACATCAGTTTCAGACTAGCCTCGTCTAAGGGATCTTTCAGACTCCAAAGTGGAGCGCTCCTAAATACCTGTGAATGTATGCAGTTTTATCAGATTCAGCTAAAGCTAGTTAATAATCTGAAAAAAACATAAAAACAGACTTTTTCCCTCACAAGCCTTTCCCGGTTGGGCTGCCTATCAGCACAGGAACTGCAGAGATCTCTCTAGCTCCACAATCAAGAGAAGGATCGATACAGCTGCTTTACCAGGAAATCTTTGCACCTGGTGTGAAGAGCCATGCATTCCCCTTGTCATTCACATCAGTGCTTCAGCTGCTGAAGGTCTGGGGTGCTTTCAACTCATAGCAAATGAGTTGCTCTATTCAGAACTGCTTTGTGTGGACAAAGAACGGACTCAGATGCCTCAGAGGAAAGCAAAAGTGAGGGGGCCAAGGGTTTCAGATGCTGTTTGGGAATATTTTGCTAGTCATCTGCAGTCTAACTGATCTAAAAAACAGTCTGTCTAGTGCATTGTGTGCTTTGCTGCAACCAGGTATCTAAATTTCTCACAGGATGCTATACTGCATTTACTGGAGCCTGTGTTTACTCCCATTAAATAGATAAGTGAAGAACTTATCCTATTAAGGATGTACAGATAATTTATTCATTACTGTAGCTAATAAATAAGAATAAGTCCATGCAGACAGCTAGCAATGAGAACCTTACCTCCTAAAAATATTCCAATGGAGCAAAAGTAGCCTGTTGTGTGTGGATGCAATTATCTCCCCTAACCAAGCAGATTAAAAGAGAAAATGAGAAGCAAGAAGTTGGTTTTAAGTTACTTTTTTCCCTGGAGAGCTGTGACATAGGTCTTGATCATGCTTAAAGGACTAGCAGCCTTATGAATATGGGGAAAATTAGATCATTTACCAAACACCTAGTTCTTAGGTACAGCCTAATGGGATGCTCAGAAGAACACCTGAAATTTCATTATTGTTAATGCAATATATAATGTTCAGAAAGAGTTTATATGAACAAAGTTGCTTGAAAAAGACATATTCAGATTCTGAAACCTTTCCAGAGCTTTGCTCATTCAAAGACAATAGCTGGCAGGCTGCCGAAGAAAGGGAATGTGATAAAGAGAAAACTATTATATCTGGCACTTCTTTTGCAGGAAACTGTAACTCCTCTGTCTCATTTTTCTGCTCTGCTTGATAATGTAGTAATTCTCATGAAAGGAATGCACAGAAATATAATGAAAAATGATATGATTGTGCAGTGAAAGATAAAGCAATTTGAAACTTCATGGTTACAAAGTACAGCATGGTGCTTTAGCAGTGTGCCTGTCCATTAAAGTCAACACAACTCATTTACCTCCAAGTGTTCACACTACCTTGAAAACTGAGCTGAGTTCAGCTGAGTCTTAGTCTCTGTCTACCTGGACATATCTCTAGGTAAGTCATTTTAGGCTCTGTGTGTGCATGGAGAAAGTATCATAGAACTGCATCTAAATTTTACTTCTAATCACAGACAAAGCCTATTGCAAGGGGGAGGGTGTGTCTTTCTGTCTGTGTTTGGTACTCCACTGTTAACAGTTCAACTCCTCTTTCCTCTGCCATGATACATTTCTGCTGCAGCTGATTCTCTTTTAAAAATATGAAATATGAATACATATAAAATATTTCTAAATGACAAAAAATACAATCTGCAACTGCCATTGGACTATTATCATTCATGCTGTTGTTATCAATTAATCCATCCATCAGTCAACTATAGACAAACTGCCAGTTTGCTTGTAGGCATTCCTGGAAAATAATGTCTTCAAAACTTAATCCAAATTGTATCAAGTTCGCCAGCAGGGTTTCTTTCTTTGTTTCTTTCTGTTCACTGCAGTAACCAGCTTTAAACAAACTCTGGACATCTCCCATTAGATGAGTATACTGAGAATTTGATCAACCTGATTTATTAAAAGAAGCACTGAGCAGTTTTTTCTTATGTGGTACCAGCAAGTAGCATTCAAATCTGGAAAATATCATCAAGTGTCAGGATATCTCTATCTCAAATCACACAAGCATTTGGAAACACTTGAAAGCCTTTGTACTAATGAGCACAGAGTGCCCTTTGCAGGCAAAGTGTGATCACTGCTGGGGTACTCCTGTGCGCTCCACAGTGGGATGTGCTGCCCAGTCTGTTCCTGTGGATAAATAAAATTCTCCCACTGGGTTGCAGGGGTGCCTGATGAGCAGTGTACTGCAGAGTCAGAGAGACACTGAAGGAGATCTGAGTGCTGCAGAGTACTCCTGCCATAAAGGAGCACAAGACCTAAGTTCAGGTGTCAAAGATTGATTTCATTTAGACACATCCTCTTAGCACTCAGAATATAGAGCAGCCTCAGGGCAAGGCCCTTCAAAATGAGTGTTATCTGCCACTGCACCCAAACATTGCTCTTCAGAAGATAAACTGAGTCTCTATTTTTGTGACATTATAGCTACCGGATCCATTTTAAATTAATCTTGAAAGTTCTGAAAACAATACTGAGAGGAAAAGATCAAAGACATTTAAAGGTATTCCTGAACCCGTAAATAACAGCTTCTTGTACAGATAGATGACACTTGGGACTTGAGTTAAAAAGATCAAATCAGCATCACTAATATATGACCCCAAGGAGCAACAACTCAAGAACTTATCCTTGAGGGACTGATTCAAGGCTATAAGTAGCTTCAGATCACTGGTCTTTAAAAATAGTTATTTTATGTGGACCTGATTAATAACACTTCAGCCAGGCTAAGGCCAGTTCTGGTGCATAGTTATCCTATTACCATCAGATATGCTGGCAAAAATGATGCTCACTAAAGCAATCAAATAAGGAAATATATTTCCCTGTGAACATCTGTTCTCTTAGGATCAAAAAATATCAGTCATGAGGAGAGGCAAGGATAATGCGATGTGGAGACATAAATCAAAATCTTAGAACATTAAAGTTACATTAGAAATTGTATTAGCAGTATAGTAAGTTATAATATGGAAGCACTTTACAACTGTCAGTAGAAAAGACAGAGAGAGATCATTGCAACAGAAACAGCAGCCTGATCCAGGACAGCACATCCATCAGCATCAGCTGGACAAGTAAACAGTACAACTGGGAAATGGACAGTTGTAGAAACCTTTTGAGGCTTAAGGTCAAATAAATTTTCTCTTTCATAGAGTCAGAGGTTTAAAAATGAAACCTCCTTAGTTCAGAGAAAAGGTAAATACACTGTATATTAATGACTAGGAGCTACAAAAATATTCTCATTGAATAAGTAGCTCTTAGTCATAAAATGAGAAAGAGTTGTGGAATCCATCTTCCTGTAAAAGAGTGGAATAATTTAAAAAAAATTATAATTCACAGTTTCATTATACGCATAATGAAATGTGAGCTTGCAGATCAAACAAACTCATCATTAAAAGATATAAATCAAAGAAGTGTTAAAGCAAAGATATATTTGATAATCTGATGCAGATATTGAAATTGGTATTGGGCTAATAAAGTGTTCTCTCTAATACAGAATATTTTAGATATAAAAATGTTATTGAAAGCTGCCAAAAATGAAGATTTTAAAAAACTGATAAAGAAATTCCCTAAATGACTTAAATCTCCCACACCTTTCTTTTATGGTTTTGAGGTTTACTTCAAAACCTGCACACTGTTTAGAACAGAATAAGGAGAAATTTCTTGGGAGAAGATGCTTATTCCAAAGATTAGTTTCAAAAAAATCACAAAAGAGTACAGGTTGGAAGGGACCTCCTGAGGTTGTGTTGTCCATCCCCACCTGCTCAAGCAGAGTCAGCTAGATAAGGTTGCCCAGGGCTGTGCTTTGTTGGGTTTTGAATATTGCTGCAGAGGGAGATGGCACTGGGCACTACTGAGCAGATTCCAGCTCCCTTATCTTAATTCCCTCCCAGCAGGTATCATTGCACATTGATAAGATCCCCCCTAGGCTTTTATCTCCAGGTTTCCTGTTAAACTCAGCTGAATAAAATATTATTTTGTAATTCAGGAGGATATTGGGTAAATCTCACAAAAAAATCCAGAGTTAAAATACTTGCAAATTGTGCTCCCACTGCTCTAGATATTTAATCCAAGAGAAATTCCCAGAGTTTGTCCCATTTCAGATTTTACAGGGCATTTAAAGAAATCTTTGAGAGACTCTCTGCTCTTGGTGCTTTAATTGTAATAAATTTCTAATGAAAAGCTGTGAGCATAATTAACGTCAAAAAGGTTGGTTTCATCTGCTGAAGAGAAGATCCCAAATAATGTCTCTTTTTAATGCTGTGTCTGTCAGCAGAGAAACATTTTACCCTAAAATTCTTACACAGATCTAAATACATAAGGCCATACATAAATGAACCCTTTTAATAACTAGTAGTTCATAATCTCTTGAAATTATTCTTGACTTGGAAATTGACAAACACGAGAAAAAAATGAAGTATAGTAACCTTCTTCAGAGATGAGAAAGCAATTGATATTCTGCAGATCTCAGTGCTGGATGTGTTCTGTGTTTTCACAAGAAAGAAAAAGAAGTGAACATCCTGATGAAAAAATGAAGCAGTATGTGTTATGTTGCCAGACACACTGGAAGCACCCTTTGGTTGGAGAGTTTACCTGGCAGTTCATTCAGCTGCGTTCCTGGCAGGAAGAAGAGAATGGTGATATTTCAAAGTGGCTGAAAAAGATTCAGAGCAGTTTCACATAGCTGAGTGTTCAAACTGAGATAATAGAAATGTTGGCATTTAAATCTGTGAGCATATTGGTTGATTTTATTTTTTACTACATTATTAGGTGTTCATCATATTTTTAAAATCAATATTCTACTTCCATGAAGTAAACAGTGGCAATAAGATCCTTCCAACTAAATACTTAATAGTAGTATGCATGTAGTTTGATTTCTTTAAAATCAAACTTCCTATTCTCCACCTGATTGGATTCACAGCAGAGCATTTGAGTAAAGGTGTTCTTGATTGAGCTAAAAGTGACAATTATAATGAAGATAAAACAGCCAAAGCTAATAATTCTCAGAAACAAAGAAGAAGATATATTTTGGGCAGTTTAGGAAGAGTGAATACATTCTTCTGTATACCTACACGATTTCATAGGCAGCAAACAGTGTAACAATGATTAGTACTATAATTGAAATAGTATGTGGTCACTTGGTACATTAATGATAATGTCTACTCAATGTGAATATAGTTTGTATCAACTGCAGATATGCCAGGGAAGCTTATTCAGGGAACAGAAATCACGTTAATTAAATGTGAAGATGTTACCAATCTCAGAGCTTTTTTTACTATTAGAGAAGAAAGCAAAAATGACATGAGAATACAGAAGTATTAATATATTCAGTAAATGAAGATTTAGAATTCTTATTAGAGAAAAGCGAGCTAACAGGTCTGTTTGAAAATTGTCTATGATAGTCAATATGAGAGAAACATGAAAAGCAGGGAAATAGAGGGCATCAAATGATATGATAATTTGTAACACAATGCAGCAAGAAAATACATGAAGACTGACTGTTCAGCTGCATTAAGCCTGCAGTAAGCTGGTGATGGTCTCATGCTACACAGCTCTATCAGAGCAGTTCCTGAAATTCTGCCTTTATTTTAGAGGCTTTCTTTAAATGAATAGAGTAAAAACTGAAAAGGAGTTCAGAGACAACTGTAAGGAAAGACTGCTCCAACAGGAACTGCTGAAAGACCTGCCTATGCTCTTTCTGGCCAGGTGGTTGCTGAGTCAGGGTCTGCAGTGCTGTGTAGGGTCATGGCTCAGCAGAGTAAAGCCACTTGTGGTCACTGTAAGACACGTGAATCTCTGCATGTGGCTTTTTAAGGGCTACAGACAGCTGCATATGGAAAATGTACCTTTGGGTTCCTGCACAATATCAATTCATTTTCCAGTTCCATGTACCTGTCACAGCTAGTAGCTTCCCCAAGCTGAACATTTGTATGTAGCACATGGTGTTGCAGAGGGCAGGACCCAGCACTTCTCCCACCAGGGAGAGTTAAGGAAGGCATCAAAGACTGTGTGAGATGTAACTGGTTGGCCCAGAAGTCTGGGATGCCTTGCGACAAACTGCATAACCTAGTGAGACCAGCTTTCATCTGATGGGGGGCACAACTCATGCTCTGATTTGCAAAAACTAAGATGGGGTTGAGGTAAAATCAGAGGTTTTCAATCCTGCAAACACCTCAAAAGCTCTCTGAGCACTGGGAAGCACTCTGAGATCTCTAAGGAAGGTGAAGGTTTTTGCAAATGGGCATCTGAGAAAATAACAAAAATAATAAATATGAAAAGGAGAATATATGTTGGGAAGTCAAAACTGGGGCCTACATGTGACCAAAATCAGCTTGAGATTTCCAAACAATATGGAGAGATCAGATGCAACAGTGCAAATGGACCACATGGAGCCCTTTTGAAATTATGTCTTTGAATGCTATTCATAATCTTTGATGCCAACATTTAATGTCAATACCTAGTGTTTGTAAAATGAACATCCTGCATCATCACTATTACCTTGTTGGTATTGGTATAGTAAAATTCTGATTCAACATGATTGTTTAACAGACATGGGATAGTGAGCCCAAAGTCCAATCTTAGGACT
The DNA here is from genome assembly GCA_013400955.1 of Drymodes brunneopygia. NCBI lineage: Eukaryota > Metazoa > Chordata > Aves > Passeriformes > Petroicidae > Drymodes > Drymodes brunneopygia. Next base: position 34,518 of record VZTZ01009057.1, read on the forward strand.
CAAAGTACCTAGGTATGTTACACACCTTATGACATTTGCCCAGCAATGAAAACTAAGAAAGAAAGGAGTGGGGGGCACTTGAAATTACGGTGTTTGTCTTCCAGAGGAAGATAGATTTTGGTGGACAGAAATATTTCTAAAATTATAGTTTTTATTTATTTAAATAATTTAAAAATAATATGAAACAACTAATAGCAATATTTTTTTAAAGTTCTAGAAGGAACAGTACAGTAAACTGTGTAAATAAAGACTATGCACGTTATAAGACATGCTGGTTTTGAATGAGGAATATTCAAAGTTGCCCTGTCTAATATGTTTTATATTGTGCAATTGATTTTTGTATAAATTTCTAAATAAACAGCAAACTGAAGAGAGGTGGATATATGTTGCAACAGATTTATTCTATACTACTTTTCAAAAGGATATTCCTAAAAAAATCTGTTGAAAGAAAATGTGGATGGTTTCTCTACTAGGCTGCTCCTTGGTAACCATGGAAACTGCAGACTTGCCCAGGACATAAAAGAGAACTATATTGCATTGGACACATTTATTTGTTTAGATTCGAAGTTTTACAGCAATGAAAGTCGTATAACATTGTGTGCTGGTTCTCTGTCAGGACCGTGACCTCCACACTGCACCAACACTCCTTGGAAATAAGGAACTCTGTAAATCTCTGGTGATCTGGTACAACAGCTGTTATTGCTGTTAGCTCTGTGTTCCTGTGAAGCAGAAGATCATTACAGATCAATAAATCAGACCTCTAAGGAAATATTGGAAGATGATGGCATCATCTTTCTTCCATCCTTCCCGTGAAGGGAGATGCAGTGAACACAGGGGCTGCCCCAGCAGCATCTCATCTCTGCAGAGATGCACAGGAGAAGAAGCCCTCAAGTCCTCACCTCCTCTTTATGGAAATGGTATGTCTCACTCAAAAATTATTAGCTCATAAAGGTGGCCCTCATCCTCTTTGTCTAGAGACACAGAGTCACATCTGTGCCACAGGTACTGCCATCATACACGACTCTGCTTTGCTGCAAGGTAAAGATTGTAGGAGCTGTAGGAGTGGGGGTGAGGAACTGGCCAGCTGAAGCTCAACATGATATGAAGGCTGTTCCTGCAGAAGGGGAGAAAAGTTTCAAAGGAATTTTAATTCAACTTTGTCTGAGAATTTTTCATTGCAGGGCTCAGTGACGAGGCAGTTGCACAATTTTTTTTTTCCAAATGGCATCATAGCAAGAAGGGATACTATTTTGATTACCAATTTTGTCCAGTGTCATTTGGAAAAAATACTTGAAAGAAGATCTATTAAAAATTCTGGGTTAACTGTTTATACATGTACACTCCACAATTAGATTACTAGCTAATTGCTGACATTCCCTCCAAACCATGAATGCATTAGGAATTATTGAAATAAATTGAAGGTTAAGTTATGGAATGAGAAGTTAATATTTCATTTTAATTTAACTTACACAGTTTTTGAAGACCTTCTGGAGAGAATAATATGTATTTCCTGGTGACTGAATCTTACTACCTGCTGCCATGCAGGCTTTTAATCAAAGATGTGCCCTATCCATTACAGATCAAACCAAAAGTATTCTGAATTGGAGACACTGCTGGCTTTCCTTGAAGCATTACCTACTGCTCTAGGCAACATGTGGCCAGTTGAGCTGTGCAGACAACAGAATATGCAGCTCTGTGACTAAACAAAACAACAAAAAACAACAGAACAACCACCCCCCCAACAAAAAACAAATCAACAAACAAAAAGACAAAAAAAATTATTGGAGTTAGGAGTTGAAGTAAAACTCTTTAGCCTAAAATTCTCATCTTTAAAGAATTTCTTAGTCAGATTGATTTCAAAATTAGAAACATTAAACAAAACAAAATTGCTAAGATTTTAAATGTATCTACTTTTTTTTTTTTTCACCTGAAGATATTTAAAAAATACTATTTCTAGCATGAGCAGTTTTGGTTATGTTTTGTATAATTGTATGGAATGGTTAGTTGTGTACTTCACAACAAATGTTTTGCTGAGATCTGTTGAGCACTTTGTAATATCATAAAAATTTTTACACAGAGCACAGGATTGTAAGGACTTAGTTCCAAAGCAGATTTATTTCCTTGGTATGACCCTACACTGAAAGGTGCTTTTTTTTGGGGTTTTTTTCATTAAATGTCACAAGCATTAATTTGGAGAATAAAACGCTATCCTTTCTCTTCAGCAAAATTACTTTTCTTGCTTTTAAATTCCAGCTTTTCAGAATAAAATGTTCTAAAATGGTGCAGGGAACACCTTTTCATGTAATATTGTGACTACATTTTCCCTTTCAGCCATTTAAACAGTTTCTCATCTTTCTCATATTTCATGAGAAGAGATATTTCATGGCATTAGTTTTGAAATATGTGTGTATATAGAGAAACAATATGGTGCAGGTATCTTATTTACGCCTCGAAGAGTTTTGACCTATCTTTAAAATCTTATTCCAGCAATTCTTTCTTAGCTTTAATGGGAATTTGGCTTGAATATGAATTTGGGCAAGGGTCCAAGGAGGAGGAAAAAACAGGTGAACCTTCTGTTATTATGGAGTATAAGAATGAAAATTAATAAAATTATCTGGAAAGCTGCCAATACTGTGAGAGATATATTTATTAATCTTGCATAACTTTGAAAGAAAACAAAATAAATACAAAATAAATAACAAGATTGTCAAAGAGCAAACTCATATGAAAACTCAACATGTAAAATAAATTAAAAGTATTTAAATTTCAGATATGACAGATAAAATCTTTCATCACACTGGACAAACAAAATTCTTTTGTTATTTAGGGACTTTCAGGTAATTTGAGAAAAAGAGTGACTGCATATTCTAGAAAGCTAGGACAAAAGAGAAATATTGTGTGAAGACTGTAGAAAGTAATTAAATGCCAATTCCCTTGGCAATTAGCAATATGAAAACTCTGTAAACATGCTCTTAGGATTATGGGATTATTATAATTTACTAGCTCAATGCATTCCTTTGTCTTTACAGGCAGGAAAAGCATTTGACAAGGTTGAGTGGTCAGTTTTTAATCAAGTAAATATTTTTAAAGTGTTTCAAGGATACAGAAGTGGAAAATGAGTTTTAAAAAGCCACGGCCTTGACAAGTTTTCCAAAGAAATTTATTTCCAAAGAGAAAGTAAAAGATTGCAGAAGTTCACAGCTTTTTTGAGAGTTGTATTTCATTCCATTTCCCCTATCCACTGGTGCCCTTCAAAGCAATCATAGCAAAAATAGACCATTCTGTTAGGATGTCTAAAAGTGCCATGCCCGTTGTAAATTCTATATACTTTGAGGATGTATATTATGTAAGGGAATTTAAATTGTGATCTGTGAGCTGAAACCACATTAAAAGTACCCAGTGTATGGACTGTACTTGTTCGAGGGCAGGAATACACTGGTGTCAGAGCCCTGAAGAGCTGAGCATCAGCAAGCCCCACCAGGCCAGACAACCAAGTCTTTGCTGGGGTCAGCTGTAGGATGGGAACTTTGCTGATTCTGACCTTCATTCAGAGTGTAACTTATTGAATTGTTGATAGTAGGGGAAAGTGGGGAAAATCCTGATTGGGTCATCAATCCTGTTCTCATCAGGAGTCAGGGAGTAAAGAAACATTGAATTAAATTCTCTGCTGCTTCTCGTGAGAGCGAGAGCACAGGATGTTCAGCTCGGGGGTTGGAGGTGTTTAAGGAAAGGGATGTTTGAGGAAATCCTCTAGAGCAGATTAAGTGAATCATGTGGGAACAAAGACTCCTACCTCCACAGGTGGCAAGCCTTATACACTGACAGGGTTGTACAAAGGGTTGGAATAGAAGATAGTATCTGGCCCATTTATTTTCACTATGGACTTCATTCCTTTTTATTTATTAGTTTTTTCAAGGAAATTTATGGTAGTAAATATTTAGTATAGTTTTATTTTAAAAGCCTCATTAAGTTCTATCATAACTGAGAATATTGGCAGAGGAAAAGAATAATTAGTCCTAGGTTGATATTATTATGTATCTATTGTTCACTTATTTAAATTTTTGCAGCACTTGTTACAGATTAAAATAATTCATTTTCACTAAACTGGAAGCTGAAGTAGTGTGTGATTCCTCTGAGATTTGGGATTGCTGTTGGCTTGTATATGTCATTCCCTTTGTGAGTGAATGAGAGCATCACATTGTGTTGCTCATAAATATGCCACTGTGATATACAGTAGACTTTGTCTCTCAATGCAGCAACATATCCACGAATTTTTCTCAATCATAAAGTGAAATTAAACTTGTGCAGCTCATCTCTTCGCATAATAGGGGCGTCCTCCCCTATAATTGCAGCAAAGGTTTCAAAGCCTCTCCTCTGTTGAAAAGACGTTATTACATTTTTCAAGGTTTATTAAATTGAATAAGGGTTATATCAAGTGATTTGTCACTCTCAGCAAACCAGAATAGCAGGAACAGTAGATTTATTCAGGGTATTTTCCTAGTCAATGTATTCACAGCCTCCACATTTACTTGAGATAAAGGTGAGTCAATTCCTAAAGCTTTTTTTTTTTCTTCTTTTTAAATGATTTACAGCAAAGCCGCCCTGCATATTTCTGTATTTTCTCTCTTGATTTCTATGTTTCCATCTCTTCTTAATGTTGAAAAATCCTTACTAGGTGAGTGGAACTGATTCCTCTGAGAATATCTTTGGGGTTCCTTGTGTCACTTCAGAGGACACAGGTGCTATTTTTGGGGCATGAAATTTAACTGGTTTTGTCTTGCATTTGCCTTTTATCTCTTATTCCAGCACAGCCATATTGCCAGGACAGTAGATATATGTTTTTTCTTTATAGGAAGAGTGGTTTGGTGAATTTTTTTCTATTGCCACATCTCAGTATTTCTGCACAGTTGAGTGTGTTCAGAAAACCTGCCTTACAGGAGGTACTGTGAGTGCACAGTGCAGTGACTTGAGTACAAATGAGGTCAAATGCCACCCTAGGCTCTGGTGTCAGGGTCTGTAGGCAGACTTGGCTTGGAGACCTCTCCCCAGTTCTAGACAGGAAGTGTATATTTGCTATAAAAGCCAAAGAACAGGGAGTAAGGAGAGAGAGAGGTACACCTGCTGCTGCTGCTACTTTCTCGATCTAAGGCCTTGCTGTTTTCCATTCAATACTAAATGAGGGTATTTTTTGTTAGTGACTTTCAAAAGACAACAGAAAAAAAATGGGTATTACCTTGTAAATAATCTTGTAGAGCTTGTAACTCTGCTTTTTGCCTGTCAGAATGCTGGAGGAACTTTAAGTCAAGATTATTCTTCTTGTACATATGGATACACAGGTAATATAAATGCCATTACTCAAAGATTTGCTTTATAGTATAAACACTGATGCAATATACAGTAGGAATTAAATACTGAATGTGTTTATGGCAAACCAGTAACACAGCTAAGATTACTCAAAGAAATGGCTGTTCCAATATTTTCCGTTCTCAGCAGAGCAGCCCTGTATTACTCTACAATTTCACTGTAAACCTAAGGAACAGCCTTGAACAGGTGGCTGAAGGTCTAGAAAATTTAAGGCTCTGGGTGATGTATTTATTTCCATATTCACAGCTGAATACTGTAAAGTTCACATTTACACTGAGATAAATGAACATCTAAAGCTGTCAGTTTTTGTGCAGCAGAAAGAAAGTAAAACTGAGGGTGACTAAATATGAAAGACCCATTAGGTGATGTGGTCTTGTCTTAGTACAGCACTGATACTTATGTCAGTAAATCTGGTGGCTAAGAAAGAATAGAAAGATGATCTGGCCTTGAGACAAGTCCTTCTCCAGGATTTCCTTAGAGAATTCCAAGTCCAGGGCACTCACATGACCAGAAAAAGTCATCTCTATGCATGGTCCTAAACCTTAAGGACAAGAACACTCTTAGATGTTCAACGGGATCAGCACTGAATTAGCTGTAACACTTTCAGTCTGATCTCACAGGAATCTGAATGAATGCTACCTTCATCATATCACAATTTGTTCTTACAAGCCCACTTGGGTGTCTACCAACACGGCTATACCAGGGAATAAAGCACATTATGCTCAGTAAACTGAAAATCAGCAAGGAAGTTCTTCTTCATCTCAGAACTTGAAACATCAGGTCCACTGAAGCTCACAAGGGCAATAGATTTAAATTTTGTGAACACTTTATGTTCTGAATCACATGGTCCATAAAAAATCTTACAGAAATCTGTCTTAATTCCAAAGTGTTATTCATAAGTTTTCTTCTTGTCTGGAAATGTTGCAATAATGTTGACTGAAAAGGCTGGGCATTACAGCCTCACCATGCATGTGGGGAATAGCAGCACCACTCTTTACAAGACAAGCATTACCTAATGTCCTGTGTGTAATCCTACTGAAACACTTTGGAAACTTGATGATGAGAAGATTGTGTTTTGGATGTGTTTCTCCAGCTCTCTTCTGGGAAAATGAAATGGTTAATAGAATTTTTTAATCTTATACGGACTAAAAGCAAAAAACAAAGGCATTTGCCTACATCTATGTATCTGGTAAGAATTGTACCTCTATTAATAAGTGCTCCCACTCATTGCACTTCCAAATCAAGGATTAAACCCCTTACAATTTAATTTATATATAGTATACTCACACGCTATCAATTTGCATACCAGTCACAGTACCACAATCCTGATTTTGTGAGCCGTGAATGTGCTACAAGATTCCTATTAAAGTGAATAGTAATTGAGAACCCCAGCATAATAAGGATCAGGCTGCATAGAGGGTGCAGTATAATGCAACTCCTCTATACTAATTTCTTGGTTGTTCTGATAATGGACAGATTTTCTCTTCATTTCTTATCAGTTATTTGCTGGATCCACTTTTGTCTCCCTAGATTGCGTGCAAAATTCATTGCTTACACAGATGGGTACATCTCCTTTCATTGATGTTGCACTTATCTGCCCCAGCAAATTGTTGACCTCAACCTCAAGAACAGTAGTGATTCAATTATACGAACAGGCTGTATTATTTTGTCCCCAAACAGGTGAAGAGTGAACTGAGAAACACCTGCATCATTTCTGTGACTTGTTTCTGCTCCTACTGAACTGGTTGCTTTGGTGTTACACAAAAGAGGCTTCTAAAGAACCAAGTAGACAGGGTGAAATGGTGACCTTGGTGTGGGGCAGGCCACCAAGAGCAGCCAGGAACAGACTTGGCACAGGCAAATCCAAGCCCCAGCCAGGGTGACAGTGACACACTGAAAAGTAGCAGATGTGAACTGAAAGGCCAGAATTTCCCCACAGCCCCAGCAAACACTGCTGGGCCTCTGTCACCCCAGGAGTTCTACCAGGTACAGTTACATTAATTTCAAAATAAGCAAGAAATCGAGATTCATTTCGGTGCAGCTTGTTTGCTGTCTTGGAGAGTCCAACTTGTAAGACACCTTGTAACCACAAGACAAACAAAAATACTAGTTTGTGAGTGGATGCCTGATCATAAAGGGTGAGACTGAAGGGGAATGCCTGGGTGTTGTGCATCAGTCAAGGGCAAGGAGATGGTTTTCTTTTCCTTATTTTGGCCATGTCAAGAGAAGTTTGACGACTGAGATGGACCTCAGAAACTCAGACAATGACAGGGAGCAGCAAAAACTGTCTAATGATAGCAAAATGACTCCTCTCTACCACAACTGAATTAGTTGTTTTGCTCCCAGTATTCCTCGTGGAACTGCTCACAAACCCATGCTATTCAATGGCCTGCTCTCATTTTTAAATACTGGTATTATAGTTTGAGGTAAACCACTTGGAATAATACCTCTTATCTGAATTTCTTGCTGACATTGAAAAGATAACTTTTGTCCAATAATGTGTTGATGCATTTGAAGTATCCATTTTTAAAAAATAAAATTCATGTTACAAGTTTTACATAATCTTTCTCTTCTTGGAAATTTAAGAGATGGATTTAAGTACTTTCAATTCATTATTGCTTTAAAGTGGTTGATTTGATAATGTCCGATAGTATTTAAATCCTCTCCTCTATTCAGTCAGTGTCAGTCTTTCTTTAAGCAGCCCAATGGCATCCTTTGCTTTATCTGGAATAATTGTGAAAAGACTGTAAATGCAAAAAATGTCCTTGATAAAACCCCCTTTTTTATTGCTTCTTATTTATTAAACAAAATATTATTTCTGTTTGGTCTGCAATTCTTCAAGTTTCTAATAATCATTTGATGTGATCTCATCTTTTCTAATCCTCATGATTTTCATTCAGTCATGGTTTCTGCATTCTGAGAACATGATTTAAATCAGGTTAGAGAAATTCCAGACTAACCAGTTGCTTTACATGAATCTTTTCTTTTGCAATCAAACAACAGTAGGACCAGATGAGATGGCTTGGTATACTTGGTATACTTGGTATGATTGATCATACTAAAATCTCCTATCCCAAATTATGTCACCTTGTCTTTGAACAGAGATTAATTAAAGGACCTTTTCAACTAGTGTCTCAGGCTTTTCCCAGTAGCTTGAGGGTCCAAAACAGTAGATTCTCCTAATAATTGTTTTTCCCTAGTATAATACCATTAAACCCATTTATGGACTAAGTTTTACTTAGAATACCTTAAAATGCACTTGGAAAACAAACAAGTTTCTGGAGTTTTGCCAGGCTTTGTATCTAATCCTCCCTGTAGGTTTGCTTGGTTAATCCATTGCTCAGCAACAGTAAAAACATCTTTGATTCAGGTTAATAATTTCTGTTAGTGAAAGCATAGAGGAGGATTGTCAAAGTTATAGAGAAGCTTCTAAAGAGGGAACAACACTAACAAAGACTCTACCACTTGGAAAAAGTTTGGCCAAGTTAAAACACAGCTAGGTTCTTTCAAATCATGAGTGGCAAAGATAAGACAGAGAAAAAATGTTTGCTGCATTTTTAAAGAAAAGTGAAATGAAGTTAGAAGGTGGTTATCGCAAGAGAGAGGTGTTTGTTCACACAGCAATGGTAGAGCTGCAAAACTCCTCTGGTGCAAGAAAGAGTGGATCACAACTTGCGGAGGCTTACAATGAGTTAAGAAAAAGGGTGAGACAAATGCACAGAAGAAAAAGTTACACAGGATTATTAAATAAAAACAGCAATAAAATACGTCAAACCTTTGGCTCAGGAAATCTCTAATCCATTATTGTTGGATGTGAGAAGAATATGTACAGGAGGTATCACTATTTGCTTGTCCTCTTTTTTGCTCTTTCCTAGGCATTTACCATTAGTCATTGCCAGGGACAAGAAACTGGGCTAGAGGAATACTTAGTCTTACTCAGGAGAGCTTCCTTTGTGTTACTCCTTTCCAAGTTTCACATTGCTTTCGCAAGTTTGCTATTTCTAGAATTTTCTTCTCATTTCTTAGAGGAATGAAGTATAGAATTTTCTTCATAAAAAGTCACAAAAGTAGCATATACTCTGTTAGAGATTGTAAATAACCCTTAGCTGTTGGTTTTGTATATAAAATCAGAGATGGCTCCTGAGTCTTTTTAAGCTTTAACATCAATAACTTGCAAATTTAATTTCTTTTTCCAGAAAATGTTTTGTATGCCTAAGGGGTTTTCTAATGGTTTCTGTTATCGTATGCTGTTTCCTTCCAGTATTAGTGACTTCTCAATATAATGTTTTGCATCAGTATTCCTGTGAACCCCTCACACGTTTTATCTTTTGTCCTAGTTTTCACTTTTCTTCAGCTCTGTTTATCAGCTGACTGTCAAAGCCTGTTTTATGACATCCTTTAGAAAATCTTCTCTTCTTTCTCTTCTTCTTATGATTTATTTGAAAGCAATGTCCTCTAGTTTTTTGCAAGTGAATCTCAATCCTGGAGAAGACTGAGTTCTTAAACATGTGATCTCACTTCCACTGCAATGTCATCCAAGCACGCTAAAATAGCAGGACCTTTAACACTTCAATAACAAATTCAGAAGTTAGTGTGGAATACGTGTGTAGTGTGAATAAATTAAACATTCTTATTACTCTAGCAGGAATGATTGATCAAACTATGAAAATAAAAATGTTAAATGCTTCATTATCTATATATTTTTATTTCCTGTCTTTTTATAATAAAGTGATTTACAACTGAGGTCCTTTTATAGACATGATTTTTTCCAGGGTATTGCAATAATTCAAGGAAACACCTAATATAATACTTACTTTTAAATTTGGAGTGTACTTAATTGCTGCTAATGACTGACAAACGTCCCTATTAATAAGACCAATTATATCTTTTTCTTCAACATATTGCTTCTAAAAATATACATTTCACAAGTGGTGTTTTTTTCTAAAGCAATAAATGTCCTCTGAAAGGTCTGTTTTTCACATCCCTTGAAAAATGGTGAAATAATTTAAATAAGGATATTTTAGTGTTTCCAGTGTTTCCTTCCGTTTAACAGCGCTAATTAGATGCCAGTCCTTTAAAAGAAGGAGATACTTACATTTAATTTATCAAAAAACCTGGAAAGCCTTTGGATGTTTAACAGGATTAGCCCTTATTGCAAAAGGTTTGGGGATTTTTGTGTGTATGTACATATGGAGTATGCATGAATATGGCTTGGTTGTAACCTTAGAATACTGATTTCTCACTTTGTTCCAATCCCTGCCTCTTCTGCCGCCTCTTCAAGTAAAAAAAAAAAAAAANAAAAAAAAAAAAAAAAAAAAAAAGAAAAAAAAAAAGAAAATATCTGAATTAACTCTGAATCAATGAAGAATTATGAGCTATAACTTTCTAGCTATTATGCCTGGATGTGTGAAATATTTCTTTTGCAGAATAGAAGAGGTAAATTTCCTACCTATGGTGTCACCTGTGTTAGGGAGAAAGTACCTCCATGTTGTGCTTTATCCTCTTTTTTCTCTACTCTTATACTGGAAGTCATGCTGGTTCTTTATTTTTAGCCTATCTATTCTCTGCTTTAATACACAGAGACCTGTTTAAACAACTGTAAGAATTGCAATTGGTAGTGTTTGACAGTCACTCAAAACCTGTAAGGTCTTGGGAAGAGCAAACATAGTCATTGCAGCACTGCCATGCCGCCGTTAAATCAAAATTTCTACAGGTTTCTCCACAGCTTTACTCTAATTTTGGTTCAAGTGTTTGACACGTGACATGAATTCATCATGCCTGACTCTCTGTCTAGACACGGGATGTTTAATGTAAGCTGGTTGTCACAGTCCTGTTCCATCTCCTTAGCATGATCTATCCTAACTGTGTTAAGTATTGTCTTAAAAGAGTGTGAATTTCTTCTGTTGTTTCTCTGCCGTTTGAAATACAGAAATATCCAAGGAAACTGCAAGCAAGTGACAAAATAAGGCTTTGTCCTGCCCTGTTGCAGTGACTGTGACCAGAAGACACGTGGAGCAGTTAGAGGTGCACCCAGCAGTTACCCTGAGCACACCCACAGCTTTCAGCCCTGTGCAGGGCTGCCAAATCCCTGGGCTGGGGCAGGAACTCCACCAGCTTATTGTGACAGAGCATCCAGCAGGCAGCTCCCGGCTTTTACCAGCAATTATGGCTTTGCCTTGATCTAAATGTCAGCAAGGAGTTCTCAGGTGAACATTGTCTGACTGTAGCTCTTGTTTGCTCTTGAATGACAATACCAATACAGAAAGGCAATTGCTGCTTCTACTGCAGTGTAAACAACAGAATACCTGAATCCAATTAACAAATATTTTTCAGACTGTAGTTGCATATGTGCACCAAAGCCTTTAGAATTTTGGCACTTACACTTTTATTCTTCCTTTTAATAAAGAACTGTGATCAAATATAACAAGATTAAGCCCACAGTTAAACAGAGTTGTGTATGTGCATTGCAGATGCTAGCTTTCAATTACCCAGGTATAGCATCTAAAAGAAATTCTTAAAGCATGAAAGAGGTTTAGTTTTTTTTTTTTTTACTTCTCTATCTCAAGCAGTCAAATGGAATTGACAAATATTCCCAAACCTGCTATTTGAGCTGAGAAAAAAACATGAGAAAGTTTAGCCTAAAAATACTTTGATTCAGGAAGGAATTTTTAGTTTGAAATAGTTGCACTGCAAGAAAGACGTTTCCAGAAGCTCAAGGCCACCCTGTAGTTGATGGGATCAGGAAATTAATTCAACAATGAAAAGTTACAACAGAGATTGAGCAAAGGCATTTACCAAAATTTGCCACATGGTTTTTTTTGAACCACTGAAGATATACTCTTGCGTTTAAACACAGTGAAAAAAACACTGATATGGTGGGAAGCAGCTGACCTAGTTTTCTGGTAGTGAAGTCTTCACATAGTAATTTAAGAGCTGTAAGTTCTAGAATTACAGAAGACTTTGGCCCCCTAGTCCCCCAGTTCGATCCTTTGTAGTCTAGTATGAATTAGATTTAGCAGGGTCTGTGTTCAGGGCTGGATATTTCTCCAGAATGAAAGCTGAGGAAGATACAGATGGCCAGGTGAGTCCCATTGAAATTATTAAAAATTTAACTCTTGCCAAACTGAAATGGGAAGTAATAACTTTTATATTTCTAAACTCATTTTAGACAGTGCAGAATAAAATCAGATTAGGTCTCAACCCTGCTGAATACTGCAGCAACGTTATCTAGATCACATTATCTACTACATAAGTTTTTCCCAGACACACCATGCCACTTCCAAGATGTGTGATGTCTGTGGGTGTCCAGCCACCAGGACACCACAAAGGCAGTGTTTGTCCTGCACAGTGTTCTGTGCCATTAGGGGCCTCTGAGGGGCACATTTATTTAGGCAATCTTGTGAAGCTTAAAAAGCTGCCTGGAACAGGTGTTGGCCTTAGAAAGACAGATGGCTTTACTCCAGCATGCCTTTGAAGTGAGTTTTGGCTTTGAACCAAGCTCATAACACCTCAATCTGGAAATATCTGTGATAATTGCTAATCAACCGGCGTTGCACAGTGTTACTACAGTAAGTGAAAATGAGTATGAAATAAATACAGGCATGCTAGGACTAATATGAAATGTGGGCCTTACCTACCTTGACCTATGTTAAGACTTCTTTTAAAATTTACATTCACTTTATCTGCAATCCATCAGGAATTTTCAGGTGAGACTCTGAGGTCAGAAAATAATTATCTTGCAAAAGCAAAACTCAGTAGGAGAGAGGAGTGGGCTTTGAAGCCTTCCGATGTCACACTGACATGGTTGAAAGATGCCCTTTCAACTTTTAAAATAAAAATTTCAATACATTTCCAAATTTTATATAATACTTTCCTGAAGATTTGAAGGGTATTTTAAGTAGAGGGAAAACGAAAAAGAATTTTTCAGATATATTAAGACTGACTTTTTTGTAGCTGAGCTTTATTGTTCTTTTAATATAGTTGAGTCAGGTAAAATGTCAACATTTCAACTTTTTGTTCTATTTCATTAGAGATAAAAATTTCAAAACCTCACAGGATAGAAAGCTCAACCTGATAGACCCAGGTCTAGCTCTGAAGATCTTTGCATAGATTTACTTTGAACAAATTCGAACAATCTGTTCCAGGACTTCTAGTCTTGTTATTTTGGAGATAAATGTTAGAAGCATTAGAAAAACAAGGTCACTGGTGGCAGTAAGAACTTGATTAGATGCAGAAGGTAGGATTTATCTGGGCAAGAAATAGACACTTCTAAGGCATGGAGCACTTATTCCTTAAAACAGACCTTTAAAATAGGTCAGATAAAGGCTACCCTGAAAGTGCCTCTTACTTTTGGCTGGCTGTAAAAATGATGGTTAGTTTGAATCCAGGCAGCTACTCTCTGGACACAGAAATCAGAATCCCACCCAGAGAGAGTAAAAAGAATTCAAACAGCTGGTATCAACTACTTTGTCACTAAGTGGGGACATCTGAAGTATCTGAGATTTTGTTATTGTCCATTCATGACAACCAGCATGAGTGATGGGATAAAAATGTAACTGTTCACTAGTAGAATAGTCAGAGAAGTTTGGGAGATATATGGGGAGACGAGACCAGAGATACTGACTGATTTATGGGCAACATTTTAATAAATGGAGAAAAAAATGGTGAGGCTTGAATTTGACACAAACAGAATGGGTTTGGGGTTGGATCCTTCTGGTACCTGGAGGAAGCCCACAAGAAAGATGAAGAGAGACTATTTATACAGAGAATGCTTGTAGTGACATGTTGCGGTGGTTTTAGCCCTTAAAAGCCCTTGTTCCCCCCCCTAACCCCCTGAAGCATTGGGAGACCACCCCTGGGGTGGAATTTGTAGTGGTATGCCCCAGAAGGGGGTTGGGTCTCCCAAAGGCTGGCTGCCCTTTTCCCTTTGCCCTGCCACCTGCCCATCTCCTGCCTATCATTCTTGGTTTCTAGATTGTTCTATGTTACTTGGTTGCTCATTGGTTTGTACCCCTGTCTGAATTCCCTCCTCCTCCCCTTGCCCTTCCAGATTGGTCCTTGTCCCTTGTCTCTCCCTTGTTCTGCCCCTGCCTAGTACTGTGATTGGTTCTTGTCCCCCAATAAAAGTCTGGTGCTGCTGGTGCTCCGGGTCCTTAGTATCCAGATGCCCAGAGTGCTGCTACCTGGTGTCTGTGTCTCTATTATTCTGGGACTAAGGATCCCTCCCAGCCAACTCCGGCTCATCTAGGGAAGGCGCTGCCGACCAGGTTCTGGGGTCACTGGGGAGGCTACTGCGCTCCCCCCGTCGTCCGACCACTGGCTTGGCTTCGGGGCCACTGGGACTCCTGGAACCCACCATCCTAGCAGGTCGGCTGCTGCTCCAAACCCTGGAAGCGGCCACCAGGAGAGACTGGCGAACGCTACAGTGACAGAACAAAGGGGAATGGGTTCAAACTGAAAGAATGCAGGTTTATATTAGATATCCGGAAGGAATGATTTACTGTGATGATGGTGAGGCACTGGAACAAGTTGCCCAGAGGAGCTATGGTTCAAGAACATTCAAGGCCAGATTGGATGAAGTTCTGAGCAACCTGGTCTAGTGGGAGGTGTCCCTGGTCATGACAGGAGGTTGGAGCTAGGTGGTCTTTGAAGTCCCTTTCAGCCCAAGCCATTCTACAATTCTATGATCATCTAGTTCATACCCCTGCCATGGTCAGGGACATCTTCATCTAGAACAGATTGCTGAAATGTCTGCAGAACCCGACCTTGAACACTTTCAATGATGGGAAATGCACAACCAATTTTTTAGCAGTTTGATATTAAAATGATATTTCTCCTTTCCAGTGCAAATAGAGGCACAGAGATGTGACACCACTTTTATAAACTTCTATGGAGCAGCGGTCTAATTTGGCATTTCTCTTGAAAACATCTGGAACAAGATAAACATAAGAAAATGGCCAGAGTTATTTAGCCAGTCAGTTAGGTAGTTACCACAGATTTGTTTGAATTCTTTTTCTTGCTAAAAGATGACAGCAAATTTAAAAAGAAAGTTCATTTTCTCTGTTTTAGCTTAGTGGAGTTTACTGTGCAGTCACTTTCTTGAATCTGCAGGTAAACACCCTCAGTGTAGGTGATTTTATCCATGGACAGTACCCTGGACACTAAACTAACAATGGTTTTCCTTGCAATGCAGTGCACTGAGCATAATTGGAATGCTTGAAACATATCTAAAAATAATTTGTAGGACAACAACATCTAATTATGTTGGACACAGAAGTCTTGCAAGTAGCACTAACTACTGACAATTGTAGCACTGAAAATACTTTAAATGAATAAGAAATGTAATTTAAATGGCAACATCAGGATGATGAAATCAGTTTATGTAACAGAAGGAAAACAAAAACTAATTAAAAATATTGTGGACAGTGCAGAAAGTCCCTCTATAACTTCATATAAAAGTTAATTCTCACAGTTATTGTGTCTGTTGATTTGTTTTGGTTTTTTGGTACAAGGCTCATTAGCCCACATAAACTTCTGTGGTTAGATAAAAATCACTGTTCTTCGTGGTCCTTTGGTTTCCCAGCATGATATGTTTTGTAAGACTAATCCTTTCCACAGTCTGTTGTATAATTAGTGTTGATGCGCATCTGCATTGACATTTTGAGAATCTGATAGAATATAATTTTATCTGGAAACATTTATTGGGACAAACAAGTTATACAGTGATTGCTTGCTGGTCTTTTTTTGTTGTATTTCCCTTTTGCAAAATAGTTAATGAGCCCTGAGAAGATGCTTTTTTTTTTTTGCCCAGAGATTTTCACAGTATTGCCAAATTACATTTGATCTGGGAGGAAGCACTCTCCTCAGGGAGAGAACAGGGGCTGCTTGGGGCAGCCAGTTTCCAGGGGCAACACAATTGCACAGGTACTGTTTCCACAAGCTGGCAAGGTTGTCTGGGCATTCAGCAACAGACTGGTTGGGCTGGGCAGTTTGCCTAGGGCAGCAGACTCCTCTGGAGCTTACCCGGTTGGACTTGACCAGGCAAAAAAGGACTAATGCTCATTGAACATATGGCTGTACTGCTTAATGTGAAGGTCCTCCTCTGATAAGAAGTAATTTTGAGCAGCTGGGTAGTCTTGGACTTGGTAAGTGGCTGGTTTATTTCTTAGACAAGAAAAATGAGCAGGCACTGAGTAAATGAATTATCCCAATTAAGCTTTATTTTTAGTGTAGCATTGGGTAAACATGGATATTAGGCCAAATTTCAAGTATAAACTCATGATTATAGGAGAGGGTAGAGAAAGAAGAAACCTTGCCTCTGTAAATGGAGGTGACACAGGGCCACCCTTCTTTCCTAGTTTCCACCTAGTTTCTTCTGATAGCTGCTAAGTGTGGGATCCAAGTGCTGTCGTCTGTCAATAAAATCAGCTTATGAAATTAGTGTGGGAATCTCCCACCCCACCCAAGGATTTGTGGTTTATTGCATGGTTTCTTGGTCTTTATGATTGTGAAGAAAAATCTCAGGCTTGATCAACCCCACCCTTACCTCACAGCTTTCCTAGGGGTGGTTGATGAGTTGTTCATGTCCTAAGTTACTGTGACCTAAGACACTGGGAAACGTTTAACAATGCAAATGTTACTATACCATTAATTCAGTCACTCACCAGACAGGGTATATTTGCCCATGAATAGATTAAATTATCAGGGTTTTTTTTTTTGTGGGTTTGTTTTTTGTTTTTGTTTTTTCCAGGCGGAAGATAAGACAGGACTCAGCATTCCTCTGTACAATAGGTACATCCTTCAGGGAAAGAAGAGC
The DNA here is from genome assembly GCA_013400955.1 of Drymodes brunneopygia. Classification (NCBI taxonomy): domain Eukaryota; kingdom Metazoa; phylum Chordata; class Aves; order Passeriformes; family Petroicidae; genus Drymodes; species Drymodes brunneopygia. The sequence goes on from VZTZ01009057.1 coordinate 51,697, forward strand.
AAAAATTCATGACAAGACTGAAATTGCAATTAACTGGATGATTGGTTCCCACAAAGAGTGGAGATAAAAGAGGAATATCAGGCCCATTACCTGCTGTTGAGGTAACAACATTATGTTGTATGAAATACAGTGTTTGGTAAGCACAGCAATGGTGGCAGGTGGAAAGGTTGGCAACCTCTGGCTTGTAGGCAATGCTAGACTGATAATTTAACAGCACTCAAATGAGCAGGAATGTCAGCAATATTTACATAGCTTGGCTGTTGAGGCAGACAAGATAAAATAGAAGGAAACCTTGATACTAAGAAATTAAGACGACAAGTGACAAGACCAGAGGAAACTGCTTCAGTGTAGCATTACGAAAGAAAGGGAATGTGAGAGAGGAGTCAGAAGTGAAATTTTCCCTGGTGATGTTAGAACTTACTAAACCTGGAAAGATGTGGAGAGAGAGGATTTGTTCAAATGGAAACAAGATAGAAATGCCTTAGAGTGACTTAATGTTTTCAAGAACACCTTTAGACATTTTAATACTGAATATTTACCAAAGCAAAAGGATTATGGTACCCTTTTCAGCACATGGGCTGAACACTTTGCCAGATATAAATACTTAACAATGTTATATTACCAGTAACTGATTCTCAGGAGTAAATGTTCTGGTTGTAAACAGAATGTCAGGAGTAAAAGTACGGCGGACACGAGAAGATGTAAAGGCCTAGCGCCATAGTTCTTCAAAAAAACATCAATCAGAGAAGGTCAAGAAGCCTCATACAAGCAGACTTGTATGAAACCACCACAGTCTGAGAAACTGCTTCTCTGCTTTTCTACTTCTCCTGAAAAAGATTTTTTTCCAAAATGGTGTCCTCATATGAAAATAACCTGTATAAGAATCATTGTCTTGGAAATCTGTCACATTGCAGAAAAGGAAATCCTAACTCATAAAAACACCTTATAGTTAATGGGAAGGAAAAAGATACTAATGAAATACTCAAATGCCTCGTATTTCACACTTGTAACTACTACTTCCTTTTTTCACAACATCTTTAACAAAAAATGCTAAAGGTTTATTAAGATATATTAGTCAAGTTATTAAGATTTTTTTTGAGGCCTGAAGTATTGCTCAACAGTAGGATGATGTAGGGAGGTAGGGACATGTCATATCTGTGGCTTTCATTTATTCCAAATATATAAGCATGACCTATTGAATATATAAATCTAGTAATTGCCTAACTGACGCCAAGGCATGCTATATAAAAATGAAAGCAACAAGAATTTCCCCATTTTCTTTCCGGTAATATTATAGAACAAACAATAAAAATCTTTTAAAAGGGCTTTTAATGAAGAAATACCATTAACTACAGCACCTCAACCAGCAAGACAGAACTTGTTTTAGAAAAACGTGTATCCCAAAGAAGTGTTTTTAGTAGTTTTCAATTAGATTCTGGAATTCCATATTTATTCTCATTGGAAATTTCCAGATAACTTCAAGACGACCTTTGGTGTCTGAGTCTGTAACTTCAAAAGACCATAAAATGAGTGATTTTGCATTTTATTTCCACAAGGTTAGACAGCTGGGGACTGAATGCTATATTTTTTTTGCTTTTTGAGAAAATGTCTGAGGATCTGCAAACAGGATAAAATAAACCACCACTGAGGTAATATAAATCAGGAATCAGGACTGTTGACAGTGTAAGTACTTTTAATGTGCTATTAACAGAGGGACGGTTTAACTAATGAGGTGCAATGTCAATAGTGTACTTTAAAGTATTAATATATAATGCTCACATATTTGTTAAATCATATTAACAGAGGGACTGTTTAACTAATGAGGTACAACATTAATAGCATATTTTAAAGTATTAATATATAATGCTCACATATTTGTTAAATCATAATATCCAGTGAATATTCTCTTGCTATTTAATTAGGCATTTAGGTTACAGTAAACGGGCCATTTAATCTCTCACTTTATATTTAATCAAATAGCTACATTCTTGTAAACACTTGCCATCGGCATTAAAATAATATAATTATCATCTTGTAAATACCAAGTTAGGTGCCTCATAAAAGCACAAATGGATAAGGTCACTGCCCTGTGCTTCTATAAATTTTCCACCTCTATCTGACTTAAAGCCAAATGCCCAATGTGCTGTTCCTGTTCTGGAGCAGGAGGCACTTGCCCAGTGCTCTGTGTGAGAAAGGTCAGTGTCCTCTGAAAATAATGAGTCACTGCCTGACCAGCATCTAAACACAAATCTGCTGGTCAAAGGATTCCTGGCTGGAGCAGCTGTCTCCTCATGTGAAGAAGCCTTTTGTAGTTGGGTGTCCCACCATGCTGTATTGTGGGTCCAGCCCTTTGGGGTTGGGGTCTCCAGCAGTTCCCCATGGGTGCAGGTGCCCTGTGGGGCTGGGGAAAGCTGCAGTGGCCCTTTTCACCCTGCCTGAGGGAGCTGGGAGGGCTCACCTTGGTTCTTCACTTCCCACTTCTGTAAGTTTCAGAAAACTGCATGCATCTGTTGAATGAAGTCCCACAACCAGTTTGTCTTTTATATACAGCTCTTGATCTCTTCTTCAAGCGTTCCAGATTAGACTGAAAAAAAGGGTGTTGTGGTTTAACCCCAGCTGGCAGTCAAAGCCATTTGCTTACCCAGTCCTGGTGAGAGGTGGGAGAGGACTGAAAGGGTAAAAGGGAGAAAACTCAGAGGTTGAGATAAAGACAGTTTAATAAGGAAAACAAAAGCAGAAAACACAACCCAAGTGAAACCAAGGAATTTGTTCACCCCTTCCCATGGGCAGGCAGGTGTGTTCAGCCATGGCCAGGAAAGCAGGGCTCTGCCACGCCTAACAGTGACTTGGGGAGGCAAACACCCATTATTCCAAAGGAGACAGACACCCACTATTCCCTTCCTCCTTCTTGCCCTGGCTTTTTATGCTGGGCCTGACTGTGTATGATATGGAATATCCCCTTGGTCAGCTGGGGTCCTATCTGTGTCTCCTCCCACGCATTGGATTACTTCTTTACATAGCCATTTCTCCTCATCTGCAGTCTTCTTTGTCATTTCCCCTACTTTACTTTCTTTTGAGTAGTTTAAAAGAAAATAATTGTTATTGCAGATAATTTCATTAGCTTTTTATTGAAGTCAGTATTTTAAAAATGTGTAAAGATTCCCTCTGGATCATTTATAAAATTTAACATGTATAAAAAAACCTCTGAATAAAAAAGAATATTTTCAATATATTTTATATTTATTTTTCCCATGCTATCAGAAGTTCTATGTTTTGCATTTAGGATAAAAACTTTGGGTAGAATTTTAAAAAATAGAAGTGCACATTTCACACAATATTTCCTTGAACTGCTTTGTGTCCTTCATCCAGCTAGAGGTCGGTCTTTGGAAATACTTCCTCTCCCTAAAAGGAGTTGATGAAAAACCCTATCTCAACCTTTATGAAAGTAGAATAAAACTTTTAAATTATCTGATATAGTTGAAGAACCACAATGGTTAATTTTATTGCGTGATTTCTTCTCCTTCCCTTTGCAAGAATTTCCAGCAATAGCCATAGGAATTCCACACAAACAAAATGAATGCCTTGTCTAACAAACACCTTCTGAAACAGACTGTACCTTGAAGAGAAATCTATCTATGAAATCTATGGTATCATCTAGGCATTCTGTCTTTTTAGGCTGTGATAAAGTCTGGGCAATATTGCCTAGAAATTTCCTGGAAGTTTAATTTGAATTAAAAAACTTATTTTAGTTGAATGTATGCTCTTATTGGATTTGTTTTCTATAATGAACAAATTTATACCTTGTGCCCAGCTAAAAAGCTTTTATTCTCATACACGGACCCCAGACACTGAATCTTTTGCAAGACACAGAAATGATTAATCTGAGGTTTTGTGACTTATATTGGAAAACTTAATATAATTTCCTCTGATGTAATTTTTTAGGAAAGTTATTTGCAGAAAACAAGATGATTTACCCAATATATGATTTGATATCAATTATTCACCTGGTGTTAACCTTAAGAACAAGAGCAAGCCAAGGCTTTTGCACTGTTTGTACCTCATATTCCCTCTGCAAGGTCGAGCACTGCCAGAGCTTGGATGAAACTTTCAGAACAAGTAGTATGATCAATATGAGAACTAAGGATGCCTGGTTCCCCACAGATTTCTTTTGGGGTTGGTTGACTTTAATGTCTAAGCAGGCAAGATCTATGAATGAAGCTTTTCACTTCTGGACAATATTAATAATGGCTCATGCCATGTGGATCCTGTGATGTCTAATCAAGGTTAAACCTCCAGTTTCATCAGTGCAGGTCCTTAACAGGCTGCCTCAGATGCTTTTCTTTTGCTTGGCACTAGCAAGAAGCAGATTGCATTAGAAACCAGAAAACTTCCACTAGTTTGGGTGCCACTGGCCACTGGTTTTGGGGGAGATAAATTATTTGGGATGCAAGGCAGACTAGCAGAGCTAGAATAGGATCATGCAAGTTTTCCCTAAAGAACAAGGAAAGAACCACATTGCTTATGGAGTGGTACTGAAGCTGGGGCCCTCCCTTCTCAATCTAAGTTTAATCTAAGGTTTCTTGCTGTTACAAGCGGGCAAAACATCCCTGCATGTCTCATGACAGACAAGTTGAAGCCATGACCTCTGATAGTTTTCTCCACTCACATAAGAGGAGCTGCTATGCATTTCTCATTCAACGTGAGGGGTTCTCTGCCCATGATTAACCTGTGTGGTTTCCTGCACAGAGACACTGGTATCCAGTAATTACTTAAGCTATTTCGTACCAGATGACTGAGCCCTTCTCAGCAGGATGCAGGTAAGACACTAACTGAAGGATCTGAAAACAAAATTACAGAAATGTTCCCAATGTCAACCCATATTTTCAAAGGTAGTGGCATCCTTGTGGAGTCACACAGTGAACAAACACAGAATCAGTGCTAATACAGCTTATGAAAGCTCAAGTTATTGTTACCAGGTGATGAGACTATCCTTATCAGGCACAAGCAGGAGCTAAGAAACTGCCCCCATTTATGACAGCCCTTATCAATATACTGAAGAGATAGAGCTCTTCCATCCTTCTGATTTTTGCTGTGAAACTTTTGAACTGCTCACTTAAAACCATGGTGCCTGTTCAACCTCAGACAGGTAAAGTCTTTGTAAAAATACATCAACATTTCAGTGATAAAAATAAACTCTTTTTTGTGCTGCAAAATTTAACTGTGAGATTAAAAGAAGCTGTTTCTTTTATTTTTGTTTAATTTCCATCATGTGGAAAATTTGTAATTTTTTTTCATACTTTCCAAGCTTGACCAACCTTCACAGGGAGCAAAAGGAGCTACTGGAATGCTTTACTTTGTTTTGGCTTGCAGAATTGGACCATGAGCACCTGGTGCAATCCAAAATAAGTCAGAGACAACAAGAGTCTTTCCACTGGCTTCAGGGAACACTAGATCAAGCTTTAAATTCTTACAGCCAAGGATGGTGGTGCTGTATTCAGATCTGATACTTCAGGTCACAAAAGATCACAACTTCTTTTGAGATCTGTAGAAATTAGGCTTTCTGCACATGTAGAATCCAGTCTTGGTGTGGGCTACATTTTCAGCTGTTCAAGTGGAAACAGATGCTGTGCTTCAGAACCTGAAATAGATGCTAATTTAAGGTATTTCCACTGTTTTTTATGTTCCTGAGAAAGTAAAGGCAACAGGGACATCAATTTGTACCAGTGGTCCCAGGAGTCAGACAAACACAAGACAGTCTCCGAGTTCTTCCTACTAATTGGAAAATTAGATACCAAATGCATTCAAATCTCTAATAATACCAAGTGTTTTTTCACTATGTATCAAATGAGACTGTTTAAAACAAATGAAATAGCTAAATGGAAAAGGAGAGAAAAGTGCCTGCAAGTTAGTTTTCTTTTGTTTTTCAAAAAGAGTTTCCCTGACTTGTTAGCAAAGGGAAAAGGACAGTACACAGACTCATGATTCTGCTGTAGTCAGCAACATCTAAAAGAAGAAAGCAGTTTGGCTAAAAATTTGAGCTTGTTATATTTATACAGCAGCATGTGGCAGTGTATTTTATTTGACTTTCCATTGCAGCTGTTGCAATTGGTCTTTGTGAATCCTACAGGCAGGTATAAAAATAATATTTGACTTTATTTGCAGGTTGCTCATGCACTGAGTGAAATCCACCAGAGATCTGTTTCTCCTGTTTTAAAGTATAATAACTCACCTGCACATTTTGAACAAGGAAAGGCTTTATAAGGCACCTGCCAGTTGTCATGGAATCATACACTATCGTTTTAAATAGCATATTGCTCCTGGGCACAAGCAGCAATGATCATAAATTACATACAGGTTAGAAGAAATGGTACTGTCATTGGTGAGATAAGTATGATCCGCATTTTTAGGAGTATATGCTCTCCCTGCTCAGACTGAAGCATTTGAGTATTTTTTTTTACTTTTTTCCCTTGTAAAGAAAGAGCTACTTTAAGTACATTTTTTTCTTTTTTTCCTCACAGAAAAAATAAAAGCAGAAGGCATTTTTACGAGTGTTTCAGTGTGTTGACATAATAAACACCTTTCCATATCACATACATTTATAAATGTTGGTTTTAAGGTTGCACAGAATCCCAGCAAACATAAAACATCTTTTAAACCTCCCACACGAAAAAATCTTTCAAAATGAGCCTATGGGGAAGTGGTAGCCAAATGTTTACATCCTAAAAATTTGCAACATCATGTAAAAGAACCCGCCTTAGGAGTATTTAAGAATACTCAGCTGAGTATCTCAGTGCTTTACTAGAATGAATGAAATGCCATATGCTCATAAGGAAAAATAGGTTATTTCAAAATCTGTAGTGATACTAACAACCTAACTGTAAATAAGAGTAATGCATATAGATTTAAAGAATACTGTCCTCCATACTGTTGTCTCTCCCTTTTGTACCTGAGCAACCAATAGTGTGTGCAAGAAAGCTGAGAGGTATATTTTTGATGTATTGAACATGAAGTGAATATATCTTGCAAAATTAAAGGGGTTTTTCTGTCAGACATATATAATGTGTAATAGATATAATCTTTAAATGTATATTTTTAATTTTAAAAAAATGTAACCAATGTCAAAGAGTAAGTCAGTGGAGGCACCTCTCAGAACTAAAATCCTCTCAACCAATTAGAGATTTTATTTCTTAATACTTCCTCATAGAGAAGGCTAGAAAACTTCCACAGAAATATTTTATAATGCAAGGCAATAATCCCTAATACTTGTTGGTAGCATAAGAATTTGTTAGCTACACCCAGAGCCATCTGCCATATTTAGCAAAAACTTTAAAACAAGTACTAGAGGAGATAAGGTGCTCCACCTGGAAGACTCAGAAATTCATTATGCAATTTTTCTTAACAACAACCTGTAAAGTCAAATACTTGTCTCCTTCAGGTGTTGATAGCAAGTAGAAGCAGTGCATGCATTCTTATAGAAGTTGAACAGAATATTATTCAGTTCACTGGACTTATTTGAACTTCGAAGATGTATTACTGAGAGTCTATTGAAATAACTGAGATCTGATTCCGAGGTAAATGATGCCATTTTACTCAAGTGGTGCAAATGGTTACTTGTCATTCACAACAAAGTAGGTTAGAGCACAAATACACCTCACCGAGATTCCTCATTTTAGTCTCTTTTCTTTGTCAGCTTTATTTATAAAAATGTAGACGTTAGAAAATGAAAGCCTCTGTAGGGTACTTTGATTTGACCAAAGGACAAACCAGTAGCTTCTATCTGCTCATTTCTTTTGCAGGTGCAGTGAAGAGATACCTTTGGCCAGCTAAAGCAGTATTTTTTGGCTCAAAGCATGCATTGACTCACAGTGTCTCTGCTAGCTGAAAAACAAAGAGAACCTGTGTCATTCAGGAGTCTTAAGAAAATGGTATTGCGCAGAAATGCCTGAAGTCTTGATTCCTTACAGGGCTGCTCATTTTTGTTACTGCTTTTCAGATCTTTATGTTAAGTGTACTTGCCTAGGCTTAAAGCAAGACTGAAACATTTCCACTCTGTTCATGGATGGCTGGGCAGACCACAAAGAGAATGGGGAACAAATGAAAGGGAATCCTGCTAGACATAAAGCATGTTCATCTTTGTTACCTGAGAGACACTTCTGTTAAAGGAAACATAAAAGAAGTGTAGAAAAGTTTCTTATTGCAATAGTACAAGGAAATTCACATCAGCTACCTTTGCTTAAATGAATTTGCCATAGGTGATCACAACCACAAGTACTTAAATCTAAAAAATATAGCCTGCAACTAAAACCAAGGGTCATGTGTCATCTTTAAAAAAGGTGAAGCTGTTCAAACGTCTTCTTTATGCAAGCCCTGCGCAAGCCCTCGCTGACATAAGCATGCTTGCCAAGCACTGAAATCATAGGAACAGTCAACCCAGGAGCTAGCAGAGCTGGATGTACCAAAAAAAGGCTCATAGGACCCAAGCAAGGAGAAATGAACCTTGCTATGTGGCTGGTAGTGAAATTTGTCTGTGAGCACAGGGCACTACCCTGCAATTCCTACAGCTCTGTCTTCGCTGATGATTAACGGAATGAAGACTAACAAACCCAAGTGCTGGATTCTGCTCCTAGGGCAGAGTAACAGCAGGAACAAGCATAAACTGTGAGAGGAGTGACTGGAGAGCAGCCCTGCACAGAGGGATCTGGTAGTGCTGGTGGGCAGCGGCTCAGTGTGAGCCAGGAGCAAGCCCTGGCAGCCCAGAGGCCAAATCCTATCCTGGGATGCACCACCAGCCAGGTGAAAGAGGAGATTGTTCTACTGTATTCTATGTTGGTGCAGTGTCACCTCAAGAAACTGTGTGCAGTTCTGGGCCCTGCAGTTTAAGAAGGCCTTTGAAACCATCCAGAGGAGGGCAACAAAGCTGGTGGAATTGGTTGGAAGGAATGCCCTGTGGCTTTGAGCTTGTCTAATTTGGAGAAAAGAAGGCTGAGGGGTGACCTTGTTCAGCTTCCTGAGGAGGGGAAAGTGGAGAGGGAAGTGCTCAGCTCTCTGCCTGGGACTTGGTGGCAGAACATGTGGGAGTGGTTTAAACCTGCACCAGAGTAGGTACTACCTGGACTTTAGGAAGTATTTCTTTACTGAGAAGATGGTCAAATGCTGGAAGAGTCCTAGAAAGGTGGTGGATGCCCCAAAATAGTCAATGTTAAAGAGGCATTTGGACAATGCACTTAACAACATACTCTAACTTTTGGTCAGTCTTGAAGCGGTCTAAAAAATCCCTGTAGGTCCCTTTCAAGTGAAATGATTCTATTCTATTCTATTCTATTCTATTCTATTCTATTCTATTCTATTCTGTTCTACCTTTAAAATTAACTATTAAGGTTGCCCTATTTTTCTATCCTATTTTTCAAGCCTAAAATACTATTTGTAAATCCAGTTGATTCCTGTTTGAGAAAGGGGGAAATTATTTCAGCTAGTTTAATTTACACGATGTTCCACAGAGAGGCTACATCCGGTGTGTTATTAGCAATCCCCTTCAATCTGACCCTGACTTTGCTGATGTCAGTCACATCCTGAAAGAAAAGTTGCATGTATGTATGTTTTATTTTGCCACTACTGCTCTTGCAAGAATAGCCTAATCAAGTGAGTAACTATGTTTAGGAAGATCAAAATTAGACAAGTGCAGTTTCTAAAAGCTACTCAAAATGGATTGTGATTTGAGTAGCACTGGTCAGATTTCATGATCAAAAACAGTCATCAAAAATAGGAATTCCTGTGCTGAGGAGGAACATAGTGTCTGAGACAGATTTCTTTGCTCTTTAGAAACAGATGTCCTTGGCAGCCAGAGCTATGGTCAGCAGCATTCATAATTAGCCTTATCTTGGGCGATGGGTAAAATATCTTCCCTTCCTTGCAAACACTCATTTTCCCATCTGGTATCTTCAGACCTGGGAGCATGAAACCACTCTGACCTAGGACAACAGTGTGGGATTTCCATCCTTGACCACCTTTGGCTCCTCTTGCCTCCTCACAGCCTCTCTCCTGGGACGTATCACAGCTTCTTTTCTCAGTACTGCTGCCTTTATGATCAAGTCTTCTCTTGTTTTTGACAGGGTTGTCAGGATCTTGGTGGGAGACAGTAGGACAGTCTTCCCCAAGGTCACACCTAGGACAACTATCCTGTATGTTCACCTCCTTTTAGCAAAGTTTTAGTCACCAAGGCTCTGATAGGCAAAAGTTATTAAAATTGTCCTAATTTTCATGCTATGCATTCCATTAACTGACTTCGGGATCATTTGTTTCACAAAATCTGACAATTATTATGATGATTATCAGTTTAATTGTATAATAGTGTAGACAGGGGACAATGAGGGGTGATTTTGTTAGGTGCACTGAAGCTTGTCAGAAAAAGTCTTCCTATATCAGTCTTGTTAGATCAAATGTTCAAAACCTTGAGTATGTCCTTCCACCACAGCCTAAAGCCATGAGATGAAAAAAATATTCCGGCAATTTTCTATATTTTATGATTTTGAATTTTGATTTTTAGTCAAAGAGATCTTAAATTTTCTTTCAGCATGCCTTCTGAGGAGCAAATGCAGTTCTTGACAAGACTACACGGTAGTGAATGAAGAGTTTCATGGATTTCTACTTGCACTAAAGTTCTATATTGGTAATTCTGTCCCACGTCCTTTAAAGCACAGTAGGATTCCCTTTCCTACTGGATCCTGGGTCCCACTGACATCCCGTGCTGTTCACAGAATGGTTAGAATTGGAAAGGACCTTTGAAGGTCATCTTGTCCTGTCATCTTGAAGATGTTAAACAGGACTGGATCCAGTAATGACTCCTGCTAGTTACTGACCTCCAACCAAACTTTGTGCCACAGGTCACCAGCCTCTTTATCAGGTTCTCTAGGAGGATCTCACAGCAGGCAGTGCTCATTATCTGAACTATAGTCTTTACTGGCTTGTTTTCAGTAAACTCTGAAGTCCTGATACACAATGTCCACTGCTCTCCCCTCATTTACCAAGCCAGCCATTTCATGACAGAAGGTTTTCAGGTTGTTTGGGCACAACATCCCCTCTGTTCATGCCAGTCTGTTGCTGGCTGCTACTGGATTGTCTCAGCTGTGCTGAAGCTGACAGGAGGGAGATACTAGCACTCTGCTGCAATCCTTGTATCTGCTTATTCTGGTCAGAGACTGATCTGAAGCTTGCACAGGTCCCTCTGCCCTCTGACCATCTAGTTTAGATCCCTGAGAAGTGACACCAGAGGAGATGCAGCCAGTGATACCTGTTGGTACATCTGAATTTCTACTCAATGTGCAGTTTGGGTATGGACTGACGAACATAGACCTGGAAAATCAGAAATCTGACTAACATAGGTCCTTTGTATGCAGTATCAGATGCTAATCCAAAAGGGCCACAATGTCCTGGAAATGAGTCTTTTTCTATATCCAATAACTAAAGAGGAACAATAGTGAATTGTAATAAAAAATTTTTAACTGATGCATTTGTGACAACTACATTTGTTCACACAAGGTTTTTGAGTATCTGTATTGTCTACAAGCTTACATTGGAAAATAAAATTAATCTGAATCAGGTGGAGGGCGAAAGAAACAGCTAATCTTTCCCATGCTGTCTTTTTTGTTTTGAATGTCTCATCCTGTAGTCCTAATGACCACAGAAGAGGAGAGAGATGAAGTAGTAAGAAAGTTTCTCATTTACACACTTGGTTTTGGGAATCAGGAAAAACACATTTACTGTGTTATAAGAGCAAAAGATGTGTATGTGGTATGACTAACGTATGGCTAACAGTACAAGTAGGACAAGGAATTTTTCTTTATTCTCAAAAAGAAAACAAAGCCATAAACAAAAATATTTTCAATGAGGAAATAAAATGATGGATGATTTTGTGTATCCCAAGAAAAGCCTGAGGATCAGCATATTATCACATGAAAAAGAAAATCTCTATTGGCAAAAACAGGACAGAAAATTTTGTTTCCAGTGCAGAGCCCCACCTTTCTCAGGAAGATAATCTTGTTCTCTTACAGTCTAGATCAGCAGTCCCACTCAAAAGAAGCACTTACTGCTGAAGAAAAACCATGGAGAAGATGCTACAGAATTGCAGAGGCAGGCCACCCAGACTCTAAGACTTTGCAGTTTTTGAGGCAAGGCTGAGAAAAAACAGAAGGAATGAAACAAATACATCTAAAACAATGCCTCTAACTTTCAATGAATGTCCGAAAGTTAGAATATGTGAAATTCAGCTGTTTATTTTGAGAAGGACATTTATTCATGAAATCATACAGGATACTAGAGGTGGCTGAAACCATCTTTGGGAAAGTCCAGTGGTCTCTTCACTGCTCTGGCTCTGGCTCAGTTGAAAGTGAGTCACAGTTTTGCTGCACTAAGCAGCAACATGCCTTGGAGATGACTCTGTGCAGTTTTCACAAATGAAGATCATTTGATTCTGGCTTTGGTTTTTCCCTTCCACAAAAGTATAACATTCTGGGGAGTTTTCCAGGTCAAACTGAGGAGGCAGATGGTCAGTGTTGGCACAGTGGCCAGCCAGTGCCTTGCAGAAATGGACCTTCAAAGCACTCATTTTAATGGAGGCTTCACCTGTGGTCAGATCTATTGAGAGCCATTTTTATTTACCAAATGTTGAATGATTGGATCATTGTCCTGAAAAATGATTGCACTTCTGTAATACTTCCATCAAAGAAAGCAAATAAGCTCTTCAGAATCATAGCTTTAATGACAGTTGTGCAATTCATACATTTTAAATAAAGTCCCTAATTGGCTGGCTGTGAAGTAGAAAGAGAATTGGTGCAGTGAATGGTTTAAATGCAGCAATTACAGTATTTCTTATTCTTTGCCAATCTAAAATTAATGAAAAACCTTTCTTGCTGTGACCTTGATAAATGGTGGTGTAACCTTTTTCAATTCTCAGAGGGTGCTGAATTCTACCCTGTGAGAAAGTGATGTAAAGGAATTGCAGCTGAACATTTATAATTAGTAAACTGAAACCCTGTGACAGGGAAGAAAGCTGAAAGGCACTGATTGGATTTAACATATATTACACACCATCCCCAAGGAATAGAATTTGAAGTTAGCTCCAAGTATTTTAATTTTCGCATGCCTGATTATCTTTGGGCATCACTGAATCCTGCATTATTGAATTGTCTGCAAAGTTTATGTAAACCTTCTAGAATTCATCCAAGGTAAAGTCTGATTCTGTAAAATACTGGGTATGTTCAATTCCTCCTGCTCTGAGGAGATGCTGAACTCCTCAGGGAACAGGAGAGAGAGTGCAGCTTCCCGGTGAAAGGTCTGACATTTGCAATGGAGATATTTCACCTATCACTGGCATTACTTATGGGTTTTGACATGGAGGCACAGCACAGTTAGACAGCTTAAACCCTTTTACACTACCATGATGGTATGAGGCAATCTGGAATCTTCACATTGAAACCTAATTTGTGTGAGTATCATTTCCATGCTGGGTTACTCAAAAAGTGTTTTCTTGATTTGACACAGTGAATACTCCCAGGAGACTCAAAAACTCACAGAACATTCTTTTCTTTTCCTGCTAGGTCACAACTGTGATGTATAATTATTCAAGATATGTTGTGTTTTATCAGCTCTATTTTTATTCCTTGTAAGACGCAAAGAATCTTTGGGTGATAGATAAACAAGAGAAACCAGTACAAACAGGCACCTTCCCCTTCATAGTTTTTATGCTGCTAAATCCTATTTTCAAACACTGGAGTGTCTAAATTCTCTAGGCTGTCTTACAAGTGCTGGTATGATTTCTATCATTATTTCCTAATATCTTGGATAACTCAGAAAATTCTCAATCCCTTTTGAGAAGCTAAACATCTTGTGTTTTATTTAGTAATTCATATCCTGACAATGCTCCTTATTATGAGTCCCACTGCCTTGACTCCTTTCTGATAAGCAAACCAAGTGCAAATGTAAGTCAGAAGACCTTTTACCCAAATTCCCTTTCCTGTGAATGGAGCATATGAAAATTTTCAGTGTAGTTAAAGGTAGTTAACTGCAAGGTTAGTGGAGCAACTCTTTCTGGCATTAATTTTTATTATATGTTAACTATTCTGCAAGTTCCTTAGATTTTTTAATTAAAAATAGACACTTTTTCTTTCTAACAGAAACTGGCCATGCTGGTCCTTAGTTCTGTCAATAAAAAATCAGTCCTGTGACAACAAACAATTATATTTGTATGAAAAAGAATAGATATTGAAAAGAAATAAGAAAATTTAAGTGCTTTTGAGAATAATTTTTTTATCATTCAAAAGTCAGGTGACTTTTCTTACATCTTTCTTTATTATCTTTTCAGTTGGAGAATTGATTTTATTTGTGTAATTCAAGGTAGAAGTGATTTCAGGCAGGGCTTTTAATTATCTCAGCAATTCTTCACTGCAAGTTAAAGTGGCAGAAATGGCTCGTGCTCCAATTTTACTCCTTCCATCTTCTTTTACCTCTCATACCCCCTTCCATACTCCATCCAATTTTCCTTAGCTTTGTTTATGTCTGATTTTTTGATTGATGTAACTGTAACACTAGTTTATGGAACAATTTTAAGTACTTGGTTTTAAAATTAGTTGTACATGGAAAATAATATGAAACATAATTGCACCTTAGAAGTGAAAACATAATAAAAATAATCACTCTGTTGCTTGATTTTTTTTTACCTGCGTGGAATGAATTTTCCTACTGAATGTCTTTCATACTAATTGAGAAATGTTAGGAAAATATCAGTACAATGGGCAAAATGAGTAGGGACTAAATTATTGAATCATAGTAACTGCAATCCTAGATTATGTTAAAACTGATGGAACTACCTTCTGCATGAAGACCTCTTTCAGATTACATTTTTTTACATACGCATTTCCCTTCCAATATTGCATAGGAATCCAATTCAGTGTCAGCGTTACCACAACAAATTTGTACAGAAGGGACAACTGGGCACATAGTCACAGAACAGAAATCTCCACCTGACAGAAACCTCTTTGAACAGAAATCAGAAGTGGCCATGAGGCACTGATGTTATAACTGTTGCTGGTACCTCTGCCAGTACCTCAAGGCAGCTTTACATCCTAGCTAAGATTCTTTAAATTTCCTGTGGTTTTGATGGGAATAGAACAGTTCTATTATGTGGTACCAGCTTCTCATTCACACTCGTGTTTTTCAATAATTGTACTGTCAGTAATAAATTCCACCAGTGTTTCCACCCAGAGTTAGTTCAAAATCCAATATTGTCAATGAAAATCACCCCAGACTGTAGCGTTCGTCAGTCTCTCCTGGTGGCCGCTTC
>VZTZ01009058.1:0-25642 GCA_013400955.1 Drymodes brunneopygia
TGCTGGCTGCAGGAGTGATGAATATCAAGCTGTATCAGAGCAGCAACATGTGCCACATCCTTAAAACTAGTCCTTAGGGATTATGCATGTTTCTACCACCAGTCCATCCAGCTTGTGCATGCCCTTTGTTCTTGCTGGAAAATCACAAGAAGCTGAATCACTCACTTCTTTGGTGGAAGGTACGAAGCCTTCAGCTCTACTGGTGACACTGGCTATGTTATTCAACTTCATTTTAGCCTGTGATATCAAGCTCAGACAATAGATTGACATTTCTACAAGATTGCCATTGGAGTTCTGTTATTTCCTGTCTCTGCCTATATGAATAAGATAAATTACAAGTTCTTATCTCTGTACTGTTCAAAAGTTTAACTCCTGAACCATTCCAGTTTAACAGTGTTGTAGCTGTCTTGCCAAGAGAACAGTAACATTTCTTAGACTGGTTTCCTAAAGGCAATGGGCTTATGCAAGCAGGATATCTTTCTACTGAGCCTATTCCTTGCCTAACAGTTTTTTAACCTAAAGAATGATTTCAAAAAGGATAGGAAAATCCCAGAGACAATTACTATCCTAGAAGTTTTGAGAAAATTAACAGAGGGAAGACAAAATAAGAGCTCCCACTGCCAGACTTACTGTCTATTTAAGAATAACTCCATGGCCAATCAGTGCAAATGCAGCTAGTAACAGGCCACAGCTCACGCTGTCTCTTCCCCAGTGGAGGGTTCAAAGGGTGACAGAAGGAGCTGTAATCATCATAAAGCAGCAGGAGAGAGATTGGGATAAAGGTTACAAATCCACAGGAAACCACACTTTTGCAGTTCTGCTGCTCCTGGGGCAAGCTGTCTTCCTGCTTTTTAGGGTCTTTTTCTTCCATAAGAAATGTATTATTTCTCTGAGTGCTTCTATCACAGTTTCTCTCACTATCTTAGGTGTCAAGGCTTAGGTGCCAGTAGTTATTTCATTCATCAGAGTTTTCATGCAGACATTTTAATTCTGACTGATAGCTCTAATGTATCTGTAATACAAGTAGAGGAAACATTCTTATGATACCATGGCATAATAATCAGTGCAATCCTGGACTGCAAGCAGCTGCTGTCATGATTCTTAACTGTAAACAAATGATATTGTTTCTTGAGGACACAAGATGGGGTCCTAAGCTATTTTTATTTATTGCTGTAAAATGAACCTTTCAGAAACATCAAGAAGTTTTGCTGCTTAAAATGAACACACTTCAGATAATGCAAGAAATGAATGAAAATACAAGTAACTGAAATACAGAAGGCATACAATCCAGCTTATAAGAGACTAAGATGTAATGGTTATAAATTCATTCAGCAGAAAATTTCCTCAAACCACACACAAACATAGGAATTAGAGAGATGTAAAAAGGATCAGTGGAGCATATACTGCAAAATATAAAATGGAATACCTGCAATGTGTTAATAACACTGTTATTAGTCATTATTAAAAATTACAATAATGTAGCAGCAAGGAGTCTTTGCCAGTAGTGGAACCTCAGGTAGAATCATAGGGAATGGAGTCTGTTGCTATCTCAAACCCTTTCAGTGATTTCAGTGGAAGACGAAAATGCAACAGGGATACTGGGGGTTTGCTAGGTAAAAACCCCAGCACAACCCAGCCTTGACTGAATAAAGTGCAAGGAGAGCCCAAGCAGACAGGTGCAACAGTGCTCGTTCATTCTGTGGCACTGCCTCCTGCAGCCAACACCCCAGCAGCTGTGAGACCACAGAACTGGGCTGTCTTTGTGTGTTTGATATTTTAAGTCATTTGGGTATTAGCTTTATAATGGACGAGAAAATTGCAGAGTGCAGCAGTGATTTTGAGCGGATCCATAGCTATTTATTTACTGGTTCTTACTACATGCACAAGAAATTGAACAGTCACTATCTTTGGCTTGGAACAAGGGAAAATGACTGTCAAGTACACATATTTTCAAGTATTGTTTGCCTTCAATAGTAGAAAATGTGATTTGAGTCTTTTAAAATTTCTTTAGGTGCTTTCAAAAGCTTTTGGAGAGGACTAGGGACTCACATATTTTTCAAGATTAGGTTACAGATGTGGATATATGGCTAGAAAGCAAAGTGCAGCTTTGAATAATGGTAGTTGCACCTGATATCTCTTACTTTGGTTTGAATGCATTTCTATAGGTAGCTTATATCACTATGGAAAAATAAGCTAGACTAAACAAAAAAATTTCCACTTTTAGATATCAGGTTCTGCACCAGTTGTAATTAACTTTACTTTCAGAAATACAGAACAATAAAGTATTAAAGAATTGTAGCTGCCAGAAAGACTGCTAGAAGTCAGAGTTACAGTTGGGAGCATGTTGTGGTCCTTGTCATTCCTTGTCCAACTGGATCCTGGAGAGAAAATAAACCCCTGATTTAGTAGTCACATACTGCTGAGAAGAGGTTCAGATTAGTAGCTGTCCAATAAATGGGTGAAAAGAAAATTGTTTTTATAAAAAAGACTTAAACATATATAACAGGTTTTGTGATGATTAGTAAATATGTCTCTCCCCATCTGCTCTGAAGGAACGGTTGGCATGACATTTTCTGTGCACTTTGCCTCACAAACTCACAGGAGCAGCTGAAAGCTGCAAATCTTGGCTCTGCTAAGCAATCCACTGAAATCCATGTGGAGTTGTGGAATGCTTTTTTTTAGCTACCCCAGGCAGCTTGGCCTGGTGTATTGATAGCAGGTGGAAAAATCATTTCTCTTGTCTCATCTCTGAACATGAGAGCCTTGTTCAAGAGGGGAAAAAAATTTGTGGCCTCACACTTTTATTTTTAAACATAGTATTTAAAAGATTTTAGGACAACAAGCACAACTTGGATTGGGGTTTCTAGACTATGTGTCAAAATATAGCAACCTGTAGCCAAAAACATCAGGGCACTAGGATTTCTGTTTCTGTTCAGCAAGGGCAATCTTTCCTCCCACACAATGAAATTTTGTATATTTTTAACAACTTTGCAGCTGCTGTCGTCATGAATATCCCTTAGTTGCTGTTCTGAGATGGATTTGTTGATAACCATATTCAAAGAGGAGGGGCACTGTTAGTCTCATGAGGAGCCTGAGGAGAAATAAAGGCATGGGCCTCTCCCTCCTTTCACCCACATACTGAATGATTTGGATTTCTTCGTAACTTAACCCAGCAGGGACATAACCACGTACTGGGCTTGGGGCTCAGACTGGCTCCTTTTTTTTCTAACACCTGCTCTGCCCAAGAAGATGCTTCTCTTTTTTGTTATCAGTAGGCAGTGAGATTAGAACAGCATGACAGCTGGATTTATTTATTGGGAGTTTATGAACCAGATTTTGAATTGAAATAAAAAAAAAAATCTCAGCCCAAACTGCTCAGTTGGCCTGATTTTAATTCAGATTTGATGGCCCTTTTTTGAATGGTTTATTAAACTATCAAGCCTTTTTTGCTGAGCTCTGTGTTTGTAAACCCACACCTTTGACAGGAATGACTGAAGATAAGGAATGCGATGTGTATCTTTCTTAAAGTCTTACAGAATATTGTGGGCAATCCTTAATGTTTGTTGAACTACTAATGAGATGAGGGTTTCCATATAGAGGAAAATAAGGGAATTTTGGCTGAGAAGTAGAGCAGCTGAACCAGCAACACAGTAAAGCAAGTTGGAAAAGATTTCATTGTGTGAATTCATGCAATATAGCCCTTAGAATAAATTAACAGATAATAATTAAGAGGGCCTTATCAAATATACTTTCTGTCTTATGTAAAAAGCATACATGATGGCAATCCAGCTATGAATCACAGCATCCTATTCAAACAATACGTTTTATATTCTAGATAATGAATTAAGATATTATCTCCGTTCTAAAACCAGATCACTGTGTCAGCTTTGCCTTTGTCACTGTGCAGCTCAGCTGTAGCTCTCATGTGTTCAAGCATTTCTCTGTAAGACACAGTTGGAGTTGAGGATCACGTTGACAGAAACATATGCGGAACCGGCAGCCATTAAATCTCCCAGTCAGAGTTTTCTGGCAGACACAGATGAAAGTTGTAGCAGGCTCTCTGCATTTTTCAGGGAAACAGACTTCCAGTTTCATATTGGGCTAAGAGCACTGAGTGGTACATGACAGACTGCAAGAAAAATTACTTGGATTTCAAATACTTTTCCAGACGTATTGTTATTAACCCAGTTTTTTAGTAGCAGCTGTTTATATTTAGGGAGCTAAATCCCTGTATTTAAATGCTCAATGGAAAACTCTTCTGTGTGCAAAATAGTGATTTATGTGCTAGTTAAAGCTTCCTTAGAGCTTTATGTTTATGCTTGCATGTTTCTCTGGTATTCCTGAGAGTCCTAAGGACTAGAGTTTCTTTGCTGACCCTAAAAAATCACTAAGTATCACTATGACATAGTGATTTTTGATTTAAAAAAGGACTTCACGTGCCTCCCACTTAAATGGCTGAAATACATTTATGATGGGATCCTGGCCATATTTGGTTGGGTAGGGTGCTTTTTGCCATTGCCAGTAACAGAAGGATATTTTGATCTTTTTATCAGGTTATTTATATGGCAGTGTGTCTCTGTCAGCCAACTGAATGCTAGCTGAGCAGTCTGTGTTAGACAGTGAACATTGCTTCTTTGGGGGATAAACCATAGTATCTCTGAACAGTTGTGCATTATGTGATGTAGAAATACAGATTTACAGAAGTGAGGGTGTTGGGTCAGATTAGGAAGGTGGGTGATTATTACCAGTACACAAGACCAAGTAAGGATGGTACTCTGATGAAAACTCAGGGATCAGCCATGATTCAGAAAGGAAGAGTATCCTTCACAACTGTTCAGCAGGAAGACAGTTTGGATTTACACTGCTGTTAAGGATTTTTGTGATGCTAAGAAGGTCACATTGCTGTCCTCTTGCTCTACTTGTTTCTTTGCTCTTATATTTCCTGCAAATGTAAAAAGCCATGCAGGGTTGTTTTTAGGTATCAGCAGCTGACCAGAATCAGAGCAAATTTTGCTGTGACATTGCATACTAAGGCAGTTCTGGTATTGACTTTAAATGAAATAAGAGGCTGGTAAAGGGATGCTCTGATCAATGTGCATTCTCTGACTGATAGTGGGCTAGCAAAATAACATCTTGGAGTGGAAGGGCTTTCTTGTTTCTAAATCAGAAAGGAGAGCTTAACCCTTGCTAGGCATTTGTCACTGGGTAATCTGGTACTAATGCCAGTTACAAAGAAGAGCAGACAATGGGTTTTTATTGCTCTGTAGAATATTTAAATGGCTTCCATACTGGATGGGTGACAATGTCCAGAACTGGACACCCTTCATGTAAATAAACCCATATGTACTGAGGCAACCATTTCAAAGAAAATGTTGTGGGGTTTTTGGGGTTTTTTTTTGGTGGGGGGGGATGCAACTTGTACTACAGACAACGGGTGGTTTTTGCCTTCAGGTTTTTCCCTCTCTCTTGTTTTTTAGGGAATCTTTAAAAACTTCTACTCAATCTCCAAACCAGCCATTCAAAGGGAAAGAACTTTTAACATAATGCCATGTCAGTCATATCAAAACAAAGAGAAGCAAAAGAGGGCTCCAAGCCAAGCAGTTGCTCCTGCAGTTGGCACAGCAACTGCATGTTAAGTGGAGAGTGAAGTTAAAAACAAGTTTGGGGTTCAGCTTTCTGTACACACATTCAACCTTGTTTTCATGCTTCTTTCAATACAGATTGACATTAGAAAGTTGTGTTTATCTGGACATAGCTTTAAAATAATAGTAATTATGCCTTTTAGGTGTTTACACTCTAAGTGTATCCAGATTTTTTTCTCTGCTTTGCCTTCAGTGCAGAGTTAGACTACTTTGGGGCTAGAGATATGTGCAGATACTTTGCATGTGTCATTTAATTTATATGTTTTTTGGAAAGGTGAATATATGTACTCCAACTCTGAAACTCTTCAAATGTTTCCAATATTCTGAAAGTGTTGAAGCTCAATTGAATTCAATGGAGTATATTTTCCTTTATCTCAGTTGAGGTTGCATACTTTTTTTAGTCTCAGTCAAATCGTTGATTTCCACATGGTAAGAGTGTATGCCTTTGGCTCTGATTTAGAAACATAGAATGAACATAGTTCTTGATTAAAACTATCCCGTTTCATCAAAACCTGTCTTTAAATAATAGTGATGCTAGTGTTGCTTTATTTGGGTCGTTGTCTGGTCCGCAGTTTCTACTGAGTAAGAAAAGAAATAATAGGTTATGAGTCTGTAGTAATTCATGATGTGTGATTCTCCCAAGGTCTGGTGGTTCTGTACACAATATCTTAGCTTCCAGATAATACCAGAAAAAATCAGCCCCTCTGTACATAACTCAGTCATTCCATTACGGGTGCCATACAGGAAGAATCAAGGGTTACAGAAAAGCCTTGTATAATGTAGGAAAAATAATCTAACCCCTAAAAAAACTTCCTCTAAACTGCTTGTCACATTGCTCAGAGCCCAAAGCTAAGTTTTGTGTATTGAGCTAGGACAATCTGCCAGCACCAGTGACACAGTGGCTTTTAGATGTGTGCTAGGGTGATGATTGGAAAGCACCTAAAACTCTAGTCTTGAAGGAATCTATGTGTGCATGAATGGCCCCCTAAGCTTGTGGTGCACAGCTTCATGCACAATGTTCCATTAAAGGATTTGTATGTCAGGAACAAATACTAACTTTAAAAATTCGCTTACTGATGGTAAAGACACTACCCATTCAGATTAAAAAATAAATGTTTTCTCTTATGAGAGATACATGAAATGTATTTTTACTTGGCTCCAAAGGTTTTTCTGCATGTTGCCAACCATTGATTCTCTGAACACGGAATGTCAAATTCATTAGCAGGGCTTATCCACTGGAAATGGGTGAGAAGGAGGAGATATGCTCTCCCTGATAGAATTAGTAACTACACAGTCATTTTCAGCATGAGCTCAAAATATATGATGCTGCTATTTGGCCTAATCTTTTGGGACATGGCAAGTTCTAGGGTATTGATAATTTCAGATTAAATTTAGCTTTTAAATTTGAATTGGTCCCTCCAGCACTGCTGTCAGACTGATAGCAGGAATAAGAAAGTTCTCTTCCCTCCTTAGATAAAAAACATCCAGGCAGGGTTTTAGCCCAACCCCCAAACAGCGCTGTTACTTTCACAGCATTAACTGCATGATGACTGTGGGCAAAATATACTACAGGCTTTATGCTGGTCATTTCCATTTGATTTTGCAAATCAAATCTGCATAGTTGGGATCAGAATTCTTGGCTGATTGGATTAAAAGATGAGACATTTGAATGAGGGAAATAGATTATGTACTCTCTCAGATCTGAAAAATGTCTAAGTATTCAATTCCAGCTTTACTCAAGTATGCCTGACAGCAGGATTTGGCCCACAATTGCAAGCTCTGATGATTGTTATGATACTTTCTATGTACAACTTAATAGAAAATCAGGCACCTAGAGGTAAAACCTAGAGGCCTTAGGCATGCAGGATGAGAGCTGTCTGGCTGAGCCAGCCTGAGGATCAGTGCACAAGTTGTGTGACACAGCCTGGCACCCGGGGCACGGAGGGCAGCTGTGGTGAGGGAAGGCACTCTCAGCTCCTCTGCTGCCTCCTCTGCTCCCGAAGTGCTGCCTTCAGCTGAAGGAGCCCCAGCAGACCTACTTGTGCAGCTGATTCAGAGAGCAGAAGGGATTCCTTCTGCTGTTTGCCAGTGCTCAATCCACCCTCTTCTGACCAGACACTGACACACAGCCTTGATATTTAATACAGAGGGAGAGATTGCCAGGTTTTAGTGCTCTTTATTTACAAACTATCAACAAGGAAACATACTGTCTATCAGACACCTCCTTAGGTGAGGCTGAGACATGCACTGGTAGTTAATATAATGGCCTTGGTGTTTGCCACTGAAATGGATAAGTGCCTTAGTCTATAAGTAAATAAACTAGCAGAACAGTTGTGGAAGTGGTTTTTGTTCCAAGGAACACGTGCCATGACTGAGAACACAGTAACCATCACATGAAGAGAATAAAGCACAATAAACCTCCCTTTCTGCTTCTATCCTAGCTCCCTCTTTCTAGCAGTAAACACAGCCCTCTATCCCACCGTGCAACCTCCTCCCCTGCCCCACAAGCGACAGACCTTAATCTCTGGTGGCAATGCTTCCATAGCCTCCCTTCCTTGGCATCTAGGACAGTGAGACACCATGGTCACCTCACTGGCACACTGCAAAGTCAATACTTTATGCACCCCAGAGGGGAGGAAATTGAATCAGGAGGATATTTATAGATTATTCAGATGGAATTTCTCATTGCTTTGGAAAAATAGCAACTAGGAATTAAACATGAAACAGTTGTACCCTTTTTCCTGTCTTGAAAAAGATCTACACTGCAAAAAGAGGCATTCAAAATTGTGGACTGTCAGAATAAAAGTTGCTTGCACATTTTTAATTCTGTTCCTCTGTACTTACACATTATGAAAGCAGAAATCATTCTGAGCCATTCCCACGGCCTGCTCCTATAAAGGTTGTCAGACTAGATGGTCAAGATGGGCCCTTATAGTTTTGTAACCTATGGAATTATGATCTAAAATGACATGATTACACACCATTTTCCCCTCAGCCATGCCTACTTCAGTGCACCAGGTAGATCTGTACTGTTGCTGAATTAGTTTGCTGTCTCTGGGATAACTGTTCCATTTGTTGGAGAATTTCTGAGATATACAGAGTGGAATGGGTAAGCTTAAAAAAAGGTAAAAAAATGGACAGTCATATCGCCCTGATTTTTCTAGAGTGCTGTGTTTATAGTTGGTCGCAAAGGTTCTCATAGATTTTGTGTAAACAATCCATGTTTCTATAACCGGCCAAGGATTGTTTGTACTTTGGATGTTGTTTTTCATTCTTCTTTCTGGGGTGGAGAATGTGATGGACTGTATTTCTCACCTATGGAATTTCAGAGGTGGTAACCTCTTTGTCCAATCCATAACTGTCTGTAAAAAGGTATAAATATAAGAATAAAGAGAGGCTGGGTCTCTTTTTTACTCTCTGCCCGGCCTTGGTGGCTGACCTCCTGAGTTGCCTGATTGTTTCGTGTCCGACTGAGTGACACAGTCACTCTAGGGAACTGGATTCTACCCTTGAGTCTGTCACATAGTTTCTGTGTAGTGTAAATTTAGGCTGGCTTTCAACACACAATCATTCATTTCTGAAGATGTAAGTTGTGTTGCTGATCACTTAATTGGAAATGCTGGGCTTTTAAAGTTGTAATTAAAAGCAAAACCTCTCTTTTGTACATAGATGCACAGAATTATAATTTCTTTGCAGAAGGACTTGAAATTAGGAATTCAAAGTAGTGCAGAATTCTGATATTTATGTATCTGACAACAGAAATACCAGCTTCCACAGTGATAAAAATGAATATGAATAATATTTGTGAAGAGTTAGGAACATTGGACAAATGGAGGTAAATAACTGAGTGTTCAGAAAAGAGATCAATTGATGTGCCTTAAATAAGACAGTATAGCACAATCATCTATGAAAATATAGCAGAATAGGAAATAGTTAATCATTCTTTTACTGCACAAAATGAAAAAATAAATCTAATTTATGAAATATTAGTTTAAAGTATATGAAAATGAGTGAATATGATTTTCAGAAACATTTTAATGATGAACAAAGCTAGATAAATGACAAGTTCTTGGCTTATTTAATTATGAGCTGCTTTCATAAAACCTATATTAGACCGAGATCTTCATTGACCCATCAATTCCAGGGAATACTCTTCATTGTGCTTTAAAATCAATAATAGCAAAGTCCTATCAGAATAAATTAAAAAGGGTTAATGTGCATGATACAAAGTAACATGGAGTATTTTATTCTCAAAACGGCTTTTGGGTCTATCAGTTATATTCCTTGGTCTGTCATCTGGGAAATGCTGATCAGAAATGCTTCTATGATAACACCGCTAAAATATTAGAGTTGTATAATTTCCCACCCACTGTGAGCATTTCTCTCAGATGTTGAGTAGCTTTTCTGAACCACTGCAGTGTTATGTCAGACACCTTGGCACAGCCAGGTGTGGAACATTCCAGGGAAATAACTGCAGTCTTACAGTACATGGACACATGTGATCTATGAAGGAGAGTAGCTCAAAAGAGTGCAGACATGTCCCTTACACAGAAATATTTTTCCAATACCTGTATCAGGTTCATGAATTCTAGTACAAGGTCTAAAGCATATTTCTCTGAGGACTAAGGTCACTTGCAATAATGGTGCAACAGTAAGTTTAATAAAGGAATAAAAAAATTGATCAGCTGGCCAGTGTAGGTTCTCTCTTCTTGAAGTAGGAACCTTCCGAGATGGCAGGAAGAATCTGATTCTGCTGTTTAAGATGTAGCTGTGTTTTCTAAACTGCAAGAATCACCAAAGAAGGATTTTGGAAGATGTGTCTGATTTACCAGTTTACTGCGCTAGCATGAATTTAACAGGTGTGATACATCAACACCGTATTATGAGCTTAAGATAAATTATTGTACCCTTTTTCATCAAGCAGCAAACTGCAGTGGCATACTGCACACAGCTCAGTGTGTTCAGTCACTAGGCATTTATGCCTGCTGCCGAAAATAGAATGTCTTTCTGTGATGGTTAATCCCTCTTTGGCTCTGATCCTGGGTAGATTACTAGTTATAGCATGCTATGAAAGACCGCTGTGTAAGGCAAGTATTTCACTTAAGTCAGTTTGCAACATTCTCTGGATAGCAGAAGTTTCTTGTGTATTTTCTTGCAATGTGGGGAATAGTTCCGCTGTATATGTTGATAATTATTTTTTACTGCGTGTTAAAATGTTCTTAATCGTAGTACACTTTAAATACTAGGGAAGAAATCAGTCTTTGATTTTGCCTAGGAGTTCTAACAGTGTTCATAATTAGAGAACAAAATGTATTTGGTTATTCTATATCATTTGGATTTTTTTAAATTCTGGGAGCTTAAACTTAGGACAAGAGCAGTCTACTTTACACTCACCTGAAGGTCAATAAGTATTGGAGCTTGGCAAAGAAAAAAAAAATATTCCTTAAACATTTCTCTGTAAGAAAAATGAGTTTATTTCAACTGAAATTATGTCCCCATTTAAGGACCTTTTCAGTAATGTTTAATGAATTGAATTTTCCTGAAACTACTGTGTATAGAAGCCAGGTTATAAACTTTAGAAAGTTTATACTTTTGCATCAAAAATGGGTACAGTTAAAGTGATTGGTTTTTAAGATGGGCTAAATATTTTTTTTTATCCAACCAGGTAATTTTAAAATACTCTTGGTGTTCAAATAACTATCCTCATGGCAAGTCAGCAAAACTTTGTTGATTACAAGTTGCCACAGCTTGATGCTTAGAGAATGGAAACAGGCCTGTGCAATAACCATGAGTAACCACTGCTCCCCGATATTGTGGGAACTTCATGGGGAAATATTGAGACATTAGCTCAAGAGAAATGAAAGATTCACCCCAAAGACCTGGGTTACTATGAATAAAGATAATTCTTAACTATATTAATCTGTTAACATTTGTGGACAAAAAGTAGAGAAACACATTATTATCTGCAGGAGATACTGAAAGGAGTTTGATATTGCAACAGGAGAGGTTTGGATTACACGCTAAGAATTTTTTTTTCAGAGAATAAGTTGTAAAGCAACTGCCCAGGGAAGTGGTGGAGTGACCATTCCACTGATGGCAATCCAGCCATGAATTTAAATGTTAATGTTAAAAAAACATGTGAATATGGTATTTGAGGACATGGTTTAATGATGAGCATACTGGTGATAGTATTTTGGCAGCTGGACTTGATGANTGAGCATACTGATACTATTTTGGCAGCTGGACTTGATGATCTTAAAGGTCTTTTCCAGCTTTAAAGATTCTGTGATTCTGGGAGTGATGGAAAGACAAAAAAATAAGCAAAATAAGGTAAACCACGGATGTTTTTCAAAAATATTGATGAAAAGGATTAAGTTTCATTTCTCATAGAAGAGAAGGATCAGCAACAGGGCCACAGTAATGACTGCTGACATCAGATTTTTCAAGGTCGACTAGAGCATTTGTACTGGAGATATCTGCCAAAATCAACAATACCATATCACACCTGTCAGAAGCTACAAAATAATTGCCCTTGAGTGAGTCATGTTAACATCCATGTACTCAGCAAACCAAGCAATTATAAACAGGTCTCTGCTCTCCCTACCAGTCATTATAGTCATTTGTTCAATTTGTTGCTTTGCCTCAATTCTAGTTAATGTGACTTACGAGCACTTAGTGCATACTGACTGGAAAGACAAAGGAGAAAAGCGACTCTGCTGAGTGTCTGGGCAATTGTCCAAAAATCCTAAATCTATAGTGACAGACAAAATTGGTTCTGACTCACAGGAGAATGCAGGATTATGGGGAGGGATGCCACTAGCTGGCGAGAAAACAGCAACAGTGAAATGAAACGAAAAAACTAAGACTAAAGGAACCAAAGTTCATTTTTTTAAGGGCATGACAGTAAAGGCTTCTGTAGCAGTTACAGGCATTGCTGACTGTGCTGGTATATTTACATGATGAAAAGCTCACTTTCAGTAATTTCATTTTGTAAAGCACACTACAATAGGAATTAGAAAAATGCACATTATATTATATGGGAAATGAAGCAAATTATGTCCTTATGAACTTGGCTACCTGTAAGTTCATCCAGTATTCAGGTGGTGACTTAGATTTTCTGAATAGCAGATGTTCAGAAATTGGGAGACAGAAGCTGGCCAAGAAAGCTGCCTCAGTAGCAGTGCAGGTTATAAATTCAGCTTGGACAATCTGTTCTCCAAAACAGAGCTAAAGTGATTTAAAAGGTTCGTCAAGGTCACTGAAGAATACTATACAGCAGTGTTCCAAAGCACCAGCTGTCAGGACTGTCAAGTCTTGCTAATGAACTGTGGAATCTGCAGAAAATAATACTAATGCTAATTGAAGCCTGAATAGCTTGAAATCTAGTAGGTCATGGCTATTGATTTATTTCCTATGATAATATCAGCTATGCAGCATGGGACAATGCCTAATTACCTGTAGTAGTAGCTAATGCATTACTGATGCCATTCATACAAATATCTAGCACGTTTGAAGCCCTCTTTGTGAGATGAGGAGTTTGGTTGCATATTTTGCAGATGATGGATCACTTTTTGCTTTTCTACTAAATCCTGACCAGTGGCTTAGCTTCAAAGAAGGCTTACAAATGCTCTGAGTCCAAGAAGAGTTTGCTAGTTAAAGCTTCTTCTGGGGGGTTGTGTGGGAATAATCTGAGTTAAAATTCAGAATTCAGAATGATTCAGAATAACCTGAGTTAGAATTCAGAATTCAGAATTCTAGCTCTGGANGTAAAGCTTCTTCTGGGGGGTGGTATGGGAATAATCTGAGTTAGAATTCAGAATTCTAGCTCTGGACCTAGGCATAGGCTAAGTGTACACTTGGGTTTAACAGAACTAACAAGGCCTACTTCTTGGTTCAGGAGTCTCTGCTCTGTATGGAGTATGCCCCTTATGGCCTCTTTTGATTCCAGTCAAGTTTTAAAATTAGGACATGAATTCTTTCAGGAGCAGTATCCATTTCTAAGCAGCTCTCAAGAGGTTACATGAAACTCATAACCAGCATGCTTAATTTCAACACAGTTTGTAGACTGTGTGTCCTGAGCATTCAGAAAACATTTTAGAACATCAGTTTGGGACTTGATTGTCCTCAAGTGCAGGGGTCCAGGCAGGTTCTCCACAGTAAGTTATGTTGTTCCTTCAATTGAATTTTTATACTTTATTTTAGAAAATAAGTAAATAGGGATCACAACATGTGAATGGTGTTTGTGTGAGTAGGTAAAAGACCTATGGGAAGACACTGAGTTTTGGGAATGAGGGTCTGTCTCTACCACCCAAAAGGTACAGATTCTCAGAGTCACTTACTAAGTTATTACCAGTGAAACATATACTTGTCACGTCACCAGACAGACCTCCCTTTGCTACTTGTCTCTGTTTGTACTGTACCACCATAGCAAATGAATCCATTTAGTGACAATTTTCCAGATTGATGCTGTGTTGGAATAGTCCCCATGGTATCTGTTTGTACATATTTTCCAATTTAGCCTCTTAAGTAAATCTCTGGGTTTTGAATTGCAATTAGTTGCAACTAGCAAGCAATTAAATGCAAAATGTTGTCTGATGAGTGTTCTAGTTGCATTTATGATCTTCAGGTTTTATTTCAAACTATGAAGATTGTAAGGTTTGCTTGCCAACCAAATATTGAATTTAAGAGTGGAATTATTTTAACTGAGCTATGCAGTTTGTTTTCTCAATGTTATGACAAAACTTTGCTAATGTTTTACAATTGTTTTCATTTTACTCCAACACTCTCTGAGAGTAGTTATCATAAACTGCTGCTAACAGATCTACAACAGATATGTCTCACTGACTTATGCCTCATCCTGAGTAAAATAAAAATGAGAAGTAGTTCAGATTTCAAGAAGCTTAGGATTTAAACAGGGCAGTTCAAAAGGCACCAGCTGATGCAAGCATAGCAAGATTTTGTATCCTTCCATATTCAGATCCATACTTTAAAGGAAAGGCAAAGCAAGTGACCATTCTTTGATACAAATGGGAGCATTATCTGGTTTTTCTCCAAAAGATATTGCTTTTAGTACACCCTTTAAAGCACTGGCAGAGCTCCTTGATTTTTACAACACAGGGCTGCAAAGAATGCGACTAAAGTTGTCTATTATTCAATTAACTTTTTTGAATAAGCTCAAGCTAATTATATCACATCTGATCTTTTGATGTTTACTTTCCTTAACTCACTAGAGAAACCCCTTCCTTTCAGCCACCAGAAATCCCAAGGTGGCCATCAGAAATGATTCCACCTCTGATGTTCAACCATTATTGGTCTTTTCCCAAAAGCATGCCATATGTGGCAGAGTTGATGATGCTGTCAGGACGGCTGCTCCAAAGTCTGGCTTTCTGGTTAAAGTAAGAATGCTGCAGAAATCTGAGATCAGTGTGACTGTGGAGTCTGGATATATGGGTTAAAAATAGCTGATGCATCAAATGGGTCAGTTATCATGTGGGACTTTTATGGCGAAGGGTTGAAACTGTTAACAACTCTTGAAACATATTTTGGAAATTAACCATTTGGAAGCTTCACCCAAATGATCTCAGTCCCTTCTGCAGAGATGCAATATATACAGAATCTGTCTAGTGACTAGTGAGCTGGGAATGCTCCTAAGTTGCTTTCTTAATTTAAAAATGATTACATGATTACAGATTTTGATTCAAAATGCCTTTAGATGTTTAGTGAAGTGTCAGATACTATATGCAGTAAGTGCTCTACATAGGAAGTGCAAGATCTCAAAAACATTTGAAAGTGAATGGTAACATACACAAAAAATTAACTTAGGAACACGGTAAATATAATAAAATATAATGAATGAATAATGAAACAGTAATTTCAGCATGACAAGTTTCATGATGGTGCTCTACATTCTTGGCTATCTTTACTGTTTTCAATGTCTTGATGGAATTAACATATTGTATAAATCCAGTACTCTGAAAAATTTTATTTTGCTTCCTTTTCTATTAAAAAAAAGACAAATGTAATCCAGTGATTTTCAGAAAATGTAGCTTGTAAATACAAGAATATTTATTTCCAATTTCTGCATTTTAAATTTTTTTTATAAAATCGTGGATGCTTAAAAACTGCTAAAATATTTTTTGTTCTTAATAATATCAATAATTCTTATTATATATTCATGAAGATTAAAGAAGTAAGGACAAAAGAGGTACCGTTATTTTGTTTTTCTAGGAGAAATAAAATTTTGATAAAGGAAAAGAAGGAAAATAAAGGTAAGAAAATAAGTTGATAGAGCTATACATCTCCATTATGTTGACCATAATTTCCACCTTAAAAAAATCGTTAAAATGCATCCTTTTCTTAGCATAAATGTGTAACTCATGTTGTCTTAAGTGAAATTTAAGCAGAAATGTAAGTAGTTTATTAAAATATGAATGTGTGAATATTAAATATGAATGTGATAACTCACTAGCAAAACAAAACAAGTGTTTGATCAGGATTAATCAATGAAAGTTTATGATGACAGGAATTACTGGTGCATCACTTGATGTGTCAGCCATGACTAAAATGTTTGTATTTGCTGTAGTGTGTTCTGTAAGATCAGTTTGTTTTAGGATTATAAGCTCAGTTAAATCTTCATAATGAGTAGCAAAATTACTTGATCTTTCACAAATCAAGATTCTCAAAGACTATTTGGCCAAATCTAAGCAGGCAAGAAATCCTGTTAAACTGTTGAAGCAAAATCCTAAATGATGCCTGTGTGGCCTCTTTTCCTCATGATTTAGAAATGAATTTAATGACTCATTAGATAGCACAGTGGCAGTTCTACCCTACTTCCTGCAAAAGAAAAACACTACAAACATAAGAGGATTATATTATCATTAGGACTTCTTCTGAATTAATAAGCTTAGGAGGGACCTGAATTACAATAGCAGAAGATGAGTTACAGTAGAATATTTTACATGGTACCTTGAGTCTAGTTTGGAATCTCTGCCTGCAGCCAATTCGGATGATGTGGTTTAGAAGGCTCCCTTTTGTCACTGAAGCTAATTAGGAAAGGTTCTATTTAGACAAATTTAATACTGCTACTAATGAACAAAGATCAAACTATCTGGCAGCTGCTGCTAAGAATATCTTATTCAGTCAGCACTCATACTCCCCTTAAATTCTGCCGCTATCCTGTGCCGTGTAAGAGCGCATTTTCCCAAAAGTAACTATTTATAGTGACAGTAAATACTAGGGCAAGAAAACAGTACTCAAAACAGGCATGTGCTTTGCAGTGGCTGTAGAATGTCACTCAGTTACGCATGGAGCTCTGCAGGTTGCATTAATGACTTTCACAATTCCTTCCTGATGGATAAAAGAAAGTTCAGAATGGATATATAATCCAGCCTGCATGGATGAATGGAGAAGGGATTTTGTAGATAAACAGATGTTCTGTCTTATGTGGGATTTTGTGTTTGATCCTTCTAGGGCAATGGACAAGAAATATTCTCTTGTCAGACAAGCAGTTTCCCACCACAGGCAGCAGATACTGAAACCACCTCGATATCTCTTATTTTAACTTGAGCACAAGAATCTCAGGAGTTGCAATGTTATTTAAATTATTTTAAAACAGCTTACATGAAAAAACAACGGAGAAATCACTTCTCACTTGTAGTATTTTGAAAGTTGGACATCTGAACAGAAGATAAAGCATCTCGGAGTTCTTTAACACATCAGCAGAAACATGTTTTCTTTCACAAAAAATGTGGCAGAGACAAGGAATTTTTTAGTGCTTAATAATTTTTCTCTTGAGTATTAGGATAAAGAAATACTTTAAAAACATCTCAGAGAGTACAAATAGGAGCTAAAGTGCTACTATTTTAATACAAAATGAATTATTGATACTTTATCCATGATTTAATGGTCACATCAGATCACATTACGGGACAAGTCTTTGCTTTGTAAGGAATTACTGTATATAATATGTGAATGAAAGAAACATACAGTATTTTAGATTCATCTTCATACTTAGATTTCTAGATATCAGTATATGGCATTTTATGGATGTATTTTATACCTCAAAATTATAGATGAATGAACTCAGGCAGGGGGACAGGAGGCAATATTCTAAAAACTTGTGGTCAAATGTGTTTTTCTATAGTATAGTTCAATAGTAATACTCCTAAACAAAATTATATTTGGTCTTTAGGTTTGGGTTTATATTAAAAGTACAATATCAAAAATTGTCTACTTAACTCAAGACCCCATATTTCTTTTTTATGCACAATTAACTGAAGAGCTTATGTATTATTGAATTGCAATAAGATTTTAAATTCCATGAAATTTTTCAAATGTAAATTACATTTAAAAAATGTATAAAGTCTTTTGGAAATTTTAACCATAGGTGCAGTATTTTGAAAATATCACCCAAAACAATTTTTTCAGGTGTCCCAGTTCCTCAGTGACAGAACTTAGCTGTCAGGTCTGCTCATTCTCAGTTAAGTGTTCCTAACTTTATATGAAAAGTCAGGGCACAGGGGATGTATGTTACTATTAGTGCCTCTTATAGAGTAGCACATACTCTGTCTTCTCCTTGTTCATAGAATCAACAACTGTAAGATTTCTACCACCAAGTTGCACAGCAACAAACTCTTAAACAACTGCAGCAAACTTAATAAATGCTAACTCATCCTCTAAAAACCATCTTTAGCCATGCTTAGAGTAGTAAAGAACTAAATAGTATAGTTAGTATAATCATTAGAATGGAAGTGTCCAAACCCCTCAATTTTTCGTGTTTTTCTAGATAGTAATGAACAGATAAAAAAGGAATTAGGTTGGTTGTCATAGCACACACTATGTAAGTGCAGCCCAATTTTAAAAGGAAAAAGAAAAAAAATAGCCAGTCCATCTTATTACTTAGATCTATCAACTTTTAATTTAATGAACACAGATTCTGATATATTGGGACTGAATTGTGTGAGTTACAGTTATTCCATGTGTTGTAGAAGAAATACATCTATATCAGCATCATTAGGCATGAAATTCTGTCTCAAGCCTGTGAATTATTCAGTGTTTAGTTGCTTGACCCTGCTTTTCTGCCTGCTTGCATGTCTGAAACTGTGTGTTGATCTTGAGGTTATTTCATCTGAAGTGAGCTTGCTGGGCTCCCTGTTGAGCAAGGCTGTTAGGCAAGACAGTTGCATGACATTTGGTTTAATTTGTTGACACTAAAAATCCCTGAGTTCAGCTCTGATGGAAGACAGATCATGTAATGCCCCTGTGAAGGACTTGGAGCATTCTCCATGTAGAGGCTTCAGACTAGAAAACAGTGCTTTAATACCAGATTAACAAGAAGTTATACCATTTTGGTAGTCCTTGTTTTAATAGATATTTGAATTTTACCTGGTAGCTTAACACTTTTTCTCACACCCTACAAGCAGTTAAAAAAATTATTATATTTCAAGGTTTTATTTCACTATTCAAAAGACAGATTGCAGTTAGTTGCACATCTGAAAAAAAGTGCTTATCATGCCTGTCTGCCCAAAAGGCATTGAACAATCTTTGGATTTATTTTTGCATGGCTAGGAGTTATAGAAAAAATAAATTAGAGCAGTTCTTACTTGACAATGAATACAATATTTCTGTCAACACCTTATTATGTAGAAAAGATTAAATAAAGCTTATGGTGTCCGAATTTTTTCATTATTAGGGATTCCTAACAATCACCCTCTGCTTTCAACTCAAGGATTAATTCCTTAATCTCTGTTAAAAGTTTAAAAGTTTAATTTCCAGCTCAGTCAAGATGCGGCTATCTTTAGTATTCTACTTACGTATCAGTTTTGTGAAAATGAAGAAATGCATGCCAGATAAAAATCCCTGCTACTACCTGTTCTCCAGGTAGCCAATCCCCTGAGCTGGAAGACAGAGACAGGAGGCAGAATGAAGCCCCCAGAACCTAAGGGGAAATGCTCAGAAGCTGCTGTACCACACAGAGATGCACAAGTCTGTGGGGCCAGATGGAATCCACCCCAGGGTTATCAAAGCAGGTGGCATTAAGTGCTCCCTGAGGCACCCTCCATCATTTACCTGCAGTCCTGGATAGCTGGGGAAGTCCCAGCTGACTGGAGGTTATCAAATGTGATGCCCACCTACAAGAAGGCTGGAAGGAGGATACAGGGAACTACAGGCCTGTCAGTCTCAGTGCCAGGGAAGGTCACGAAACAGATCACCTTGAGGGCCAATGTGTTGCACATACAGGACAACCAGGGAATCAGGCCCAGCCAGCACGGCTTCATGGCTGTCAGGTCTGCTCAAACAACAGGATCTCCATCTATGATGAGGAGATCTGCTCAGTGGATGATGGAAAGACTATGGATGTTGCCTTCCTGGGTTTTAGTAAAGCCTTAGGCAATGTCTCGCACAGCCTTCTCCTGGAGAAACTGACTGCTCATGGCTAGGATGGGTGTACTCTTGACTGGGTAAAAAAATGGGTGACTGGGCCAGAAACTGGTGGTGAATGAAGTCTAAACAGTGCTCACAAATAGAGTTTCTGAGGGCTCAGTACGGGGGCCAGTCCTGTTTAATATTTTTATCAGTTATCTGGATGAGGGGATTGAGCACACCCTCAGCCAGTTTGCAGGTGATACCAATTTGGGTGAGAATGTTGATCTGCTGGAGGGCGGGAAGGCTCTGCAGAAGGATCTGGCCAAGTGGTATAGTGTTTGACAAGGCCAAGTGCCAGGTCCTGCAATTGGGTCACAACAACTCCAGGCAACACTGCTGTCTTGGGCTACAGGGCGAGAAAGCTGTCCAGTAGAAAAGAAACCAGAATTGTTGGCTGACAGCCAGCTGAACATGAGCTGGCATGTGCCCAGGTGGCCAAGAAGGCCAGTGACATCCTGGCTTGTACCAGAAATAGTGTGGGCAGCAGGACTAGGAAGGTGATTGACCCCTGCACTTGGCACTGGTGAGGCCACACCTCGAATCCTGTGTCCAGTTCTGGGCCCTTTAATACAAAGAACACATTGAGGGGCTGGAGTGTGTCCAGAGAAAGTGAACAGAGCTGGGGAAGGCTCTGGAGCACAGCTCATATAGGGAGCAGCTGAGGGAGTGGGGAGTGTTTATCCTGGAGAAAAGGAGGCTCAAGGGGGGACATTATTGTTCTCTACAATTACCTGAAAAGAGGATGTAGGAGGTGGGGGTTGGTCTCTTCTTCCAAGTAATAAGTGTCAGAATGAGATAAAATAGCCTCAAGTTTTGCCAGGGGAGTTGCATANCCAAGGGAGTTTTATGTTGCATATGAGAAAAAACTTCTTCAGGGAAAAGGTGGGCAGGCTTTGGAGTAGGCTTCCCAGGGAAGGGGCAGAATCACCATTCCTGGAAGTATTTAAAAGACATGTTGATGTGACACTTAGGACATGGTTTTGTGGGGAACATAGTGGTGCTAGATTAGCAGGGGCATCTGATGATCTTAGAGGTTTTTTCCAACCTTAATCATTATATGCGTCTATGTTTTTACAGAAATTCTGGAGTTTCATCCATGATCTGAGACTTCCTCTGTTTCTGTTTTAAATGTTTAAAGACTCGTAATGCTGTTCAACGTGACAAAGCACCAGTACTCTGTCATCTTGTCTAAACACTTATTGAGATGTAGGTATTAATTAACAAGAAATAATTTTATATTATTTCCAAGGAACTTATAGGGCATACCCATCTCAACACCTGGGAAAAATCTAATAGAATGCCACTGGAACTACAAACCCTAAGCAGATGGGTGCAACAAATGAGCAGGTTAGAGAAGGGAACAGAGATAAATTAGCAACAGAAGTACCAGAATTATGAATTACTGATGAAGTAAGAGCAGTAACAACAGGTCTTTGTAGGCTCTGCTGTCTAAATTTCTGCTTTCTAGATATCCTACAGCAGAAGAGAATTTGAAAAGAAACTAAGAGAAATAAAAAAATCACTTTTACAGAGGGGATTTGAAATATCATGCTAGTCTATATCAAGAATGAGAACATAATTGCATTATTTAAAGACTTTTGCAGTTAGGCAGTTGTCTTAAATATGCTGTGTCAAGGGTTTATTTTTTTCTTTCAACTGCATGAATTTTTCCTCTTCTTCTTACTGGTCCATACTGAAAAAAATAACAAAAATATTGTTAATATTATCCCAGATCCACCAGTCCTCAGGGTGACTGTGCTCTTGCAGCCGTATTTTCATAGAGAAGAGATCCTTGAAAACCACCCACCTTCTGTCCATGCTGTGACAGCCACCCTAATGCAGTCAGCCAACTCACATGCAGGGGAGAGCTCCAGGCTCTGCCCCAGCGACTGGAGCTGAGGCCACCATGTGCCCTAACCTCAGGTGCCAGAGGTAAAAGAGAGAACATTGAAAATACAAAGAAACAGGGGTGGAAAGCTAAATAATCTTTCCTGTCATCCCTCCAAAAAGGAAAGCAGTGATAAAAATTATTTAAAATAATGAAGGAAAAAGAAAGACCTGAAGGAAGGAAGCTGCCTGGGAAAAATAGGGTTTAGTCTAGTTCTGAATGGCTTACATGTCAAGAGCCTGGGCAAAATAGGGTACAGGGTAGGAAGCCCTGTTCCATTCAGGATACCTGCACCAGATTTCTTTGTGTAGAATATTTGATGATTGCCTTCAAAAATCCTGCCTGGCTTGTTGGATGACTGGGAAATGCTCAGAAGTGATATATAGATCACCACTGCAACTTTCTGACGTAGGATCTGAAGGAATTGAGAAGAATGGCACAGTCTTCAATGTCCCATCTTTTTTCTGTTAACTTGCCCATACATCTTTTTAATCCAGGTAAAGAAATCCACGAGGCAACTCAGAGTCACTCATAGCAACACATTTTATTAAGAAGAACTGTCTTTACTGCCAGTCTGTTTCCTGCTTGTTTCATTTCTTTTTCCTTAATATTTTTAGGGTGATATCCTCATCAAAATGAAATCCACTGAGCATGTACAAATACTTGATGGCAAGCTTAAATATTTTGTGAACCTTACCTGCTTTTGCAGCATACAAAAGATAGAGGAGCAGAATGTGTTTTGTTGTAGGGCAGCAGTTGAGTGAGAAACAGAGAGAGAATGGAATGATTTAAATCACAACCAAAGGAGTTCCTGCTAGCACCATTATGTTGATGTGACAGATATGGTCTGAAAAAAACCAGGAAGTAATAGCCTGGGTGATGCTCAAAATTGATAAGCTTTTCCATAAAATGCTATCTTTGACCCTAAAATATCACATAGAAAAGAAAATCTGCTAACACCCTCTGCAGAATGTTATATATAGTAATTTCTCACACAGACACTTCAGTCGTTAACATTTTAAAACTTCATTTTGTTAATGAGTGAAAATGAGCTTGCCTGTCACTTCAAAGCTAGTTGTGTGATATGGTGAAATAGTTGCAAAGAGTAAATAATATCTGTGATCCAAAAGCTGCACAGTTTTGGAGTTGAGGCTTCTTTAGGCAAGTGGTAGAAAATGTTTGTTAGAAAATGTACTTTAAACACTGCCTTGTCACAGCTTTCCTATGAACTCCAGGTTTCAAATCCCCTCCTGGAGTGAAGTTTGTAATTCACTGGGCTTAAGGCACACGCTTTGACATGAATTACACTGTTCACTGAACTGGAGTAACTTCATAAATAATCCTTATTCCCTGGAGAGTCCAGTCTATTCACCATTCCCTTCGATGTTTTCTCCCATGCAGATTAACGCACATGGGATAAAAATAAGGGAGATGCAACCAATAAATGAATGCTAGCTTTTTTTAAAAGGTGATAACTGTGCCATTTCTTATACTACAGAAAGTCAAGCTGAATTATACATTACAGACTTCTTACCCGTTCTCAGTGTCTGTGTTGAAGGCCATTATCTTCAGTCCTTTGGGAACTGCAAGGAAGTAAAGACATGGAAGCTTAGAAGAAAAAAGAAGAAAAAAGAATTTAAACTTTCTTTGGCTAGAAGCAAATTTTAGTTTATTATTCAGCTCAGCTCCACTGTGTTCCACTTTCAAAGTTTCACTAGCTGTTCCACTTAAAAAGCATATGATAGCATGGAAAAGAAAGACTCCTTTAAAATAGTATTTCTTCAGGGGAACAGGTAAGGTCTCTGGATTTCTGGCTAACATGAAAGAAGATGGATTTGCCAAAATAGTTTAGACAGTTTGCACTTAGATTTTCTTACATCTGTGAAACAAATATAGTTTACCGAAGTTTATAGCTCTTTATGCTGACAAGCAATAATTATGTCCTGACCAGGAGGCTACTTGCTTTTTGACTTATATTTCATCATGAAGTAAATTCAGAACATACTTCAGATCACTCTCCATAAGAGCATGTATGTGGAGTTTTTTCATATGTAGAAGTTTATGGATATTAACTTCCTTCCTATGATACTTTAGGTAGATGTTGTGGCTTTTTTCTCCTCTTTCCACAGGGCATTCATGATGTCTCACTGACAAGCAACACAGTCTCCCCAGGGATTCAGGCTCTAATATGACTTGTCCCACACTTTTAGCAGTCTGCACCATCTACTCATGCTGAAATGCCATCTGTGTGCTGGGCTTCACTGTCACTGTGCACACTTCAACAGGATATGCACTAGGAAGAGACATAAGCTTTGTTGAGCCTGATAGGCTAAGTGTTTAAAAATAAAATGACAGCTGAGTATTAAACATGAGAATTCCAGCCCACTGAGAGAAACAATAATTATGATTTTCCTCTTGTAATTGAGAATTTTTTCAAAAGCATCATAGAGGATTTTTCTGTCCATTGATTGCACCATTTTTTTCAGTCTCAGAACAGGAAATGTCAGAAGACAGCCTTGTCAGATGAAAAGCATGTAGTTTTTCTGTTCATGAGTAAAGTCACATACTACTGTATGTGTGAATATAGTTATGACTGGCTTTTCTTGACTGCATAGTAATTGAAAAGGAAACATTAAGTAAGTAAACTGGAGCACAGTGGGTTTTGGTATGGACTAGAGAAAGAATTTATGTTTGTATGGCTTGTTTCTAATCCTTTCACATCTGCATTTCTCTACCTTCAAAAAGTAACATTTCAAATGAAGAAAGTGCTTATTTCTCAGAACTCCTCTGGTCTAGTAAATAATAGAAACACTTTTTAAAAAAGTATTTTCTGCACCAAACGGCAAATAAATCACATCTTTTCTGGAAATCCAGTCTCTTCTTTAGTAGGCAGTTTGCATTTAGATGAGAATAGCTCAGAATTTCAAATCTGGATCATTCCATCAAGGCAAGTTTCTCTCATCAAGACAGTGTTTTCCATAACTTTTTAAGAAAAAAATTATAAAACTTCCATGTAAATATAGGATATTTTAACTTGTAATTATGCATAAATTAAAACAACAATGATAAAAGCCTAAACATAAATGGCATTTACAACTGAACAGCCTGTATGAGAATAACTTTTGCCACTTCACACTCCAGTGAAATAGTACCTTGATGAAATGGTTCACTGGAAACAGATGAGAGCTGTTGGGATAAAATGCCTATAGCAAGTTTAAGCAACATCCAATCTACCTCATCTAAACCTATGCCTGACAGCACAGAAAGCAGAAAGGCTCTCATAATCTTTCTGTTGCTTATGACAGCACAGGTAACATATGTTTTTGATTAACTTTTAGTGTGGTAGAAGCTGCTGCGAGCTAAGAATCTGCTATTTATTGCAGGCAAGGGATGGGGCACCTGAAGAAAAAAATATGATAAAATAAGGCAAATCTATTGTCTCTGCCAGAACTTTCTATAGGGTCTATCTGGAAAACAAATTGAAAAAAACCACATATTGGCATTTCCATTTCTCAGGACCTATGTTCAGATGTTGAATTTCTACCACAAGTTTAAAGGATTAAGTATCAACAAAAAAAAGAAAGTGAACCTGGAAACATAGTCAGTGTCTTATATAGGAAAATACAGGATGAAAACTAGACCTCTGTTACCTCAGGGAATACAATAAAGCTTCTGCCTGATAAAAACA